>JAAAKM020721499.1:256106485-256536485 GCA_010016025.2 Alatinidae sp. Z8VKAUB7J3
GGGCATTTATCCCCCTAGGCGGGTGTGCGGTTTTTGGGCTGTTTGGGGCAAATTTACTGTCAGAAATCTTTTCAATAAAATAATCATCCCAATATGTTCAAATAGTGTAACTACGCTCAATGGCACTATTGAAATGCTCATATTCCAGCGTGCAGAACGCATTGCCAATATATTCAAATAGTGTAACTACCTTAAACGGGACTATTGAAATGCTCACATTCCAGCGTACAAAACGCATTCCCAATATGTTCAAATAGTGTAACTACGCTCATTGGCCCTATTTAAATGCTCACATTCCAGCGTGCAGACTCAATTTGTGCTACCAGGCAGAGAAGCAAGCCATGAGGCAGGCTCAACCGCCTAATAGGACCGCCTCTCGCGGATTATGGAAAAGCATCTGTCATCAATGAGAACAGATACTACATCCATTCCTTGCCAAAAGGCCGAGAAGCCGGCAACCGCTTGCTCTCCTAATGCAATTCTATTTCCATTAACTTTTTCCTGTGTGTTTCCATCCGCTTTTATGAGATCTCATCTAATTCCAACCATATATGCAATTTTTGTAAGGGACAACACGCAACTAATCAATGCCGATTGTCCTCCTCAGGTAAGACTCGTTTGATTTTAACAAACAGGCTCTGCCTCAATTGCTTACGTCCAGGGCATCGTGCTGCGGCCTGCACGGTTCGCGGACGGTGCGCCAAATGCAAAGGAAAGCACCACACTAGCATTCACGGTATACAAATATACTCCTCATTATGTGCAAATAGTGTATCTACGCAGATTGGAACTATTGAAATACTCACATTCCATCGTTCACAAATCCTTCCCATCTTGTTCAAACATTGTATCTATAGAGAAAGACAATATAGAAACACTGACATTCCATCGTGCAATACGCATTCTCATTATGTTCAAATAGTGTATCTACGCAGAATGGAACTATTGAAATACTCACATTCCATTGTTCACAACACTAAAAACAGCTTTTGGTGCTATTCTAAACGCATTGTGCACCATGGATCGTACGCATTCCAAGCATGCAAGTGTCCCTAAAAACAGCTTTTGGTGCTATTCTAAACGCATTGAGGACCATGGAATTTACGCATTCCAAGCATTCAAGTGTCACTAAAAACAGCTTTTGGTGCTATTCTAAACGCATTGTGCACCATAGAATGTACGCATTCCAAGCATGCACTTTGATATAAATATATTAACAGCCTCTTACTTTCTAATGGAAACCAACTATAACTCTCTTGGATTTAAGATGATTTAAAGATGGTTATTGTTAGGGTCGATGCTACGGTTTGATTTCCGTAAGGAGTGTGTTTGTATGTGTGTGTGTCATTTTTGGGGGAAGTTACGCATGTTAATCTTAACATGATAGGTTTCCTTTACTGCCAACAACTACCTACTTTTTGTTTATAGATGGAGAACAACGCTTAATGTGATAAGCTTCCAGAAATGATAATTGCGACCAGTTACCATTAGGTCTCAGGTCATCAATGACTTTTAGCTTGTCCTCAGCTGGCTTGATTCCTTCTGTTGTTAGGGTGTATCCACAGAAGTTGACTTAGCTTTTCGTGAACCGTAGTTTATCACAGTTGAGACCTATGTTTCCTCTTCTACTTATTTCTAGCCGAAACCGAAACATAAGACATCCAACAACTACAACCGAACATATTTTGTATCAATTGTTTATACATGCTCACATACATTTCAATTAATTGACCGGTTTTAATTTTAATAAACAACCTCTTGGGCCATTTCCATGGAACTCCATGCTCTAAAACTTGAACTTATAGGTGCGAATGTAATGCTTCACAACACTTGAAATTTTGCCAGAATTAAACCCTAACAACGAAAAGGCTGTGCTAGCAGATGAAGAGACAGATACTGCTTCAGAAGGGGAAGGAAACTATTATCCAGCTGAAAAAAAGGGATTCCATTCCAGATATGTGCAAACAAACTTGACTGCACCCTGCTCTCATAGATTTTCATTACAGACTTTACTTGAATTAAGCGATTCAAAGGACAAGGAGAGGAAATTATTTAAACACATGACTGGTTTTGACAGTCATGATAACGAACTTTCAATCGCCGAAGCCATTTTAATCAAAGAAAGATGTCCACCTATTAATCGTAAGGGCGAAGGTATTATCCGCAATATTTTAAGGACTTTTTATGTTACTTTTAAACGTTTTAACAAATTAATATACTCCCTTCTTCGTTCCTTTTAATAATTTTACTACCCTTTAAATTTATCCCTGCACTAAGTCTTTACAATTCATTTTTACCATGCATTTTTTGGTGCTATTCTAAACGCATTGTGCACCATAGAATGTACGCAGTCCAAGCATGGAAGTGTCACTAAAAACATCTTATGGTGCTATTCTAAACGCATTGCACGGCATGGAATGTACGCATTCCAAGCATGCAAGTGTCATTAAGAACAGCTTTTGTTGCTATTCTAAACGCATTGTGCACCATGGAATGTACGCATTCCAAGCATACAAGTGTCACTAAAATAAGAAGGGGAAACCGAATAAATTTGTCAAATAGCTTGTATGGGTTTCTTTGCATTTTTGTGGCTGTTTGTGTGCATTTGTGTGTGTGTGTGTGTATGTGTTTGTGTGTGTGTGTGTGTTTATGTGTGTGTGAGAGAGAGAGTGAGTGTGTAGGATATGTACGAGTTAGCCAGATTTTGAATTTTTGGATCGTGCTAATTTGCTCTTTTATCAATTATAATACAAAGACCCCTGATGAGCAGTGGGTCCGACATTGAAACTACCCTAAATAAACAGAAAAACCACTAAACAGGCTAACTCATAAATAAAGGGCAGCTGGGGCGTCCAAGGGCAACGCCCCTCAATTTAGGCTACCGGGCAGAGAAGTAAGCCATGAAGCAGGCTCAACTGCCAAGTAGGACCGCCTCTCGCGGATTATGGAAAGCATCTGTTATCAATGAGAACAATGCTTCAATTGACTCCTTCTCAAGCAAAAAGCATTAACAACAGCACAACTGATGTCTTTCGTGAAGAACAAATGGGAGACAGTGAGCATGAAACGGAAAGTAGTAACACACAAGTGGAAGTGGAAGTAAATGAAGAAGAAACCGAGCTTGACGACAAGCTGGATTTTCCAAAGGAATGGCTGAGCCTTAGAATTGACAATTGGGCTCAGTATATGAGTGATGAGCTAGGTGACCTCCGATGTTAACACACTTTTATTTCTCTAGTCGCCACATTAGCTCCCAATCATCCACCGGTGGCCATGTGACTTGACCAAGGAAGAACTAAGAAGATTAATCCAAAGCCCATTAGGTTAGAAAGTATCATGGAGAAGAGAGGATTTGAAATGTTAGTTTTGAATAGAACACTAGAGAAATAGAAAAGTATGTCACCACCGGGGATCGAAGCGTGCAGAACGCATTCCCAATATGTTCAAATAGTGTAACTACGCTCAATGGCACTATTGAAATGCTCACAGTCCAACGTGCAGAACGCATTCCCAATATGTTGAAATAGTGTAACTACGCACAGTGGCACTATTGAAATGCCTACATTCCAGCGTGGAGAACGCATTCCCATTATGTTCAAATAGTGTAACTACGCTCAATGGCACTATTGAAATGCTCACACAGCAGAAAATGATAATTTTAAGCTTCTCTGGGACATCAATATACAATGTGACCATGTAATTGAGGCTCGGAGACGGTAATTAATAAGAAAGAGAGGACGTGTATTATTGTGGACATTGCGGTTCCTGCTGATGTAAGAATATAAGAAAAGGAAAAGGTGGAAAAATACCAAGATTTGAAGAGGGAAATAAGAAGAATGTGGAAAATGAGAAGCGTACAGTGAGCCTGGTGGTGACTACGTATTTGGTAAAGGAAAGACGCCACGGTTACTCTATCCAGGGGCCAATGTTATAAAAGCTTTTTAAGCTACCGCTGTAGCAAAAACGGCACTATTTAGCCGTGCAGCTAAAACTGAATGTTATAAGAATTAAACTCACCTACAGCAGTAGTCTACCCGTGTAGTTCACTAGTCCAATTTTATGAGTGTATGATTTCCGTAGCTTTTGATAAACATTGTTCTCTATTCAACGATACACTTCTAGCCGAATATTTGTAATAATCGCTGCCCTCTATAAAACAGCGCATCATGAAGAGTGACATTTCTTAGAAAACAGACCAGACGAGAAAAGAAACATAGTTTATACGAGTTTTCCATCTTTTCCATCTTTTCCATCTTTTCCATCTTTTCCATCTTTTCCATCTTTTCCATCTTTTCCATCTTTTCGGAACCTAGGGATCATACATTTGTAGTCGTAGTCAAAGCTGCTAATCTTTAGATTCTTCCACCTGCTTGTCATGAAGGGGAATAATATATTCCATTGTTAAAGACCAATAGTTTACACTCGACTCCTCACACACACACACACACACACACACACACACACACACTCTATCATATTGACGTCATAACTGTGTTTTTCCCAAGCCACGATAATACATTATTTGATTCGTTCAAAACAGTAAAAATAGATTCAAGACATTTTGCACATCTAGCATAGATCTGCTCATTCTCAAATGCTTTTGAGTACAAAATTCCAACCATTCAAAAACCCAAAGTAACTCAAATCAGAGAAGAGTCTGGTTCAGTGCCTATTTCATTATTTTGGACTTCAGCTTGCAATGAAGCTGTAAACTGCAAGGCAGTGCCTTCAAAAGTTTCTCCCTGAGAGAAATAGAGGACTGTGAGAACTTTAAAGTACACTAAAATGGTGTCTCCACTAGTGCTGTTTACAGGTGATGCCTAGTAAAATGTCAACATGTATACCTGATCTTATATCGGGTAGGCATCTGGACTAGAGATTTTCTACTTTGGGTCAATTGGGAAAGCCTTCCCTTAAACTCAGAGATATATACTTGTAGTATATAGTACCTCCCTGTGTGCCAATACAATTTGTCCCTGTAGGTGACACGGTTGCTGCTTTCACAGCCTTGTGCAATGTCTGTGGCCCTCTCGAGCAGCCTCTGCTCAACTACTTCGAAAAACTACCTTGGCGAATTACGTCGGGGGCGTCGGCTGCCTCCCAGATTCACCCACAAAATGTGGAATATGCATGGATGCGTGACAGGTGACTTACCTCGAACCAATAACCATTTGGAGGGATGGCACAACCGTACAACCAATAATTTTTGTAGTGGATAACACAGTTTAAGGTATAGTTACTTTACGTAGAAATCTGATGTCAGTATCTCTTGTACATTGGTCTGTACCTATTTTACCGTACAGCCGCAAAGTTTTGACCGAGAAGGCAATTTTATGATTTATATTTTCATTAAATATCCCAGGGTAAGGTATATGTCCATTTTTTACAATGTTTTGTATTTTAAAAGACTTTCTAAATGTACAAGCAGCTATATAGGTAAAATGATATTTATGGAATGCCTATACATTGAACATAATCTGCACTCAGTACATATTGTCAATCCAATGCGGTAGAGTAGGGTGATTTAATTGCTAGTAAAAAAATGTGTTTTTGGCACATAACAGTTGTCTGCATGCCTTGGACATTTAAAAATGTGAATGGAAATGGAGGATATATACATTGTACAAGAATGTCTTAAGGAAAGAGGTTGTGGACCACCACACTATGAAACCACAAAGATGGTTAGTAACTGTATAACCATAGTTTACTTAGCTACGTTCATTCACAATCTGAAATAACATTATGCACATGCATGAAGAAATTCAGTTTTGTTTGTGAACTTGTCTTTATGAATCCAGGGCTATCTATAGCACAGAAAAGAAGTTGACCAAGTGTTCTTGGGTGCACAAGTTTTACATCTTGCTTGACATGGCGTGTGGAGGGTGGTAGTTAATGTGAGATACGAATGATTAATGATTAATACAGTTTGTGCCATGGGAACAGTTTGTGCCATGGGAACAGTTTGTGCCATCCCATGGTATTTATTGTAACGAAAGAAACGATATGAAATTTATCTTCAATTTTAATTCTAGATTGACTCCCGTTTACATGTTCGTCATCCTCTTCTTCACCTATATCTTAACTACTCCACCAACATTAAATTTTATAAAAATCCCTAAGATCGTCACCTGATAGCAAACTAAGATTCAAAATGCATTGTACAATGCTGAGAAAAGACGTAAGTTAAATTTATGTAACGAACGAAGCTTCATCTGTCTGTTTTGAAGGCTGTGCATATAGCTTTGCGCAAGCCTTCTCTCTGTAAGCAGAAGGATTTTGTATTTAGACTAGCTGTTTTTCATTATACACAATATCTAGTTTTTCCTGTCTACTTACAGTGAGTTATACATGTAAATAGTTCGTTATGTATTTGTTTCAATTCAGAAAAGAATTCTTCTGTCTTTATTTTTAAGAAAACTTGTAATTCTGTTCTGCGAAAAGTCACTAACAAACTGTCAGGGCTGAGGGTTGCTAAGCAAGTTGCTTAACTTTTTAGCTAATTTGAGGGCTGAAGCCTTAGCAACTATTTAGTAGTATCTTAATAGTTATCTCGAAATGTCAGTAACATCATAACAGTATAATATCACAATCAAGCTAATTGATATAGCAGAGATGTACCTGCAGGTCAAAATACCTGAAGAGGACAAATGCTACCATCGATTCTTGTGCAGAGAGCTTGACCAATCTAAGCCACCAGAACAGTATCAATTCAATCGTTTGGTATTTGGGGTAAATGCTTCACCATTTTAAAATCATGACAAAATGTAGCAAGAATTCAACAATATTAAATATTGTATCTTTAAAAATCAGGTCAACGACATGTGTGCTATGGGGCCTATAATAAGGCAATACCAATAGTCCGATCTGACCCAGCCTAACCACAGTTCTTATCTTTCAATCCGAATCCAATCGCACTGGGTACGGATTCGTAAATATAATACACCTTTGCATTACACGCTTTAACACGCCTAGTGTATGCAAACTATGTCAAATATCGCCTTATTAGCCTATTTTGAACGCCTTGTGCACCATGCAATGTACGCATGTAGTGTATGCAAACTATGTCAAATATGCCTTATTAGCCTATTTTGTACGCTTTGTGCACCACGGAATGTACCCATCTAGTGTATGCAAACTATGTCAAATATGCCTTACTAGCCTATTTTAAACGCTTTGTGCACCATGGAATGTTAATTATTTTTTACAAAAAGTTGGGCAATATGAGATAATGAGGTTTGTTTGCTGGCTATTTTATGGGTATCACATTATCCATTATTTTCTTTTCACAATAATGGATCAGAAGCAGCATGTATGCAATTTTAACCATAATTTTTTGCTTTGCCATCCCCAAGTTTAGTTAGATGCCAATTTTCAGGCATATTAGACATCTAGAACCTGAGATATTGTTAAATATGCTACGACTAACTTTTACAAATTCTCTATTCCTTTAGAGATGAGAGATTAAGATACGTGACAGCACATAATTTTATTTGCTGCCTGCTTAGGGGACTGGACTTACCTCACATGATCCCACGGTAACAAGACTGAGTTTAAAATATTTTCTGTAACCATCTTATGCTATTTTAGCCACCAGAACAGGAAATGCAAATACTTATAGCATCACTCCCATATCTTACTTTACTGAGGTATGATGTCGTTGATGGTACGAAAATTGATGGTACGAAATTCGTTTTCTTCAACGGCTGCGTAAAATAGACTATGAAAATCGGTTCAAAATCGATGACATTTCTTACAATACTGAACAACAATGCACACCCTTACTTTACTGAGGTATGATGTCGTTGATGGTACGAAAATTGATGGTACGAAATTCGTTTTCTTCAACGGCTGCGTAAGAGCTGATCGTATATGAAAAATTTGCAACATCTGAGTCGCCAATATACAATTGATTGACCTCTGAAGGCCTAATCACACTATCAGATCCACTAGTGAGACCTGCCATCACATCGATTATTTGTGGACGCTCATTAGACAAATAAACCCTTGCAATCTGACAAATCTGATGGATACAGCATGTTCTTTTTCTTCATCAGAGTTTCAAAGGATCTGATGACATTCTTCTGTGCTTAACTGCAAAAGAGTCTCTTCAGCAGCTTGATTATCGGAAAATTCTTCCATTGTTAGAATCAGAATAAAACACTAGCAAAATCCTTTCATGGCAAGGGATATAGTTCTTCACTCGAGACTCTTAACACGATTTTCGCCTTTAAGTATTGATGGTAGAATAAGTTCAGCCATACCATTTGGTGAGATAAGAACATTTCTAAATACAGAAATATTCCAAACTTCAAATATTCCAACCTTGATTATCTGAATTTCGAATATTCGAACCTCGATTATTCTAATCACGATTATTGAAATCTCGATTATTCGAAACTCGACTATTCGAAACTCGATAGCTCGAACCATGGTTATCCGAACCTAGATTATCCGAATTTCCATTGACCGAACCTTTAGTTTCCAAACTTTAACATTTGGTGGTAAGCAGACTACAATTCAGTATGGTGCTGAGGTTGTTGGTTTTTTGCATAGTTGTAGTCGTCCGGCTCGCATGTGAATCCGTGATTTGCTTGTAATTTGGGAAGCTATAGTTCAATGTAAGGAGCCGTCCTTACAAAGATGTCATTTCATTTTTACGTCATGTTGTTGTCAGATTCGGTTTTTGTAAAGTGTTGGTTTCTGACCATGGATCTCAATTTACATCTGCCGAATTTAACGAGTTTGTATTTCACTTTGATCCCAAATAGTAAGGATAAAGATTTGAACGTGTTCTTTAGTATCATGGTCCTCGCTTTAGACCATGGTTTGACTAAGCTGCCTTACAGACCTGAACACCGTCTTCTTTTAGTTGGCGAGGTGGTGCGTATGTAACTTATGGAGATTTCACGTAATTCTTGCGAAAAGTCCATCCGAATTATGAAAGTTAAAAGTGAAAACCATTTCATGCCACGCCCAATTTAGCTCACCCTTTGGTTACCCCCATGCTTGCACACACATAAATTTTGATCAGCAGCCGCCACTGCCGACAGTGTTTTTTAAATCAAGTAGAGTAATAAAGGCAGATCGTTGCTTTAATTTAGCTTTTTGAAGAACGTGTGCTAAGTGAGCTGTGTGTTCAAATGTGCCTGTTATCCCTTTCATGAATCCTTTTTGGACTGTTGTTTCAACGAACAGTTGAAAGGCTCATGTCTTCACACTTCCCTGTACTTTAGTATTGGTCAAGGCGCAGCCATCTAGCTTTGGGAATTGATTTGTAGTTTAGAAAGGATATACTGAATCCAATTCTCAATAAGTTGTCGACCCCTACCATACCCTTTGGGGACCCCAAAATGCGGACCACTGCCATGGAAAACCTATGAAACAATGATTAGCCCATCCCGAGCATCTTGTTTAAAGTATCAAGAGATATGTTCTCTGTGTGTTGTTACTTCGGACCCTGCGCGACTCTACATTAATTTTAACAGCTATCACTGTCTCTCTGAGTTTGCTGACATGTCTGCAATGACTACAGTCGTCTGCTTTCCTTTAACTAAATGATAACTTTTAATACGAGTCAATCCAAAATCAGGGAAGTATCCTGCCTTGCTCTGTGTTTTGAACGAAACCGACAGTAAATTCCTACTGAGTAAAATCTCGTTGTGAGAACATAATTTTGAAATACTCCATTATTTTTTTTCGAAGCTTCTATCAATTCAGTTATCCGTCGCTGTCAATTCAGTTATCCGTCGCTGACTGAGGCTGGTAAAAAACACGATTCCAATCTCACCCTATAATTCAATTGGCCTCTCACGAATCAACCAATCATAACGACATGTCGTTCCTTTTCAAGTTGGTGCACAATAGAATGTGCGTATTTCAATAGTGCCATTCTGCGTAGTTACACTGTTTGAATATAATGAGAATGCGTTGTTCACGATGGAATGTGCGTATTTCAATAGTGCCATAGTAGGTAGTTTCTCTGTTTGAATACAATGAGATTGCGTTGTGCACGATGGAATCTGCGTATTTCAATAGTGCCATTCTGCGTAGTAACACTGTTTGAATATAATGAGAATGATTTTACGAAATAGTACTCCTAAAACCCGCAATATGTAGGTGTCAGAAACATTTCGGCCATTGGTTAATCTTGATTAGTACATCGCAAGTAGGATGGTAGATATCGTTGCATGACCGTAGCTTCTGGCGCGACCTTTCTTTTTGCTGATAACGAGACTCTTTTAAACAGAAGATACACTTCCCAGGTAGGATACTTGATGAAGTATCATCGGTAGGCTCTCTACCAGTTTGGATCCGTACCCGTGTAAACAGGGTCTTATTCACGTCCATGAAAAGAGCAGAGCTTTTTTGTATATAGGCCTACGTCCACGATACATGGGAAAGTCACCAGAAAGGACATAAACAACCTTGAAGAATGCATCAATAATTTGCAGTTTAATTTGCAGAATGACAGCTACTTCTGTACTTGATTGAACCTAATTGACTCTTTCAATAATTTTTGTATATAGATTACCTGTCCAAGTATTAGAGTGATATCTTTAGCAGTAGTAAAGAGACGCCCTTTCAAAGCATTATCATGATATTTGTGTATGGGCATTTGGTGGCAAGGTAAACACTGTGATGATATTAGAATTAGAATTTCTGAAGAAAACATTGTGACATCATCACTTTGCTCATATATTGCTAAGAGCCTTGAACCAATTAAGGTTACAAAGTAAATAACACGGATTATGGAAAGCATCTGTCATCAATGAGAACAGATACTACATCCATTCCTTGCCAAAAGGCCGAGAAGCCCCTCTCTCAGTTCAGGCCATTGCTAAGCGTGCTCTCAGATATTATCATTGATTTGCTTTGAATTGGAAAATGTGCCCCACTACAGTGGGGCTTCGAAAAATTAGCCATTAGGCTCATTCGTGTGCCCTCTCCCACGGAAATCTTTAGTAAGGGCTCTTGACTTGAATTTTGAAGTCGATTTGAATGATAAAATGACTAAAGACGACACTGACTCGTCTATGAGATTCTGTAGGTAAAAATTTATTATTATTTTGTATGAAACGGAACGAGTATTGATTGTTGTATTTCATATTACTATTCGACAAGCAGATGTGCTGTTCGTACCAAGTGACAGCACAACATACCGGAGCAGCTCCACCAGGTCAAGGAAAGATCTATTCAAGACATCCTTCCACACACACTGTGCAGTAAACAAATTACACGTGTTGTTATCTCATTAAGGGATTATATTGTTACATTATAGGGAAGCCGCCCGTGCGAAAATTCCTATCAAATCGTTTAGTGTTGCACGGTATAAAGTAAACTAAAAATTACATTTGGAAAAAGTTACTTTCACTGACAACGTTTTTTTCACCCCTTTCATTGAGCTTCCGGCGGTCACTGGTATTTACAGACATGGTTAGTGATTTGATTGACAGCCCAGACATTCCATTACCTCACTTTTTGCATCAACCGTTGACATCGCCAGCAATGAATCGTCATACTTTTCGTTACCCCCATCCTTTAAGGTGGCTTACTGATTAAAGTGTACCTCCAGTGGTCAGAAATTTTTTGATATTTTGTTCATTATACTTAACTGATATGCCTCCGTCGATAAGATGTAGAGTCTTAAAACTCTTATCTGGTAAAGCTGTCTTTGTTGACATGGTCATATGGAAAGAAGTAGGAGCTGAATAATTGAAGTAGTTACTTACGTAGTGGAAGACAATCAGATCAAAGGACCACCAATGAAGACTTGGTAAGTTAGAATTAAGGAAGATCATAGGTTTCCTTTTGTTTACCTTCTATTGTTGTTCATTCTCAAACTCCTATGTCTTAGTGAGTGGTAAACCTCTGTTATACCTGTTATGAACGTCTGCTTGTGTCGATAACTAAGAATAAAATGCCAAGGTTGAAGGCTAAACACTGACACGAAACTTGCAAATCCCCGCTGCTAAGCACAACAGGCCTTGTAAATGTACGATCTTTATGCCTGTGCGTTTCTCGGTCGATTTCTATCAATCTGTGCACTCAAAGACAGTCCTTGATATAGAAGAAAGTTCTTCGAAGTGATTAGCACACAGCTTAAGGTTATTGTACGAGAACTTGCTTTATTATTTTATTATATATTTTATTACTGGCTCTAGGTTTTCTAGATGTGTCAGAATCTTGGTCCATGGTTCCCCAAAGACGCCGTACGATGAGCGGAAGCGGAGGCTGCAGCAATGAAAACAAACATTTGGTTTCGCGCGAAATTAGAATTTACTTACTTTGGTCACAGGGATCTTGGCTCCGCAAAGTATGTCAAGGGATGTGGAACCTATTAAGGATTAGATTGAGTTAAATGAGAACTCAAGCTACTAGGCCGTAGTGCAAAAAAGGACCAGCAGAAGACGTCATGATAAATAGGAGGTTAAATCCATAGTAAAAAATATAAAAATAATATCCTCTAATTCGCTGGGAATTGAAACTAAAGTACCTATTTATAACCATCAGCGACCTTCTTGTTTCAGACTCCTATAATACTGTTCTCTCTAAACTTTCCCAAATTTCACTTTATTTCATAATATCTAATATTTCTACTTGGTATCTTTTTCAAATTTTCCTATACTCTAGTCTACTTCGACGTATTCTTCCCTAATGTTTTCGAATCCACTTTTCTTCCACATTCGTATTCCTTTCTTATAATTCAAATTTCCAGTATATTCTAGACTCTCGTATGTCATAAGAATTAAAAATATATTTATAAAAGGATTCCGGCCTGAAACTTCAACCTTGTGACTGTGTTCTAAAATTTCCACTAGAAAATGCCTTAAATATGGAATGGAATTTGGGGAAGCTTCGTTGCTCCTATTGTTTATAGAAGTTGTATTGAAGATGTTAACTTGTTTACCAATATTGTCGCTAGCCTCGTCTTGAGGATCCCACCGAGAGACTAGGAAGCATCGTTCTCGCTGAACAACCTTCTCAATTTCGAGTACATGTGGCGTACTGGTCGTAAATAATGAACCCTCTTCCAAAGTCACCTTGCAATTCTTCCTTCGACTATACAACATTATAATATACAAAAATAAATGGACTATGTGGCAGCTCAGGGAATCTAGTCTCCAAAGTATTCAGTTTCCAAGTGTTTCAGTGGTATATGTTACCATTTTATCTGCAGTAACACAGACTCCAGTTGTTGAAAATGGAGAAGCACTTTGTGAACCATCGACTATCATCATTACAAAAGATCGCGGGGAGGGAAGTTTCACTGTCACTCCGAAGAAATCTGGAGCATTCCGTATTAAGTACAAACTCACTGGTGCAGATTCCCCTTATTTCCAACAACCAAAAGAAGATGTTGTCTATGCAGTAATAAAGCGAAAGATCACGAAAGCAGTATCGTTGAACGGTACCTTAAGAGCAGTGACGCACCGAGGAGCCATGGTATCTTGCCATCCTTGGAAACCTTGATTCTCAAAGAAATAGTGAGCAAATGTGAATCACTGCAATCCGAAAGTCTCTGTTTGTTTAACTTTGCCGCAACAATTAGCTTAAAGCCGGATTTCCACTAGGCGGAATTTTGCGAGCGACCTGGTTCTTGTTTACGTCATTATTCCGCTCGCAAAATGGGTGGTTTTTCTGTTTATTTAGGGTAGTTTCTATGTCGGGCCCACTGCTCATCAGGGGTCTTTGATTGAGAGACTGCCTTGTTTACAGCTCAAGTCGTTGAATGCTGGTTGTCGACGATGTTGTCTCATCTTGTATCGAGCTTCAAGGCATATTATTGCGCTCTGACTACAGTCTTTTTAGTTGAGGGTACCGGATTGGCTGGGGTTCTGGTTGTGGTCTACGGTTCATCGATGACGCCCAAATTATGAGCACGATGTATGGATTAGGAATTCAATATTGGATC
This sequence comes from Alatinidae sp. Z8VKAUB7J3, assembly GCA_010016025.2. Taxonomy (NCBI): domain Eukaryota; kingdom Metazoa; phylum Cnidaria; class Cubozoa; order Carybdeida; family Alatinidae; species Alatinidae sp. Z8VKAUB7J3. Next base: position 256,120,398 of record JAAAKM020721499.1, read on the forward strand.
ATCTGTCCATAGTTGTAGAGGGCAGCATTATTAAAGATGACTTGATAGAATTTTAATGTCACATTTTCAGTAACAGTACTAATCAACCATTCTGGGGTACGCAGATAAGTTAATAATAGCTCCATCAATCCAAATAGATCTGGTAAAGTAACGGGTCTGTCTGTGAATGTGACACAATGTCTGTCGCAATCAATTTCAACTTTGATAAAGCTGGAAAGTGGTCACAGAAAAAATTGACATTTGGCAAACCTTGGGGGGCCATGGCCCCCTCTGTTCCCCCGTCTCTGACGTATCACGTACTTTATCAACACTGCATCATCAACAACGGATAAATTGCAGCAAGGCGCCACAAACCATATTTCGTACCATTCTTGCCCTTAAAATAGTGTATCTATGCAGAATGGCACTATTGAAATACTCACATTCCATCGTGCACAACGCATTCTCATTATATTCAAAAAGTGTGTCTATGCAGAATGGCACCATTGAAATACTCACATTACATCGTGCACAACGCATTCTCATTGTTTTCAAATAGTGTATGTATGCAGAATGGCACTATTGAAATACTCACATTCCATCGTGCACAAGCATTCTCATTATATCAACTAGTGCCCAGCTTTATTTCAGAGATTCGTCTTCGTCAACAGACTCGTCATGTCATGCTAAAGGTCGCTAATACTGTTTTGTGACGTACGGCCTACATACTCACACTCACAGCGGCAAGTGAATTGTTCAATGTTGTGCTCATAACATCCTGCAGGTGGTATTCATCTGGTGTAGTAAAATACTAGATTTTTCAACGTGGGAAATAAGTCAGTTAGTATCGAATACTTGTTGTTATACACCCTTGATATTGCTGAAAATTGTATGTAAATAGCACTGTGTATAGACTATGATACTAAGGTCCTGCCAAGGGTGTATAAATACGTATAAACAGGGCCTGGCCTTTAGCAACAGCGCACCAGTTTGCAAGGTACGTTAACATACGGCAAGGGCTAGACACATACAATTAGAACTCACAAGCTATCTGTCTCGACTGATGTCGCGTCTGCAATTGATTGACCAGGCGGCATTTATTTGAGTCAGACGACTCGCCAATTTCAAAGACGCCTAGCCGATCACCAGGGAACCTCGACCGTTACTGGTGATCCTCTCTCTCAACTCCACCCTTTTCAAACATTCGCTCTCACTCCCTTCAACACTCTCATACTTTTTCTGAATCTGATTTCACATTCTTAACTTCTGCCTCTTCTGAGTTCTCTCTCCTCATATACAATCCTACGGAATGGATTCAAAAGTGTCAAGGATGCTGACATGACCATAAATATATTGTCTGTGTGTGCAAGAACAAAAAAAATTTTCACGTTTTTCGCCAGTGAGAGTTGTCTTCGCCTTCATAAAGCAGAGCACGTATTTGGCAATATTTGGTACTGGTAACGACTGAGATGGTATTCTAATGAACGTACAAGTATGACAGCGATGCAACACGAGAAAGGCTGTTTACAAATTTGGTGATATCTCAAATACACGTCATTGGATTTTAAAATCGTTTCAGGAGCGGTATCAGCATTACGTAAGAAACGATTTGACAAACTTTCGGGAACCTGGAGCGTATTGTTATGACTGGATCGGCCGTCATTTGATTGTTAGTAGGAGTAGCCATTCAGACTACGATGAAAACGTTAATAGATTTTACCAAATGACAAATCGATGTGCGCTCTACCAACTGAGATAGGTGACCTCTGATGTTAACATACTCTATTTGTCTAGTCGCCAAATTTAGCTTCCGATCGTCCACCGGTGCGCATCGACATCTAGCTCAACGCAATTAGAGACCAGCCTCTCTGCACCATGTGACTTTACCAAGGAAGGACTGCCCTCCGGCCCGTCATCCCTCCAAAGCCCATTAAAGTTAGAGAGCATCATCGAGAAGTTAGATCCACGTTAATTAGATGCTAACGTTAATTTTTGAAACGTTAATTTCAACGTAGCTCTAAGTTTTGAAACGTTAATTTCAATGTAGCTCTAATTTTTGAAACGTTGATTTGTGCCAAAATTTTATACAAATATGGGCCCCTTTAAAATTCTCCTTGGCATCAATATGTTGAAATCTCAAAAGGAAACATTTGGCTATTTAACAGCGTCTATAGACTTTCAGCCAGTGCTTAAAATGTTAATGTCGTGTAAAAGTTCTTCCCATTTTGAAATTTATATCTTTTCATGGAGAAATGGAGATTTGCAATATCCTAGTTCTTTAAAGCGAAATATATAAAACAGATTCAAAACTCATTGTCTTTAACAAAAGCAAAACGACACAAAGTGAGCGTAAAAGGTTTGCAAATAATTTAGGCGTTTTTATTTTTTACGTATCCGATGAATTTATCTACTATTTCAATGGTGTAGTTTTATCTTTCGAATGCTTGTGGCTACAAGCTGAACTTGGGAACTGCCTGGTAGATTTAAGCAGCTGGAATGGGAACATTTCATCCTTTTCAATTGAAATTTACGTTCTTGAGGACCAAGAGGAATTTCTGGATGAGCAAGTACTTTGACCATCGGGAGGAAATACCAGAGGACCAATATTGAAAGGAATCATTCTGCATGCTCAGTTAGCCTATTTAAGAACTCAGTCGATCACTGACATCTCAAAATATCCTGATAATTCTATTAACACCATCTATGCATGCTGAGTAAAGTCTAGTGAAAAGTCGAGCACAAAATCGAGCCCGTTTGTACACCCAATACTCGACATGGCTCGACTTGACTAGACTTGGCTGTACAATGTTGTACAAAGTCGTGTGAAGTCTAGTTGAAAGTCGAGTAAGAACAGAATTCTACTCTCGCGCTGATAGCCTTATTTGGACATTCTTTAGTTAGGATAAATTTAGTTTATATCCATGTATGGGAAATTATTCGATTTTAGTCTTTATTTTTGTAACTCAAAATTCAAATAAATAATAAAATAAAAATCAGATAGCTGCAACAGTCAGCCAAGCAGACAGCAGAAACTGATGCCGTTGCCATAGTATCGTGGGACAAATTCACAATTACAAAGATGACAGCCACGATTCCTACCGTCTGAGGCGAACATTTAAAATCTATTTCTGGTGGGAACTTCAAAAAGTGACCGATTTCAGTGTTATTGTAGGCATTAATTATTTTACCATAGCTACCGAATGCTTTAAAATGCTTATGTTGTGTTTGAAAGTCACAGCAGGACGAAATGTTTCACATCGTCTATTTTCGAGTTTTCTGTTGTAGGCTAATTGTGCACCATGGAATGTACAAATTCCAAGCATGCAAGTGTCACTAAAAATGCCTTGTTAGGTTATTTTCAACACATTGTGCACCATGGAATGTACGCAATCCAAGCATGCAATTGTCACTAAAAACGCCTTGTTAGGTCATTTTCAACACATTGTGCACCCTGGATTGTACGCATTCCAAGCATGCAATTGTCACTAAAAACGCCTTGTTAGGTTATTTTCCATGGTTTAAGACCAAGGTAGTAATACTAAACAGTCCATTGTAGTCAACTGTAGCTCCTTGTAGTCGATTGTAGCCCAGCTCAGTCCATTGTGATCCATTGTATATCCAATTCTTTGACAATTCCGACTTTATCAGCGTGACACACAGTGGCGTAGCTGGGCTCTTGTCAATGGTCGTGCTGACCAATACCGAAGAGGGGGGGGGGGATAATCGGCCCATAATTGAAATAAAACGAAGGGAACCCCCATCTCTGTCATTGAAACCGCCTTTCAGAGTATGGATTGCCCGAATAGTTTAATACTATAGAACTATATAGAGCAGGGGCTCTCAAACTATTTAGCTCATCGACCCCCTAATGAGATTTAAAGATTTCCATCGACCCCCTAGATTTTTATTCAAGGAAAATTATTACAATAGTAAATACCAAGTGTAAAATAGTGGTTCTAAACGCATTGTGCACCATGGAATGTACGCATTCCAAGCATGCAATTGTCACTAAAGACAGCTTTTGGTGCTATTATAAACACATTGTGCACCATGGAATGTACGCATTCCAAGCATGCAATTGTCAATAAAAAGAGCTTTTTGTGCTATTCTAAACGCATTGTGCACCATGGAATGTACGCATTCCATGCATGCAAGTGTCACTAAAGACAGCTTTTGGGCCTTGGCACATGTTTGCAGTCGAGTGTCGCTTTGGAGCAACAATGTGCTGGTTACTGCAAAGAAATAGGCCAGCATCCCAAACACATTGCTACATCACGTTGTCAATACAACAGTCCTAGCACGCAATGCCAAGCCGTTGTCTTCAAGGCAGGCACTGCAAAGTATATTGTACAGCACATCTTTTATGCAGCGGCAGCATTGTAGTGTGAGAAGAAAACCTTCCTTGTTCTTCAGTACACGTCCTTTATTCCTTTCCTATTTGCTTTTTATTACACGGACTTTCCAAGAGCTAGCCCTACCTGTGATTAATTGTTCTACATAGACCTTAGTCTCCAACCCATTTTCCACTCATTCTTAATACGTTAAAGCATTTATTAAATCTCTTGACATTTATTCGCTGTCTTCCTCGTATCAGCCTGCTATTCCCTTATTCGACGTTCATATTGGACTGCCTGAATGGCTTGTGTTTTTGAACCAATCAGCGTCCATTACAACAAGATTAATTGAATAGGCCTAGCGAGAAAACGAATTCTTTTTCTCTGTATAGCAAAGGTTTTCTTGCTTTTATGTGGATTGACTCCAGAACGGCCAAATGAAATGCAGACCTGGCCTTTCCTATAATACGGAAGCAATCGTCCGTGTACATTTTGGCACAGTCTGGGTTTTCTTAATGAATTGGGATAAAATTTAAGCTTTAGTGTAAAGAGCGAGGTACTGACGATGGGGCGAATCCCCTCATATCTATATATATAAAAATAAGTTGTCTGTGTGTGGATCTGTGTGTGGATCAGGTGACGTCATGTTTGTCTGCATATGACGTCTGAATTATTTCACACTAATACAAAAGAAGAAAAAAACTAAAAAAGGTAAAAACTACAAAAAAAACTCAGAAACGAAAAGAGGAAGGCAACACAAGTAAAGGCTTTGAAAGTGGAAGTGCAACGGTGAGTTACTCATATGCATGCTAGTTTTGAGTAGAACACTAGAGAAATAGAAAAGTATGTCACCACCGGGGATCGAACCCGCGACCAGCGTGCGCTCTACCAACTGAGCTAGGTGACCTCTGCTGTTAACACACTTTTTATTTCTCGAGTCGCCACATTAGCTCACCAAACTGCGTTACAGTAGTTAAGATACGGCAAGCATCTTGGAACGATGGATAAAACGTGATGAATAAAAGGAAGTGTTCTCACATTACAAGTTATCCTTAAGTGGCCCACAGACGCGCAATAATCTTGGCAGTAATATTGATGAAAGCGTAAATTGATAACATTATTGATCGTCTGTGGGCGATGATTGAAGCATTGCACAGTATCTTGACGAAATCAAACTGGATTTTCAAAACTCCAATGGTGCACTCAGAGGGCCATGTTCCTTACAAGTTTTAGCTATTTTGCTTTTCTTTATCTACATACTTAACCATGAACTCGAGAGTATCGGCGATACTCAAGACCAAAATAGTTGATTCTTGACATCGGAAGTACGGATAACATTATATGTCAGTCAACTACAGGATATGAGGATACTGTAACATTAAAAGAGTAAAGATGTTTTCCATTACCTTTCTTTCCATTACCTTTCTTTCCATTACCTTTCTTTCCATTACCTTTCTTTTCATTACCTTTCTTTACATTACCCTTCTTTTCATTACCTTTCTTTCGATTATCTTTCTTTCCATCACCTTTTTTTCGATTACGTTTCTTTCCATTTCCTTTCTTTAGATTATCTTTCTCGCTATTGCCTTTCCCTCCATTACCCTTTCTTTCTATTGCCTGAACTTCTCAGGTTCCCCGCATTCAGTAGCTAAGCATGACCGATACCTCTATATTCTTTTCCTTTGAGTGTTATATAGCATTCAGGGTTTGATTACACACAAACGTACAAGGAGCTTGTTAAAGACCCTCTAACAATGAGTCCTAAGTTCTTATATACTCCGCTGTACTTTATGGGATGTTTCCTTCAGCAATGACTGAGACATGTATCGGAGGTTACTAATCAAATTCCCGAGGCTCATTTTCCACAAATCGCCTCCTGGATAAATTGAACTGTTCCCTATTGACCGCCGTCACCCTTACAACAGGAGAACTACATACCATTTGCAACAGGACAACAAAGAGCCCGATGACAGAGGCATTGTTAGTACAGAGGCGCTTTGTTTTCTTTGCTTGCTGAACAGCCAGAAAGAATTCAAACAATAACTGTGTGCAACACCTCACCCAACTAATTTTTTTAGCTGAAAGTAAGGAGCGACATTAAAACTTAAAACGAACAGAAATTACTCCGTATGTGAAATGAGTTGTCCCCTCCGCAATCCCTCGCTCTTTACGCTAAAGCTTTTAATTGTTTTAAAAAGTAGAATTGTTGCAAAGAGTCAAACTTTAGCGTAAAGAGCGAGGGATTGCGGAGGGGACAACCCATTTCATATACGGAGTAATTTCTGAAACTATGTCAAATATGCCTTATTAGCGTATTTTGAACGCTTTGTGCAACATGGAATGTACGCATCTAGTGTATGTACACTATGTCAAATATGCCTTATTAGCCTATTTTGAATAGTTTGTGCACTATGGAATGTACGCATTTCTTGTATGCAAACTATGTCAAATATGCCTTATTAACGTATTTTGAACGCTTTGTGCACCATGGAATGTACGCATCTAGTCTTAAACAGCTTACACCAAGCTCTAAAATTTACTTTTGAGAAGGAACACAACAACTCACTACCGTTCCTTGATGTCTAATATCTTTACAAGAATTACAGACCTGCTTAAATACACTAACGGAACACAGTACATATACTCAGGGGAATAATAGGAATTACAAATATAACTTGACACATAGATCGTACTAACAATACATCACTAATTACTTATTGTACTTACAGAAAAGTTCTAGTTGCCTTTATCTTAATTAACCAAAAAATCGGAGGGCAACTAGGCTTCCTCCCCCGCTCTTTTTTTTTCAAAATCATTCAATCAAAATTATGAGAAAGTCACTTAACAAAAAAAAATAATAAATATGCAAATTTTGTTTTAATTATTCCTCTGCGGAGAGCCAAAATCAAAACATGCATTGATTGAAAAACGTTCAGAAATTAAATAAAAAACTTACGAAGACTGGTACTAGGTCGAGGCACAAGGATTTGCGTTTGAGTATTGCCTTTCTAACCATTAGAATATTAATATCATTTAGTATGTAAGAAATCTTTCTTCCAGAAATGCTTAACAAGTAGCATAAAGACCTGAACACTCAACTTTAAAGTGTACCTCCAGTGGTCAGAAATTTTTTGATATTTTGTTCATCATACTTAACTGATATGCCTCCGTCGGTAAGTTACACCGATGGGATAAATTAAATGTACCTGATGTTTCATCACACACTCGAGAGTTTCTAGAGTTCCATATCGACGGCAAACCAGACATTTGCCAATAAAGAAAATACCATGACATCTGTCGATTAAATAGCTGGTGACATCCGATGCCAATGGCTGTGTTTTGAAGTCACGATCAGTGCCATACTTTGCAACGAATAACGTGATAGGGCAATAATAGGAAGTTTTTTTTTCTATTGAATGTATGCAAGACTCCTAAGCACCCATATACGGTAAAGAGGTATTTAGTTTCTTGTGTGCCTACTTAAGCTACGAACTTCTATCTATCTATCTATCTATCTATCTATCTATCTATCTATCTATCTATCTATCTATCTATCTATCCCATTACTACCAGGGTTGAGGACTGATAACTAGTCCTCAAAACTGGTACTTGGTAAAGATGTTACTTTCTTTTTGGTGACTTAAGACAAAGAATGCCAGTTAAATTTTGTTTAAAGTTTTGTTTAAAATGTTGTTTAATATACCATAATGTGTTTTTATTAATAAAAAGACGTGGTGTTGAAAATTTTTCTTAAATTAGGCCCTTAGGCTCTGATTAACGTCTGCTGAAAGCATACTGTACATGCGTTATAAAATTGTCAAGAGAGTTCTTTGTAGACAGTATATGAATTTCTTGTCTGGGGTTTCATGGATATTGCACATTTTTATTCTCTAGCTATTAACAGGAAAGCAGATTTCCTTTGTCAAATTTATAGCTACACAATAATACCTGTCTGTGTAGTGAAACACGGTCCAAAATGATGGAACAAAAGGCATTAAGGCTATCTGAAGAACAGTCAGGTGTATGGTAGTTGAAAGTCAAACCAATAATTGCATGTTATTAGCTCATTTAACTTGCCAGAAGCACTGAGGGTTCTGACATTCCATGTTCCAATAGCAGTCTCTTGCTTTGCCAACCTAAATTTATGTCGCTTACCAATAGCAAACTTTTCTATACCCCCACCCTGGTAACCTCCAGTAAGGGTCGCTGTCGTTGTTAACCCGGGCCTCGGCCAATCCGGTATGACTTGGTTCAGGGTTGATATCATTGCGTTTCAATAGGCGGCCACGCTACCTCTGGTACCACAATGCGTTCTTAGCAAAGGTGCTTTACTTTCCCTTTCAACTACGTGCCCAAGAACGAGATCTCTCGGCACTTGCTACATCTTGGCCTAAAGTGCATATATAAATCTTACAAAATTTCCGTACCTATGTATGATTATCTTTGATTGAGATAACAATTAAACTATACATAAATATGGAAATGGTTTTCTTTTTTGTAATATTTCGTCGATTATTCACTGAACAAGGAAATGGGCCATGAGCATGGAAGCGAGGTAATCGATCATTTTTGAAAGAGAGGTGTTCGAATAATCGTTCTGCTTGAGTAATAATCGAAGCCCTAGTACAAACATCTGAATGAAGATAGCGTTAAATGGCGAAGCACTTGGGCTGGAGAACGTTTCTGGGGATGGATTTTCTTTCGCAGATTCGTTGTTAGCGAGTGAATCTAGTGTACGCAAACTATGTCAAATATGCCTTATTAGCCTATTTTGAACGCTTTGTGCACCATGGAATATACGCATATAGTGTATGCAAACTATGTCAAATATGCGTTATTAGCCTATTTTGAACGCTTGGTGCACCATGGAAAGTACGCATCAAGTGTATGCAAACTATGTCAAATATAACTTAATAGCCTATTTTGAACGCTTTGTGCACCATGGAATGGTCCTCTTTCGCTCCTCAATGTTGATTATAAAATTCTAACTAAAACTTTATCAGTCCGCTTAAGACCAACTTTACCAGTGACTTATTATTTCGTAGACCGCTCAGTGTCGCACGAACACCTATTAAGATCTGTGACAGGTATGGGGAGCCATAATGGCTGCTCGAGACAGCCCACCTCTTTCTCAATTTTGAGATCGTTACGAAAGCGAAGCTGCGAGGTTCATGTTTAAAAATCGGCTGGCGGCTTTGTCCCTCCTTGGGAAGGTTCTCTTCGTTAAGCTGTTAATCCTCGTTTTCGTGTTATTCCATGCTGGCGATTGCACAATAAAAATGTGACTCGCTGGAATAGCCCGAGTTGCCGTTCGCTTATTTACTATTCTGTGACGTTGCTGCACAAGTGTACAAAATGTCATGCAGCGTACATTATGGCGCTGCTGTATGGAGACCGCCTCAGTTTGGTTGTTTTTCCATTCGAACGCCGTCGTCCGACGTCTGTGTAACATGCAACAAGCAAATGAGGGGTTTCAATTTTGAGGGCTCTGTCGTACAGTTTCGCGTCGGTTCGGATCGGACGTGTGTATCTCTGGCATTACAAACTAGTACAGTTCTACATCTTTACAAATCAACGTCTCATAACGCATTACTATCAGCGAAACAAGAATACCATGTGTTTTTTATGAGGTATTGTTTGGTGGGAAATGGCTCAGTAGATGAAATCGAGGCTACAAGTAGGTTTTCGTTGTTCTAAATGGTTGTGAACTGGAGCGTATAGCTTGGAGATGCGAGGTGGAGTGGTTTTGGAGGAATGCTATGTAAAGGGGATGTGTACAGAGAGGCAATGTGTAGAGAGTGCGCAGATTGTTTGTGTTTGAGCGTATGATTTGATTGTTTTTGAAACGTTGATTTGTGCCAAAATTTTATACTAACATGGGCCCCTGTAAAATTTTCCTTGGTTGCAATATGTTGAAATCTCAAAAGGAAAGATATGGTTATTTTGCAGTGTCTGTAGATGTTGTTCTTAAATTTGAGCCTCTTTGTTTTACAAGTATATGACGATACAACAGTATTGTGTGACTCGCTATTGACAGGATTGGAGGTATATGAAATTTGTGTGACTTTTGTGTTCAAAATATCCTTCTTTCATGTAAGTCAGTCTCTCGTTAAACCAGAGTTTCTCGATGAAAGTTCTTTGGAAGGCTGTGCTTAAACGTTGTTAAAAGCGGTATCGAGCCCTTTCTACTTGATTGACTTGCTTGACCCATGGGCAGGAGAAGCTTAGTCAGTTCCAGCAGTTTTTGAACAATAGCCATCAGTTCATTAAGTTTACTTTTCGCGTGATAACCACTACACTACGGTGACATATGTCGAAACTTAATAACATTTTGTATCTGAATAGTGCTGCTTTAAATGGGAAGAAAAGTCAGGAGACAATTATATGTTATGACACTGATTAATCAACCTCCATTCAAAGTGCTATTGTCACCGCCCGGGTTTGGACCGGGGACCTCGCGCGTGTGAAGCGCGCGTGATAACCACTACACTACGGTGACATACATTCTATCATATATCTTCATTCAATGGCTTATTACAAATCAATAAAAAGAGTATTACATGGCTTATCATGTGTGCAGAATGAGCTGAGAATCCGATCATTATTCTGGAATATATCTTTACCCAATGGCTTCTTACAAATCGATAAAATGAGATTTACATTGCTTATCATATGTGCAACGAAAGCGGAGAATACGATTATTATTTTGGCATATATCTTCATTCCATTGGCACTGATGCTGATGGCTATGAGGGAGTACATGGTGGATATGGGTATGGACAACGTAACCAGGAAGGCGACCGTATCTTTGAATTTGCTAGCGCACACGACTTGGTCATTGGTAACTCATACTTCAGCAAACCAGAGCAGCACCTCATCACATATCAATCAGGTGGGCACTGTAGCCAGATTGACTTCATCCTGTTGAGAAGAGGGGATCTGAAGCTAATTCCTCTCTGAGGTCTACTAGGACTTAAATTGCAGTTCATGAAATGTTAAAAAGGCGTTACTCAGAGTAAGATGTTGATATTTTCCCTATGAAATGAGACATTCTGCCTATTTTGACGATAACAGACATATACCTGTAGTGACAACACCTGACGTGGTAGGGAAAAATGGACTTCATTTTCAATATGAGCATGAAAACATAGTCCGGAAACATGTGTCCATGCAAGTGTCACTAGAAACAGCTTTTGGTGCTACTCTAAACGCATTGTGCACCATGGAATATACGCATTGCAACTATTGAAGTGTCACTAAAAACAGCTTTTGGTGCTATTCTAAAGGCATTGTGCACCATGGAATGTACGCATTCAAGTATGCAAGTGTCACTAAAAACAGCTTTTTTTGCTATTCTAAACGCATTGTGCACCATGGAATGTACGCATTCCGTCCATGATCTGCTCGCTTTTATTCTGTTTATTGATACTGATATCGTCTCTCCATTATAACTCCCTCATTCTCTCCGATGCTAGGGGACGACAACGGATCATGATGGACCATGGTGAGAAACGTTTTCCCTCTTTTATTTTGTGCCCATGATCTGCTCGTATTATTTTTGTTTATTGATACTTATATAGTCTCTCTGTCTTTCTTCCCTCCTTCTCTCTGCATAACAAAAGAGGAGAATTTGTGCCGCCTGTGACCCCGGTCCTCGTCCTCATCTTTTCTCTTCTTTCACAGACTACATACTTCGGAGAAGTTGCTCTCTAACGAAGTGGCATTTAGGAGGCCCAAATGAATATCATCATTAGATCGTCATCAAGAAGGAATACCATCATCACGAATAAATATCATCATCACATATTATCACGAATAAATATTATCATCACATCCACTGGACTGACCTTTCCTGTTCCTAATGTAAATAGTGAGTGCTCTTATTTTGTAGTATGCGTTATCATAGGAATTACTAGCGCTGATCAAGTGAGAAATAAGATATACGTTTACTGAAGCGGGTACATCGTGCGTAACTAGTGAAATCATTATGATAAAAGTAACATAAAAAACAAACACGCGCCAAATTGAATTGACGTCCATCCCTTTGTATTTTGACGTGAGTACATTCCATTGTGCACAATGCGTTTAGAATAGCACCAAAAGCTGTTTTTAGTGACACTTGCATGCGTGGACTTCGTAATTTTTATGGTGCACAATGCGTTTAGAATAGCACCAAAAGCTGTTTTTCGTGACACTTGCATCCTTGGAATGCGTACATTCCATGGTGCACAATGCGTTTAGAGGAGCACCAAAAGCTGTTTTTAGTGACACTTGCATGCCATATACTGGTAAAGAAATAGAAATGCGACTTATTTTTATAGCTTTTTTTCATCAATTTGTTTATCTCGAACATTCGTCTTGAAAGTTCGAGATAGCGGATGTCGACTGTATAATTGAATGGTGTCAGATCTATATTCTATGAAGGCACATTCTTCTCTGTTCTTTTCAATGTATATTCTGATCAAATAACGCATGTAAACTTCCGGGTACAGTATATATCCCATTCCAAGCATGAAGGTATAAGTAAAAACAGCTTTTGGTGCCACTCTAAACGCATTGTGCACCATGGAATGTACGCATTCGAAGCATGCAAGTGGCACTAAAAACAGCTTTTGGTGCTATTAAAAAAAAGCATTGTGCACTATAGAATGTACGCATTCCAAGCATGCAAGTGTCACTAAAAACAGCTTTTGTTGCTATTCTTAACGCATTGTGCACCATGGACGTCATATTACATTTTTAATAGGCGCAACAAAGAATGGACCTCTCCGGAGCTATTACTCTTCATGTTATTTTTTTTATTTGTTTGTTTTTGTTTTTGTTGTTGTTGTTGTTTTTTGTATGTGTGTACTTATATCTTTATCATCATTTTCATTATTTTTAAATTTCTTTGGACTAGAAACTTCTGTATACCAATCCTGCTGTCCCATGTACTACGCCAGGTGTTGATATAAGCCTTGCAGACAGTTTTGCCGCATTAAGCTCGTCTTCTCAACTTCGTAGAAGAAATCGCTTTATAAGCAAAACTCGTTGTGTTACCCCATGTTGATACTGGCCCTTGGATTGTATTTTCTGAGGCAATTGGCTTATTTTTGTACCGAAAACGGAGAAATCAGTCAAGCAGAAGTAAACAATGCACACTTTGAGACTTTCAGAACAGTACATCACGAATCTCGTGTATGCAAACTATGTCAAATATGCCTTAATGACTATTTTGAACGCTTTGTACACCATGGAATGTACGAATCTGGTGTATGCAAACTATGTCAAATATGCCTGTTAAGCCGATTTTGATCGCTTTGAGCACCTTAGAATTTACGAATTTCGTGTATGCAAACTATGTCAAATATGTCTTAATAAACCAATTTCGAACACTTCGTACACCATGGTATAGATCTAAACTAGTTTTATTGTTTGGCCAGTTTTCAACTTTTTGGATAGTTATTTCATTGCGCAACGATTGCCTGATAATTAGTGACGTGTGATTTTTGGCACGAGTATTTTGGATGCTTAGATATTTGGATATTTTTTAAGAGTACGGTGAAGAAATCAATTAGCAGGTCTGTAAACTACTTTTGATAAATTTGAGCTACAGATAATGGCTAAATTTAGATACCTCACCATGTCACTTCACAGGTTTTATGAATTAATCGAAAAGAAATGTGATGAAAAAAGATATTTTCTGCGATATAACTTCGTATTGTTAAAAGTGATGACGCCATATCGTAATCAAAGTTAAGACGGAAAAATTCGTTAATGCAATGTTACCAGGACGTTTCTAAGAAACTAAATACCATATCACAAAAGTTATATAGTGCCTTAAAACTTCCAAAGAATAAGGATTACGTCAAATTTACCTCGTAGTAGTATATTTTTTACCTCACTTTCGATCAATACCAGTTTGGATCCGTAGCCGTGTAAACAGGGTCTACGTATCATTCCAGTACCGTATTAATTCTTTCTTTATGTTACGAATCTTTGATTTTTATTAGTAATAACCACCGCATGCCTTTAGAGTTATTCCAAGGCCCTAGGGCTCAGACTCCTTGTATTCACCCCTGGCCCTATTCTTTCCAGGGTAAAATTTTCTCTCATCCCAATTTATCTACCCATCCTTATTATCCAAGACTTATGAGTCTGCAAGCAATATAATTTTTGAGTTGCACTGACTTCCTTCTAGCATAACAAATTATGGTAGGCGCAATCCTGATGAAATATTTTGATAATTGCTACCTCTGTAAGGTTATATACTAAATGTGAATACTCACAAATCACTTCGCATTTAATATCAAACCCCTTTATAGGGAAAAGGAAACTACAATTGTGACAACGTTTCGTCTTTTCTTTAAGACTTCGTCAGGTCCTTGTACATTGGAGGTTATAACGTAAATGAACTCTGGCACAAACATACAATAAAACACTTGCCACTAATCGCGAGATGCATTGTAGGAAATAACCACGATGGAATGCTACGTCGAGGACATTGAAACGAGGCAAGTGCTAGAGTTTTTACTCATGATTTCTGGTAGATTATGAGGGAAATTTCATAGAACAAAGGACCTAGCTTCTATGTGATACTTGCATAAAGTTCAGCCATTTGATCTGCTGCAATGTGGTTCTGTTTGACAGGAATCAGGAATAGTCCACAGATTTCCAAATGTGTTTGGTTTCTTTTGTTTGATGTTGCAAACTGCCGATTAATATTGTTTTGTATAGAAGCTAGACCCCTGATGAGCAGTGGGCCCGACATTGAAACTACCCTAAATAAACAGAAAGACCACCAAACAGGCTAACTAATCAATAAAGGGTAGCTGGGGCGTCCAAGGGAAACGCCCCTCGATTTAGGCTACCGGGCAGCGAAGCACAACATGAAACAGGCTCAACCACCCAGTTGGACCGCCTCACACGAACGATGTAAAGAACCTGCCATCAATGTATCATCAGACGAATTACAGTCCATTGCACCAAAGAATTTCAACCTATTATAACAAAGACTGTTGGTGAGCTATTATTGTGCGAATGTTGATTTCATTGAAAGGACATTGTCCCAATTCTGCTTTTGATTTTGTAACGTTGTTTTGTTGTTGTGCTTTTAAAAGGTGATTTGAGTTGTTATTACCGTACACTTCGTGGTTGTATTTTCGTACATTTCACTGTGTCCGCTGCGTATAGTCTTCCAAATGCAGCCCCTCATCATTTTGCAGAACACCCAATGCTAACCTGAAAACTCGAAAAGCTCTTTTAATGATTGTAATTTTCTTCCTATGTCCAATTCATTTTTTATGATCATCATCTTGTATATAAGGAGCAGTAAAGGGAGAAACTCGCGTCTGTAGCTTGCTGTATTGTTTTCTATAGCATACCTTGTATGTAACTGGTTATTAAAGTTTTGCTTCGTCTTTTGCTATTCGTTCGGCTGTATGGAGTGTCAAATCTACATCTACCCTGATTAGCTCATCCATTATATCAACATCTCGACCTCACACGTTCGTAAGTTCTTTGAATATCAAATCAAATTTCCAGAGAAGAGAAGCGTGCTCTTCTTCTCGAGGTCAAGCACAAACCCTTGTCAGTGGGTACACTAGAAAGCAAGGTAATGCGGAGTACAAACAGTGACTTGAGGGTGCGCAGCTCGTCTGAAAAAAGCTGTTAGCACCGTGACGGGCTGTGGTTTGATAATTAAAAATTGCTGCTCTATGTCTTCAAATTGACAGCACATGTTCCTTTTCAGAAAAGGGAGAGAATACGCTCTTGGGCTGACGTTGTAGCCTCAAAGCAGCATTGAGAGACAAGTAGGGTGACTATTTCTAAATTTTTTTAAGGCATAAGAAAGATAGATAGATAGATAGATAGATAGATAGATATTCAAAAGCCTACGTCCTCCTATGCGTATAAATATAATATAGAATGGTCTTAATGGTCTTAATAGTCGTATAGTTGAACTTTATGTAGATGGTTTTGTTTTGTTTTGATTGGTTTTTTTCATTTTTTTCGTTTCTTTCATTTGTTTTCTGTTCCTGTTACTTTGGTTTTAGTACAGCTGTTTCTTTATTATGCTGGAAGCATGCAAAGACTAAGAATCAATGAGGTAACCAAAACTTAATTAAAATATCAAATTATTCACAAAATCTTAAAGGCCATAAGCTTTCAATTTTGGTAGCAGCAATGTGTGGCAAACAGAGTCAAATGCTTTGCCTTAAGTGAAGTGAAGTGAAGTGAAGTGAAGTGAAGTGAAGTGAAGTGAAGATGGCGGAGAGTTAGAGCGGGAGTATCAGACGACTCACCCCAGAAAGTTACCCGAAAGAGACCGTTTGAAGAAATGTTTTCAGACGAGCAACCTGGTCCGTCAAGGGTCAGAAGACGTTTATTAGACGACGACGATGAATAACATTATGTCAATCTTACTTTGTTATTTCTCAGCGTCATTTACATTTACATTTAGTGTTATCTATATTATATTTACTGTTGCAAGAAAGAAAATTTGTTGTTATCAATGCTGTGCTTCCACGTGAACCAACCACTTCCATCAAACTTTTCGGTTTTTAATCCGACTTTATACTCGGCTCCAATCGATAATGCCATTTTTAAAATTTCGACCTAATCTCTCCTGTTTTATATATGGCTAAGCCCTAGGCCCATAACCTCTTGAAAGGTGCAGTGGATACCACAAATGATACATTTCTGTATACTCAAAATCAGGACTTATATTCATAGAGATCTTAAGCAATGCGTTTAAATAGTGTTTGATCAAATGATTAATTATAATAAATTAGCATAATTATTGCATACGCAACAGAAAACACGACAACTTTTAATTTATTGATCCCAGACATGTTTCCAAGAAACATTAAACATCGTCAGTGGTGATGTTGTACATAATCCTGCATTACCTTTTTATACCGTATACCTTTCTATGTGTTCATTTCTTTTTCTTTTCTACAGACTTGAATATAAAATACATTGTTTAATACTATATGTTTCGGTAAATAAATCTACAGTTTCACTGTGTTTACAGTAAAGCCATTCCTTTGTACTGCAGTCAAGATAATGATGCCTTTTAGTGAGTATATAGTAAATGTTTCTACGTTAATTGTAATAATGAATCTTCAACATACCCCTTGGTGAGCCAGTGAATGCAGTTGTAAAAGATGTCTGTTTCTGCTGATTTTTAACATCTACGCAAGTAACTTTTTCATTATTTGTCGCCAATGCCTTCTTTTAGTAGCTAGCATCAATGTGCATATTGTACCCAAATATCGCAGTGCGACGGGTATGCAATAGCTTAATCCGGTACTGTTTAAAAATATACTGTAAGGATGTAGCCTGGATACTAGCCTAGCATGATTCATTATGTAACTTCCTCCTGTATATATACTCCTGTAAATAGTTTTATAGCAATTTATGACATTCACAGTATTTTTGAAAATCCTTCGAGCTGGAGTTGGTTCAACGAAAACGATAAACTAGCTAAAAAACCCAATAATAATAATAATAATAATAATAATAATAATAATAATAATAATAATAATAAACGATGCATAGTTCCAGGTCACCCTTAGGCAAGGTGTAGAACCTGTTAGCCTATCCCGAGACCATGAAATACCGGGTGGGCTTGCAGCTCTAGGCCACAGGGTTCAATTCTATCTTTTTTGTAGAGAATGACCGTCAACATCTCGGGCAAGAACACTGATCTCTAAAAAAGACTGGATCGAGCATTCTATTGTTTGGTGATGTAAATAAATATTGTCAACGTAACAATTTGAGAACGCCATATTGGGATGCAAAGGTTTCAAATGGCGAACAAAGGTACGCTGTGTTGCGCTTTTGGAAGGGTATGTCGATTCGACGTCGAAATTCCCGTGAGTCTTACCAACACTGGATGGGCGTCAGTACGACGTCGTTTCAACGTCTAAAATACGATGTCGTGTTAATGCTCATATGCAACAAGCCAGTGATGTCAATTCAAGTTAGAAAGGTATGTCGATTCGACGTCGAAATTCCCGTGAGTCTTACCAACACTGGATGGGCGTCAGTACGACGTCGTTTCAATGAGCGTTCAAAATAGGCTAATAACGCATATTTGACACAGTTTGCATACAGTAGATGCGTACATTCCATGGTTCACAAAACGTTCAAAATAGGCTAATAAGGCAAATTTGACATAGTTTGGATACATTAGAGGCGTACATTCCATGCTGCACAAAGTTTTCAAAATAGGCTAATAAGGCATATTTGACATAGTTTGCATACACTAGATGCGTACATTCCATGTTTTTAGTCAACAGAAGTGTTGATTACTTGAAGTATTTTTGACTCAATTAGAATACTCCCACCACATCTCAAATTTTGCCATTAGCATCCTTGCATATGAGAAGAAGAAGAAGAAATATTCGCTCTAATATTATTGTCGAACTGGCTTGAGCCCACCTTGTAGTGGAAACCACTTTTATAAATACCCCTTCGTAAGTGCCTCACAACAATATCCAAGTCGTAGCAAGAGTAGGTCTGATTCCCGTTCTTTGTTTGAATCATACGGGGTTTTTTATGGAGTAAGGGCAGGTAAACTAGTTATGGTGACCCATGTTCTCCGTACTGAAGCCTATCTAACATGCTGATTTCGTTGATGTTTGTCTGGCTTTTTTGAATAGACCCTTTTCAAAAGTTATTCATAAATTTCAAAGCGAGGCTAACTCGGCAAATTTTTCATCGAGCAATGGTCACTTTGAGTCGATAAGCCCAGCTGATTTCTCTTGCACGTCTGTACGTGCAATGGCGGCCTCCAGCTGCAAACCAATATGTTACGCCGATTCCCTGCACCAAACAATGGACTTCTCGTTCCAGTCCTTTATATAGAGTTCGATGGTTGAAACCGACTCTACTTTGACCTTTGACGTCAATGAAATAGCATATGAGAAACGTACGATAAACAGTTACAACAATTTGGGTATGATTAGCGAAAGTAAACGAGTCTTTAACACAATTTTCTGAATAAAGATGAAGTACGGGTTGTAAAATATCTGAAAGCCATTTGGCCATTTCATGTTGTGAAGAGCCAATCATAGAAAGAATCGGTCGAAAAGGAAATTCTTTTTTATGTGTTTTAGGGAGGCCATACATACATGGACGTTGTGACCCAGAGGGTCTGATCCTATCGTAAACATAGGAAGCTATGAAACTATCTACTATGATATCAAGGCCGTATACAAGGCTTAATCATAAACTTACATCATGTGACATAAGTACATGAGACTAAATTTCACAAATGATAAAACTTTTCATTTTAGAATAAAAATAACTTGGGTTTGTAACAGTGGCGACGCCAGCCATCCTGCTACTCATGCCCGGCAGGAAAAGGAATTCCAAATTGGCAGAAAAAAATTGGACCTTACAAATGTGACCTATGCAAATACGCATGCACTGCTGCATGCGCTTTACTAGTCCATAAGAGGACTCATAGTGGTGAGAAGCCTTACCATTGTGCCTCTTGCCAATATACATGCACCAGCAGCGGTACGTTGAAGGAACACAGCAGGATTCACTCAAGTGAAAAGCCTTACAAATGTGATTTATGCCAATACGCAAGCACTCGAATAAGTGCTTTGAAAAGTTGTGGTGGAATCGGTTTCATGAAGTAGACTGAATTTTTGAAAGGATTTCATTAGTTCAGCGAGCCTCATGACTCATAGTAATTATGGTATAACTCTTTAAATTTAGGAAAAGGAAAGCAGCTTATTAAAATAGGAAGAGCAGCTTACAAAATTTTCTTTGATGATGATGTTGCAGTTTTTTGAACAAATGTTAACTAAAGTACAATAAAAATACTAGCGTTTTATTTGTGGAATTGCAAACTGTAGAACTCGGTGGACCAAATATGAAAGTGCAGTAGACGTAGATGGACCTGTCTATACCAGCCCTAAAAACTATTAGGAGTACTTTCTTCTATAAATCTAGGCAAAACAAACCTGTTCCTTTCGATGGATTGGTCGATGTTTCAGTCTGGTTGAAACAATTTTCGATTTTTTTACGCTTGTCCAGCTGCACGGACGAGACTGGAGTAGTCGCTCCTAATACATTCTGCTGCACCTAATACTTTTTGCCGAACTTAATCAAATCAAACGTCGCTCTTGTCATGTGCCTAATTCAACTATTAGGTTCGGCGCATGAGAAGAGCGACGTTTGACTTGGGCCTTAATCTCTGTATAAACGGGCTCGACTCTTAACTCGAATTTACGTGAATTTGTATCATACGTTATATACGTTACTGAACACATCTGATATAAAATTAGCAGATCATAAATAATAAGTGTTAACTCTAGATATGTTACTTGTGAGTTTTGTGTAGTGTATGGCAACTAAGCTATCCTTTTTGGTTTCCAAGAAAAGGGGACGATGTTTATTAATTTTTGGCCATTTTCCACCCCCAGAGCTTGTTAGAGCCTCCCGGTATAATAATTTGGAAAATCAGCTCTGGTGATTTAAAAAGAAATATTTTTATAACAACCCTGATTTCATTAACTCGATCATATCAGTTTTGAAAAGACCGCGTGTTGCCTTAAATTATTACAAAAATGTTGCTATCAGTATTTACTAATCAAATGACTTCATCACTAATCTATCGTACATGGGAATTCCCATGAATTGCTGCATGACATAATTAATTCGGGGACATGGAATGAAATTACAAAAGTTTCTGTTGAAAATATATTACAAAACTTATGGTGTAAGCGTGCGTTTCTGTCGGTGTACTCCCTTTTTGATGTTCTTGGATATCTTCTTCGGTTAACGAATCGAATAACAAACAGTTGTTTCCCAGTTCCCTTATAACAGTTGATTTGAAGAAACATTGCAAGCATCGTCCTTCATGCAAGACTGAACGCAAGAAATTGCACTAGCTACAATTCTTGCAGAGAGAGGAGATTTTCCGATTTTACCATTGATGCTTTCAATGTTTCCTTTGAGGTATCTAACGAACAGCCAAAAAGTCAGCTTAGTTTGGCACTTTTTCAGCGTTGCTCACTAACTTGCCATAAATCGAAGAATTGTTAGAAGAACTGCAGACAAACCAAACTAGAGTCACTGCTCACTAACTTGCTATGTGTCGAAGAATTGTTTGAAGAACTGAAGAAAAACCAAACTAGAATCACCATTTTGGTTTTTAGAGATCCCATAGAACTGTTCCATTTTCAAATGCTAAGAGTAGCTAAAATAAGAGTGGTGAGGCCTATTTATTGTGGGTAACACATTTTTAGGTGTAGAGTAAAGAAACAAAAGGAATGCATAAAAATTATATTTGCTTGTATATAATAAATAATTTAACAGTGATTTGCAAATAAGACAAATGCAAATAAAAGTAGGTTTACATGTTCCCCCAAACGAACCTTTATGTAATTAGACCAGCACAAGGGCGCACCGCTGCATCTGAGCACTGGTGTCACTGGGCTGCATTTATCTCCAACATCATCTTGCTCTTTGTGAAAGGCCGGAATTCCTTTAAACATCAGGGCAAATTCGGTATCACACTTTAAAACGTCTTGAAATTTAGCGATTTCACTGAGATGAAAGTAAAAAGTTTAAAGAAGGTATTGCATTTCCTTTCTTAAGATAACTGAAGATGGATAGAGGATATCCGAAACATGTCTTGGAAAATTAAATCAATAGTCGTTTTCTTTAAATGTGTCACCAACACCTACTCATAATCCAATTCCATCCATCCAACAGACACCTCCTCATAATCCACTGCTACAACACGTACCCTCTCACAATCCAACTCCATCTATGCATCAGGTACCCCCTCATAATCCACTAGTTCAATATGGACCCTCCCATAAAATACCTGCAGCCAAGAATCCATCGTACTGGAAATTCGCGCCGCACGAACGACGTGGAAATTCTTCAAAAGTGGGCAGGGCATTCAGAGGACAGAGTGCAGGTGGAAAGTTTTACGTCTGGTAGGGCTATGGTGTGATACATAAGTGTAATTGATAGCTGCACGTAAATGAGTTCTTCGACAGTTTGCTGCAAGGTAGCACATTTTCAATTTATGGTATAGTGCCAGACATATACATATTCTCAGCAGACACATTGCAATTATAGATAATTCTCAAAGAGTGGAGCGTTACCACAATAGCTTGCAATTTATGGACGCTGACCGGGCTTGAACCCACGACCTCATGGTTACTAAACCAACGAACCCACTGACTGGAGGAGAATTCGCGAAAGATTGACACTAAAATCTTCACGTTAGATTTTGAGCCTCGATGGCTCAATGGGATGAGCAGTGGGCCCGACATTGAAACTACCCTAAATAAACAGAAAAATCGCCAAACAGGCTAACTAATAAATAAAGGGTAGCTGGGACGTCCAAGGGCGACACCCCTCAATTTGTGCTACCAGGCAGAGAAGCAAGCCATGAATCAAGCTCAACCGCCCAATAGGACCGCCCCTCGCGAATTGTGGAAAGCATCTGTCATCAATGAGAACAGATACTACATCTTATTCCTTAGAACTCATTTGCTTATTCCTTAGAACTCATTTGCTTATTCCTTAGAACTCATTTGCTTATTCCTTAAAACTCATTTGCTTATTCCTTAGAACTCATTTGCTTATTCCTTAGAACTCATTTGCTTATTCCTTAATACTCATTTGCTTATTCCTTAGAACTCATTTGCTTATTCCTTAGAACTCATTTGCTTATTTCTTAGAACTCATTTGCTATTCAAATGATAACGAATGACAGGGGGATTTTGAGGGATTTCTATATCCTCTCCCTCGGACTAAAGATACACAATGGTTTTTTTTCTCCTTCCCTTAAATTTAACACCCCAATTAGAGAAGTGCTGTCAGAAAATCCACCACACGTGCTATCAATACTCCCCTACACACCAAAAGGTAATTGAGGTTCCAATACTGTATCAGAAGAGTCACTCAAGTCCCTACTGACTTATGCTAAAATTTGGCATGCTTTTGTATGAACGAAAACTGTACTTATGCAAAGGATTTACGAATGAAGTCACGAGTAACGGGATTAGAAATAGATTCATCCTCTCTGCCCTATTACTTGTGAGCAAGGTATACAATCAGCATGGATATCATAACTGAATTATGGTTTCTCTAACAATGAGAACAATAATGTTAAGTGTGAAAGGGAACATTCACCGATCTCCCTTTCATCTTGCCGCCTTAGAAGCTGCATTTATCAAAACAACGAAGCTCTGTCAACAAAGAATTTGATTACAATGTACGCCTTTTGCAATAACTCGAGTGGCAGAAAAGATGTTGCTCTCTTGGCTCTAATTTTGTACGACGTGTTTTGGTCTTCTCGTTTGCGGAGTTTCACCCCCAACTAACTGCAATTGTGTTGATAACGTTTGCATCAAGAGAAGCAATGAGTCAAAAAATTATCAAATTTCTGATATTCGTTAAATCGTAACGTCACACTTTAGTACTCTATTAGTTTATTACTTAGTCAGTAAGTTACTTAGATAGTTACTTACTTACTTACAATCTGACTTACTTAGTAAGTTTATGTCAGAACTGAACCTTTTGTTTGCTCCCTGTCAATCACACGTCAACACGACGCGCTTGTAAAACGTTTTACCTTTCCGATAGAATGCGGTTTTCCATTCTTGGCTATCAGTAATGATATTTGGTAACTAGCCTCCAAACTACGGTCTAGATTTGTCGTTTGTTTTCTAAACAACGATTCCATGCATTTTGGCCGTTCTGATTCAAGTGAAAGACTGTTGCAGCATAGTTGGAAGAATAATCTCTAGTTTGGAAGCTAACAATAAGCTATTGTTACAACTTATTGTCCCAGATTTTGTGAGGTCCGAAGGACTACGAATAAAAACCATCTTGTTACTATATGGTAATAAATGTCCTCCCAATAAAATAAGAAACACCATGAAGCTTTTATTTCGTTATGAAACAACAACAACAGAAACAACATGAAGCTTTTAGCTTTTGTTTCAAGGAGGCAACAGACCTTTTAATCGCCGAAGCTATTCTAATAAATGAAAGATGCCCACTTATTACTCTTATCGTTTCCAATGATGTGGATTCCACATGTCAATAACATTGAAAACAACCTTTCTTTCTCCTCGCTTCATTAAAACTCGCGATTCTGATAACGTGCAAGTGTTTTAATATGAAAATTAGTACCCAGCATATTGGCCGCAAAAGAATCATTACGTTAACGCAATAAAATACAAAAAGTAATTTGATCCTAAGCTTTCGATGTTTTCTCACATCATTTTCAAAGTGAATTTTTACAATCAGATGCCATAGAGGTACGTGTTAGATGTTACAGTGTACTAAATCGTTTGATACGACAGTGATACATGCATACAGTTTGATACGACAGTGATACATGCAAGTAAAGTTTCAATGTTTCTTATCGCCTTTCACTATGTTTGGAAGTACAGTCTACATGAAACTACCAGGATTCCTGTTTTAACCATTTGCAGAGGCCTTTTTACAATTCTTTTCTTTTAAAAAGGGGAGAGGTTACTAGCATGTCACCCTAAACGCCAGGTCTTCAGCACCTGACAAAGTTCATAAGCTTATCATCGTTCTCTACAACTGTTCATAATAAGTGATCAGACCATGTCAGCTTCTTTCCTACGTAATTCACCCACTACAGCCGCACATCGTCTGTTTCTAACTGATGATAATTGCTAACTGACTGCTGATTGCTATTGCTGCTGCTAGCTAGACAAATTCTTCAAATAGTACTGTACCTTCATTGCTCCCCTTGCCCTTTTTGTGTTTGCTTTAACATGACAGCTTTTCTGTAACAGGTGTTTATCAACTACTATCCAAATCTACCCATGAATGATCGATTACACCAACAAAATCAGTTCACTCAATTTGTTGGAACAATTGTGCTGCAATGGATTTACCAATTATGGTAGCCTCATCACCTTGACCTTAAGACTGGCATATATTACATGTTTTTTAACAAGCTAAACTAAAGAGAGTCTGTCATTTAACGTACATCCCATTACCTCAAAAAATATGCTCAGATTCCTTAATTAACATCAGTCTAATTCAAGCGACAAAACCAAGCAGTAGCACTTTTTGTTCTTACAAAAAAGAAGTGCAAACACCAACTGTTGGCTTTTAGAGTGGAAATGATGTAGGAAATAAGTTTGTTTAGTTGACATAGTTTGCATACACTAGATGCGTACATTCCCTGGTGCACAAAGCGTTCAAAATAGGCTAATGACGCATATTTAACATAGTAGGCATACACTAGATGGGTACATTTTATGGTGCACAAAGCGTTCAAAATAGGCTAACGACGCATAGTTGACATAGTTTGCAAATACTAGATGGGTTCATTTTATGGTGCACAAAGCGTTCAAAATAGGCTAATGTTCTTGCATTTTATAGGGCATCAAGGCTTCCAATAGTGGAAAAAATTGGTCAGCAAAAAAGGTCCTTCAATTATGATCGATATGTGTTTATTATGTTCAATGATAGCCTAGATAACGATTCCGCGTGAAAGTAGTGCCTGATTTAGTATAGTTTAGAAAAAAGAGTAAGAAATGTAAGTTTACAGAGAGACGCTGATTTCTGGCACTTTATAGGGCATCAAGGTGGCCCAACCACCTTTAATGCTGGTTATCATTTCCATTTTAACAATACCAGATAAAGAGGTCAGCATCCTATTTAAAACTTTAACTACTGCTTATAAAATGGCAAAGCTTTCTTCTTAGGGTCTCATCATCATCATCATCATCATCATCATCATCTCACATAGCCTCCAGAAGGGCAGGTGTGGTTCTGATAATATGCTGCCACCCTTCCCGGTCATGTGCCCAAAAACGTAGGACCTATGGGATGACTATGTGATGACTCTTGTCCGTATGTTCCTACGTATGTTCGTTGAAGTATTTCATTAAAAAATGCCTTTCGTGAGATATAACCTCAGAACTGCGCAAAGACTGTGTCCTTTTAGTACAATCAAATTAAGGTTGAAAGTCGGGGAAATTGCAAAAGAATTTTCAAATGCACTTTTGAAGACTTCATAACATACATTTGCTGAGCTAGAAACCCTCTGGTATCCACTTTAGTTTGACGTTGGTTTTCTTGCGATGACTCAGGTTTCAAGTGCATGGATGTTGACAGTTGGCAAATCTGAATTTGCGCCCTTTTGTTCTGTTAATAATGGAGCGTGCTCTTGCACTCTCCTTTTGTGTGACATAGCCAAGGCAAAAGTCAAAACGAGGCAATCATGTCGGCACCCAGTACTGCAATTTTAAAAACAGTTGTTAACATTCTCTATCTTACTGTACAGAATAATGACGACACTGTCATTTTTGACAATTTATCATGTAATTCCTTTTGAAAGGGGACATGTTCACATGTGTATCAAGCGTTAGATCCATATTCAAATCAATGACACCCCCCCTGAAAGCTTTCAGTGCACTTAGTTTGCAAGACGCGATTAAATATCTAAATATCAGTTCCGAGTCTCCTCGACAGTTCGTGGTAATGACCTCGATAGGTAAATAGTATTGACTCATTTAGTATTATCGAGAAGAGAGGATTTGAAATATCAATTTTGAAAAGAACACTAGAGAAATAGAAGAGCATGTCACCACCGGAGATCGATCCCGTGATACTTTCTCGATGATACTTTCTAACTTTAATGGGCTTTGGATTGATGACGAGCCGGATGGCAGTTCTTCCTTGGTCAAGTCACACACGGCTCGACTTGACTCGACAGTGCTGTACAAAGTCGAGTGAAGTCTAGTGGAAAGTCGAGCCCGTTTGTACACCCTTTGCTCGACACGACTCGACTTGCCTCAACTTCACTCGACAATGTTGTAAAAAGTCGAGTGACGTCTTGTGGAAAGTCGAGTGACGTCCAGTGGAAAGTCGAGTGACGTCCAGTGGAAAGTCGAGTGACGTCCAGTGGAAAGTCGTAAAACGTCACTAATCAGATAACCTCGATCTCAGTCCTCTAGCCTTGGAAACTGTGCCTAAGTGCTCCCTTGCTACTTAGATAGCCTAGCAATCATCTAAACAGTCTTATTTAAATGTTTTACATCTTCCCTTAATAAAACGTCTTTAATCAGATAACCTCGATCTCAGTCCTCTAACCTTGGAAACTGTGCCTAAGTGCTCCCTTGTTACTAAGATAGCCTAGATGTACTCAGATAACATTATTCAAGAGACAAACTACTGTACGCGAAATGACATAAAGGTGTTGGTGGGCCTGACACGGTAGTTCTCTCTCCCGCAAATGCCTTTTTTCGTGATAATTTGAAACAGCCCGTTGATCCCAATCTTTCAATCAAAGACCCCCTGATGAGCAGTGGGCCCGACATTGAAACTACCCTAAATAAACAGAAAAACCACCAAACAGGTCGACTCTGAGGAGGAGGATACCCTACCACTAGCTAGGCTATGTGCCCAGCTGGATCTCGAGGATCCTATGTCACCCTCTGATTATGCATCAGTTGACATGATGTGACATGTGTTGACATGACATCAACTGTCCTGTTCATGAGCCAGATCTAGATCCCGACATGTCAGGGTCTACCAACTCTACATACCACGGAAGTGCAGCTCCATGTAGCAGTGAAAGCGAACTTCTCAGGTTCCCCGCATTCAGTAGCTAAGCATGACCGATACCTCTATATTCTTTTCCTTTGAGTGTTATATAACATTCAGGGTTTGATTACACACAAACGTACAAGGAGCTTGTTTAAGACCCTCTAACAATGAGTCCTGAGTTCTTATATACTCCGCTGTACTTTATGGGATGTTTCCTTCAGCAATGACTGAGACATGTATCGGAGGTTACTAATCCGCGGATATAAACAGTCTTGCCGCTATCATTGCGTACAGAAGTCTATATAGGTTATACATCACCACGTAACCTATACCTTCACACGAAAGATTGAGCTGCGAGGAAATAAGGTTTTTGTCGCAGTGAGCAACTGAGGATCCATAGTCCCTTTTATCTCGCGTTTAGAGTATCATCTTCCTCCGGTAAAAGTAAAGTATAGATCAGTGGACCTGTGCCTAGTTTCTTTACTAATTTTCTACACAGCTCGAATAAATTTTTAGTCTAATGTTTCGATAGTGCTACTTGATTTGGAACCAACTTCTGAAAGTCTCAACATTTATGCATACCACTAAAAGCCTTACATTAATTCAACTTCATAAAGCAATGAATTTCAATAAAACAACAAAATATATGGAAAAAGATGAACAGTCTACTCGAATTCATCAATATCGTACTGCTGTGATTTAAAGAGTGCAGGTGCATGTTTTAAGTACAATGCCCTTAACTCAATGTTTTGTGTTTTCTGTCTACATGCTTAAGTTAAGTTTTGTATAGATGGGTGGCAACCTCTCCTTTTAACAACACTATGGTGGATTTATCAGAACAGCATGACATATGTTACATTTTCACACAAGTAGAAAATAATATGTAATTTACATTTGAATTCGTCTAGTGAAATAATAGACACAATGTTTTCGCTATTTCGTGCAATATTCTGGATTATTTTCCCGAGAAAATATACATTTGCCCGAAAATTATTGGAAGATGAATCGACTAAAAGCACTTCAGTTCGGCAGGAATATCGAAGCTAATTTCGAGAGCTGGTAAGCCCCAAGTCAAACGTCGCTCTTCTCATGCGCCGAACCTAATAGTTGAATTAGGTACATGAGAAGAGCGACGTTTGACTTAACACTTTACTTACTCGTATCATTGTAAGATTCCCACTGTTAACCAAGGGATTACGGAGTTCCGTTTGACGCCTACACCCATGGTTATGGGAATCTTACACTACGAGATAAGTGTAGCAGTGATAAGATGGTATTTTCATACTAATCTTAACACTTTACTTATTCGCATCATTGTAAGATTCCCTCTGTTAACCAAGGTACTACGGAGTTCCGTTTGACGCGGAAAAACGGAATAAGAAGTGTGGCTTGTCTTCGGAGTAAGACAAGGCCGTTGTCACAAGTGCAAACTAGCCTTTAAGATCGTCTTTGCAAACTTCCAAGACTTTCTTTCTTCAAATGACCAACGATCGCCTGATCTTTTTCAATACAAACTGCGAACTTGTCAACACGATTGTCTGGTTCCATCCGTGAGTTGAGCTGTTCCACCAACTCTGTAGTTCATTCTGGAAAGAATTTTCGTCGAGACATCGAATTCACAAAACAATAGGCTAACAGCGGCGATTCCTGACAATACTTTACAAAGACCCTGCTTAAACAAATACTTTGCAGTGGTTATTCGATTATCCGTCCTGCATGGTACACAGGATCTCAAAATTAGTCTGGATAACCCATACGTCAGGATAATCAAAAACACGAAAATAACGCTTGTTGCTGATGAAATCGTCGACTCTATGGGCTAGAGTATACACAAGATTGACTTTATGTCTAGAAGGGCAAAACGAATCCCATCTGGTATATAAACATTCCAGCTACAATCTAAGTAACATTGAAATGGACATATTGTCACGGGGACTACAATTTTTCATTCTACCCAGTACTGTTTCAAGGGAGTTGGTGTTTGCAGAATTTGAGATTCTTCAGACCCAACTACAGAGACTGTTACCGTCGTAAATAAGGCTTCAAGTATTGTACTGATCGTTGTGCTTACAAATGAAGTTGACAATAAACTCTGTTGTTTCTCCTAAGCCCAAGTCATTTCTTTCGTTAAGTATTGAAGAATAGCTCGAAGTTAAATGCACAGGTAGAGATAAACCTAGATTTGCCAAACGTTTCTGGCCTGGATCAGGCAGAGCACATGGTATGAGAGATGTGAATGGCTTTCAGCTTTCTACATGCTAGATTGCCCCAGAGAGGGGACATGGTTAATAAAGGCTGTGGTCCATGTAGGCACAGAAGGAATTGCGATATCTATAACTATTTAGCTGAAAGTGCCACATTTTCTAGTAAAAACAAACAGCGAAATTTTAACATCCAGAAAGGCCCTTTAAATTGCAATTCTAGAAATGTGGTGTACTTACTATAATGTAAAACTTGCAATCTTCAATATGTAGATTACTACTGACTGTCTGTAAACTAACATGCTTCCCACCAAGTTTTCTTGCAAAAAGTTACAATATTCTGAAATATGGAGCAAGCTGCAGTCATTCCTAGTATACTTAGTTACATGTTTCAAGATTTAGCGTAGCATTAAATGAATATGAATAGAAGAGAACCATAATATGCATCAGCTGACCATCAAAATTGGGGCTTGGATTGAATTTCATCAGCTATTTCATCTAGTGTATGCAAACTGTGTCAAATATGCATTATTAGCCTATTTTGAACTCTTTGTGCACCATGGAATGTAAGCATCTAGTGTATGCAATCTATGTTAAATATGCCTTATTAGCCTATTTTGAACGCTTTGTGCACCATGGCATGTACGCATCTAGTGTATGCAAAGTGTTTCAAATATGCATTATTAGCCTATTTTGAACGCTTTGTGCACCATGGAAATGTGAGTATTTCAATAGTGCCATACTACGTAGTTTCCCTGTTTGAATGTAATGAGATTGCGTTGTGCACGATGGAATGTGAGTATTTCAATAGTGCCATTTTGCGTAGTTACACTGTTTGAATATAATGAGATTGCGTTGTGCGCGATACAATGGCCGTATTTCAATAGTGCCATTCTGCGTAGTTACACTCTTTGAATATAATGAGAATGCGTTGTGCACTGGATGTCGATGTCTACCGGTGGATGATTGGGAGCTATTGTAGCTACTAGAGAAATAGAGCATGTTAAAATCAGAGGTCACCTAGCTTAGTTAATAGAGCACACGCCGCAAAAGTGTGGGTCACAGATTCGATCCCCGGTGGTGACATATTTTCTTGTTTTCTAGTGTTCTTTTCAAAACTAACGTTTCAAACCCTCTCTTCTCGATGATACTTTCTAATTTCAACACGGTTCAACACGATTCCATATGCGCATGCGCATTACCATCATAGGCACAAATTTCGCAAGGCACAAATTTCGTGCTACACCAGCTCATGGATGAGTCGCCTCGATCCAAGATGAATAGGCAGCAATTTGAAGCATTGCTAAGTTGCCTCAATTTCAAATGAATAACGAACATGCGAATTGGAGCATTGTTGACTAAAGCAGCCCAGAGGTTTTGACCGGTAACGGAATTACAAAATGGTAACGGAATTACGGTCCCAGAATTATAGTAGAGGCTTATTTCCCCCTCTACATTCTACTTGTGCTCTTGCAGTTTCTGTGCTTTAAACCAAAATGGCTCTTATCACAGCTACTTAATTTACTGCAGTTATGAACATTCTCAATGGATCAATTTCAAATGTCGAGTGATAAATTGATAGACCTAAGAAGTATTTCATACAGTTACGTATCGGAGACATAACGCTCAATTAAGTAAAGTACATGGTAATACACGCATCTACGTATCGGAGACATAACGCTTAATTAAGTAAAGTACATGGTAATACACGCATCTACGTATCGGAAAGATAACGCTCAATTAAGCCTTGAAAGAACTGTAAGATTGAATGCTTTCAATGTCAAGAAGTAGGGCATCTAATAATATAAATACGTTTGAGGGATCTTTTATTTGAAAGCATTCACTTGCTCCAATTCTTGATTTGCAATCATTATTGGTTGGTTTAGTCTGATATCGTCCTTTGTGGTGACCAAAATCTTACTTTTTCAGCACTTATTTCCATCTTATACTTCGTACTGGTTCTGTCCAGCATATGGGTGAGGTTTCGTAGATCATCTTCATTGTTTGCAATCAGGTCAATATCGTCTGCAAAGCGGAGATTGCTAATTTGCACCATGGAATGTACGCATTCCAAGCATGCAATTGTCACTAAAAACGCATTGTTAGGTTATTTTGAACACATTGTGTGCCATGGAATGTACGCATTACAAGCATGCAATTGTCACTAAAACCGCCTTGTTAGGATATTTTGAAAACATTGTGCACCATGGAATGGACGCATTCCAAGCATGCAATTGTCACTAAAAACGCCTTGTTAGGTTATTTTGAACACTAGGTCAAGCGGGGAAAAATCAGGGTAAAGGTGGTATCATACGATGTGTAAAGTGACCGGGTCACACTAAGTTGGCTATTACTAAATATACGCAAAGAAAAAATAGAATTTTTAAAGGCAAACGTTCTTGGATGTTTGCAAGATAATCCTGAAAAATCTCCTACTATTTCATCAACTCTATGGGGATAAAACCTCCATATTCTTAATATAGGGCCTACTCTCAAACAATAGAATTGCAGATATAACAACCATTACAAATTGATATCAGGGTTCAAAGTTCCAAAAAGTGCGGAACTAACCCACTCCCTTCTCAACATCTTAGCAAATAAGTAAAAGTACTACTGTACATTATCAGCATGTTTAGTCTCTAAAATCTCAAACACAAAATCTGTGTTTATGTACGTGCTCATCATGTGTATCTACTAACAAAGATGGCCTGCTGCTGAGTTGGTAGAGCGCACGCCGCGAAAGCGTGGGTCACGGGTTCGATCCCCGGTGGTGACATACTTTTCTATTTCTCAAGCGTTCTACTCAAGATTACGTTATTATGCAAAATTAAGGTTGTGACTCTCTCAAGGGATGGCCATTTAAAATCGCTTCTCGGCCTTTTGGCAAGGAATGGATGTAGTATCTGTTCTCATTGATGACAGATGCTTTCCATAATCTCAAACTGAATTTCCTTTCGCAGTCAAAGCAATCAAGAGACATATCACTGTGATTTGAAATCTACTTATTTCCTTTGTTGAAAATAAAACTTCCGGTAGAACATATTATGCAACAAGTGCAACGTCCGATATTAAACGTGGACAGGGGCTTAATTACTTTATCAAGTACGTGTTATGTCTTGAAACTACTATGCCCAGGAAATTCGAAAACGAAAATAAGAAAGATGGAAAGACCAGTTGGAGGAGATAGGAGACTGTAATCCATGTAGCCCAGGATTGCCAAGCCTGGAAAAAGACTTTAAAGCCATCTACCACCTACCAGCAGTGGCATGACGCGCTAAGAAGAAGAAGAAGAAGAAGAAAAAGAAGTAGTAGTAGTAGTAGTAGTAGTAGTAGTAGTAGTAGTAGTAGTAGTAGTAGTAGCAGCAGTAGTAGTAGTAGTAGTGTTTCCAATTGATGGTGACATTGGGAGTGCCATAGGAAGTGCCAGGTTTTGGTTGAAACATGACCTCAGTCTTCTTTAGGCTGATGGTGAATCCAAATCTCTGGCATGCAGCTGTAAACCGATCAGTGATGATCTGCAAATCCACAAGAGTGTGTGCAACAAGTGCACAGTCATCTGCGATATGCAGGTGACGAACTCCTTGATTTTTGCCTTTGCCTAGATCCTGCTCCTGCTCCTGCTCCTGCTCCTGCTCCTGCTCCTGCTCCTGCTCCTGCTCCTGCTCCTGCTCCTGCTCCTGGTCGCGGTCTTGCCCTGGTCCTGGTCCTGGTCCTGGTCCTGGTCTTGATCCTGGTCCTGGTCTTGATCCTGGTCATGGTCATGGTCATGGTCATGGTCATGGTCATGGTCATGGTCATGGTCATGGTCATGGTCATGGTCATGGTTATTATTTCCTTGTATTCAAATTTATTTTGCATACAAAACACTTTATTTGTCTTGTACTTTAAAGAGAGGTTTATTCTAGAGAGTACTTTAAAGAGAGTTGTAGAGAGTACTTTAAAGAGAGTACTTTCGTAGAGAGTACTTTAAATAGAGTTGTGAAAATTGTAGAGAATGAAAAATCTAGTGTAAAGAGTGTAAAAACTGATAATTGGATTAAACTGCCAGTTAATTAGAGATGCGATTTGGGATGCAATTATTTTGGGTGCTCTTAAGTCAGGTGCGCTTATCTCAAGAGAAGCAAACTAGAAAAATATATGCCATGTTCTACATCATGAGTTGTTTCATAAGTCGTACCAACGCTGCAAGGTCAAAGTCCAGAAAAAATATTTAACCTTGCCTGTGTTGCATGGTATTTATAAAACGTAAATACTCGATCAAGTCCCCGCGTGATGAAATATAAAGTTAGGGCATAAAATAAACAACTAGGAAAAATGACAACAGGCGGACAAAGAAACATGAAAATAGTGAGACAAGGAGAATGAATTATAGCCTAAGCATCTAGGAGGTACTTTGTTTGGCACCAGTTCCCTAATCTTGCACTTCCTGTGAGTTTTAGGAGGTATATTGAACACCAGGTTCTAATACGAGCTTACGACTCTAAATAGATAACTTACGATGGTGTATAACGTGTTGCTTTTCTACTACAAACTTTTGGATCATAGCAATGCAAAACCTTTCCATTTTTAATCTGATTGCGAGTACGTAATGATAAAGCAGGAAAGCCCCTCCATTAAAACCATAGTTATTCAAATAAATAGCTACACAGGAACCTGCACCGATTATACCTTGTTGGCAACTGTTTCATACTAGCAGAACCTACCAGGCTCACTGAGTATTCTCGTGATTGGCAAAAAGTGTGCAACACGTCATCACGAGTATACTCGTGATTGGCACTCAACGTGTTAACTCTTAAACTCTGCCGTTGTACAAGGCTTCAGGCTTGTACAGCTTGATTCATAATAATTCTCGCGTCATAGACAGGTCCTCGGTAGTATAGTGGTGAGTATCCCCGCCTGTCACGCGGGAGACCGGGGTTCGATTCCCCGCCGGGGTCTGCGGATAAGTCTTGTTGCCGCCCTTAGGTGCCTGAAGCTTAACCATAAATCCATGAACAAGTTATAAAAGTGTTAAACGACATTAAATGTCTTAGGGATGTGACGGGGGAGGTAGGGTGGGGTCATTGGAAAAGCGACGTCATAATATAGAAAGGCCTGTGGTATTGTGACAGCTATCTTGAAGAGGGTAGGGGATGGAAAGTCTCAAAGATTTTTGCTACTGCTTAAGTAAGACCCCATTTTTGGATGAAGGTGGCCAAACTTTGAAAACTTAGTTTTAGGGCAGATAGCCACCTAAAAGATTGGAGAGTATGCTCATCAAAGAAACATGGCAAGATAGAATTTTCCCCACCATTTTTCATGTCATTTTACCATATTAACAACTGTTCCTTCGTTTCTAGCCTGGCAAAGGATATATAAAAATTATTTGATGAATTTTGTGTTAGTTATTTAGAAATTTGTTTCCAGAGGAAAAGGTGAGTGAGTGAGCGAGTGGGTGAGTGGATGACTGGCTGAATAGCTGACTGAGTAAGCGAGTGGGTGACTGAGTGACTGAGTGACCGAGTGACTGAGTGACAGAGTGACAGAGTGACTGAGTGACTGAGTGACTGAGTGACTGAGTGACTGAGTGACTGAGTGACTGAGTGACTGAGTGACTGAGTGGCCTTTGTTTCAAGGAACACAAAGCACAGCAACTAATGACACAGTTGGTTGGTGAATTTAGAGGAATTCCACTGGGACACTTGTGAGAGACGTCGTGGCTTTTCTGTTGGTGAACTCTACACTGAGCAGATTTACGAGGAAATGGGAGCATCTGTAGGCCCAAGGAACTGCGTTGAGGTTTACGGATAAAATTGGAAACAGTAGATCGACAAATAGCTAACAAATTCCAAATGTAGATCCTGAGCTTATATTCGGGGATTTATATTCAGGAGGATATTATGGTAAGTTTTTACAGGGGGGCTTTGGGGGGGCTTATATGCGGGACTGCTTATATTCGGGATTTTAAGGTATATTAACAAAGCAGCCTGGGGAGATTACAGGTCAAAGCACAACCAATAAGTTTACTATTGCATTTGGCAATAATAAGTGATCTATCCGAAAAACTTCAAGTTTATATGTTCTTGATTTTTCAAGGTTTGTCTCGAAACAAATCGTCAGTTCAATAACAGTAATAGACTTATGCGAACCATAGTAATAATAATAATAATAATAATAATAATGATAATTTTTTTTTTTTAAACTCAATGCTTTTATTGGTGATCTCTTTACAAAAACTTTTCCCGCTGTTGTCACCTGGCGTAGTACATGGGACAGCAGGATTGGTATGGTGACCTCCGATGTTAACATACTTTTATTTCTCTAGTCGCCACATTAACTCCCAATCATCCACCGGTGGACATCGATATCCAGCTCATCGTAATTGGAGACCAGCCTCGCTGCGCCATGTAGACTTGACCAAGGTAGAATTGCTCTCCGGTCCGTCATCAATCCAAAGCCCATTAAAGTTAGAGAGTATCACGTGTCATTTTACTTGTTTGCCTATGAATGATCAAATAATTGATTATGTTTTTTATCCTTTTAGGATGAATATGTCATATATTCAGAACATGCGAGGCAGTTGCGTCGTAGTAGTCACAATATGAAAAAACGCACTGTGGTTGGGTGACAATGCTGTCTGTAGAAAAACGTCACGAGACTGCTGGCCTATTTGCACCTAGAAGGAGCATATGCTTTTAAGGCTATCTATTTTTTGACTGAAGGAAATTCTGATTCCCGTTTCAAAACGAGGTTCAGACGTAAATGGCCTGCAATAAAGGTGATTCATATATCTCTACAACAATAACAGCAGAACGTTTTCACAGCTAACAACAACACGGTAATAAGTCAGTGCGTGACTTCAAAGAAAAACACAATAAAAGGTGAATGGAAGCAATTTGTAAAGCATAGGGTTGATGAAATTTTGACACTATCAAGTAAGGAATGTTGGGGACAACAACATATTTATATATAATATATAATATAATATATAATATATTGCAAAATTACCAAAAAATTTGAATTTGTCACTTTCAAATTTGTCAAATTTCAAAACAATTAGCATTTTTCACTTTAAATTTTGAGAATACAAAATCATCAGTACAAATTCAGGAAAGAAAATCTAAGATTAAAGATATAATAATCATGTTTTTTAAAGAAAAGTAACAAAACAGAAAGTACGTTGTATTTAGGCAAGATATTTTAGATTTTGAGAAAATTATTTTCTAAAATGTATGAGATTTGAAACGACCAAACTGGTTGCTCACTTATAACCAACCGGTTTTTGATTATTTTGAGCATTATGACTACAAAATATCCTCCCAACATCAAAAATATAACTCTTATTTCACTGATGGTACAATATTGATCTAAAGATGTGATTTTCTTATAATAATTTTGATTGAGAAATGCATAACACATTATGGTTCCCAAAGTTAACAAGTCATTATCCCAAAACACATACTACTACTCTTGCCTTGCTTCAATCTTTCAAACTGTGTATATCTTGTTTTCCATCTGTGTGATCTTGTTTGAGTGGATTTCCTTTAGTGTTTTAAATGTTAAATATTTGCAATAAACATAACTCAACTTCTTAATCTCAAAAAAGCAAAAGTTAGCATTGCAACAACTTGGGAATCCTGTCCTTTACTTGAAAAAATGTCGAGAGGCGACGAGAGGGGGTAAAAACAAAACGTACACTCAAATGTGGAAAAGCAGACATACAAAGCCTATTGACACGTTTCTTAATTTCTAGAGAATGTAAGCCCTCACTCCCTTCAACACTCTCATCCTTTTTCTGAATCTGATTTCACATTCTTAACCTCTGCCTCTTCTGAGTTCTCTATCAACTTCATCATCATCTTCTTCATCACCATCACTACCACTACAAGCACCACCATCATCTTCATCATCATCATCATCATCATCATCATCATCATCATCATCACCATCATCATCATCATCAACAACGTCATAATCATCATTATTATTATCATTACCATCACCAACAGCGTCATCATCATTATCACCATCCTCCTACTCCTCCTCAGCATCATTATCATCATCATTAGCTTGGTCATTTCGTAGCAAAAATTTTAATGCCTTTTCATGTTAATAGGCATGCTTTTCAATTTATGGGTACCAAATTTGATGGTAACTTACTGTAGACTTATACACATGGAGGGGGATCACATGTTTTTTATGCATGGGGATGAGTGAGTGGGTTCCCCTTATGCATACATAAAGTACATGACACCTGCTATTCTGCTAAATTCAGAAAAATAACTTTTTCATTGTCAGACTGAAAATTAAAAAAGCGATACCTGGTATTTGAGCGAGACCGGATAATCAAGAACCGGATAATCAAGAACTGGATAATCAAGAACCGGATAATCAAGAACCGGACAATAGAGGGACGGATAATCAAGAACCAGATAATCAAGAACCGGATAATCGAGGGACGGATAATCAAGGAAGTACTGTAAGCCCTTTTCAAAGTTTAAAACTCCTACGTTTTGCACACTATGGACTGTACGCATGTGGTGTATGCAAACCATGTAAAATATGCCTTAATAGCATATCTTGAAAGTTTTGCACAGTATTTAATGTACGCATCTGGTGTATTGAAACAATGTCAAATATGCATTAATAGCATATTTTAGATGCTTTGTGCACCATGAAATGTACGCATATGGTATATGTAAACCATGTCAACTATGCCTTATTAGCCTAGAGGATGTCACCAATAGTGTGTTGGATGTACTTATGGTAGCTTAAACTTGGTCTGCCAGGTTTCTTCTTCCCATGGGTTGGCTCGCACAGGGCATGCTGGTAACCTGGTTCCTGTTTAACCATCCTTATCATATCTACTTACATATTTACTTACTTACTTACATATAAAGCTATTTACTCCTAGTAATACCAGTGCAGAGCGTGGTATGTAGGAAGAATGACACATACTGTTGTATTGCTAGGGTTAGTGACTAAGGCAACCACTAGCCTCATTGTCATGCATTGATATATCACGTGAGCTCGTGTAACAAGTTAGTTGAGTTCAGTCGAGTTCGTTAATAGATGTATGTTCATAACCTCACCGTTCGAGTCATCTCTGATATAACATGGTGTCAGATAGTGGTTATTTTACTCCATCAGCTGAGTTGCAGCGATAGGATATTTGTATGTGTTTAGAAATAAGTTAAATACCCTTAAAAGTAAAATATAGGACATCGACTCTGTGCGTGAAAGCTATTGTTGATATTGCGCAATCATCGTAAGGTGCTGGAATACATGCCCTATTTGCTTCCGTAAGATTGTAATACCGAGCAAATAGTCTTTATAAAATAAAATGATTTAGTGATGTATGTTAATTACCTGCATACTCAGTAAAAATAGGATATAGACACACATTTTTATACAAATTCTTCGACCCTAAATCGTCTTATTGACTCTCAAAGCTAATCTACTAATCGAAAACCTCCATTTTTGTAGATTTATCCTTGCGAATACTAGTATCAAGGATGGTACACAGTGATATGACAGTATAAAGT
The DNA here is from genome assembly GCA_010016025.2 of Alatinidae sp. Z8VKAUB7J3. Taxonomy (NCBI): domain Eukaryota; kingdom Metazoa; phylum Cnidaria; class Cubozoa; order Carybdeida; family Alatinidae; species Alatinidae sp. Z8VKAUB7J3. The sequence continues at coordinate 256,160,001 of JAAAKM020721499.1, forward strand.
TAGGCACACACGAACAACTTTCAGGGCAACTTTGACGACAACTTGGTTGGCCAACTCGGTTGTCGACGAAGTTTCTCATTTATCGTCATCAATTTTTATTACTAATTTGAGATCAAGGCGTCAACATTTCACACAAAGTACAGCAGAACCTGCGAGTAAAGCGTTACAATTGGACCGCTGTTTTGTACAATATTCAAATTGATTTCCTAATTTACTTTCACCAGACAGGCAAGCTTTTACGGCTTATGCAAGAACTATCGTTTTACCGTTTCGTGCCATGGAAGATGAGGTATTTTATACGGGTATACGGCGGTAGGGTTAACACTGTGATATAGTTATAATTGCGATTCCTCGAAAAATGTTTTTTGTGACTTAATCACTTTAGTACTCTATTCCTGTTCCTACCAAACTACTATTTTCTACCATTTATTTCTGTAAAGCAATGGAAGGAATACTTATTTTGCAATCGGCAGAAAATACTTCTTGCTTTCCGTTGTGAAACTTTTCTTTGTTTGATTTATCTCGAACTTTCTCTATCTCGAACAAATTGTTTGGTCCCTTGCGAGTTCGAGATAGAGAGAGTCCACTGTATATATAAATAGAAAGTCATTAATTTAAATACTTGGGAACATGCCACTAGGCAGAATCTGATACATGGGGCAGGGGGGCTTAAAGAGGGCTAAAATGTTGACGGGAAGTCATTTATAAAAAAGAAAGTTTGACCTACAAAGTTAAAAACTTAGCCTATGTTGAAAGCTTTGTGCACCATGTAATGTACGCATCTAGTGGATGCAAACTATGTCAAATATGCCTTATTAGCCTTTTTTGAACGCTTTAAGCACCATGGAATGTACGCATCTAGTTTATTCAAACTATGTCAAATGTGCCTTATTAGCCTATTCTGAACGCTTTGTGCACCATGGAATGTACGCATCTAGTGTATGCAAACTATGTCAAATATAATCATTTGGTATGGAATCTTTTAGAAATGAAAAATGTGAAAGTTGGAAATACTTTTAGTTCATTGAGGTTGCATGATTGCTTATAAATCTTTTCATTTGTATTGATTAGTGTACAGTTGCACAATCTTATAATTGGTAATCTCGGTAAATCTTATGGAATGAGAAGTTGTGGAATCTCCTTGATGTAAAATAAATTAAATCTGAATTTCTTTTTTTTTTCTGATCTAGTTGTTTTTCAAAGATTATCTTCAAATTGGATACGGTTGTTTCAAATGCTTTTTGATCTAGTTGTTTTTCATAGATTATTTTCAAATTGGATACGGTTGTTTCAAATGCTTTTTGATCTAGTTGTTTTTCAAAGATTAGCTTCAAATTGGATACGGTTGTTTCAAATGCTTTTTGATCTAGTTGTTTTTCAAAGATTATCTTCAAATTGGATACGGGCGTAGTTACACTATTTGAACATATTGGGAATGAGTTCTGCACGCTGGAATGTGAGCATTTCAATAGTGCCATTGAGTGTAGTTACAATATTTGAACATATTGGGAATGCGTTCTGCACGTTTAAATGTGAGCACTTCAATAGTACCATTGAGCGTAGTTACACTATTTGAACATATTGGCAATGCGTTCTGCACGCTGGAATGTGGGCATTTCAATAGTACTGCATGCTTGGAATGCGTACATTCCATGGCGCACAATGCGTTTATAATAGCACCAAAAGCTGTTTTTAGTGACAATTGCATGTTTGAAATGCGTACATTCCATGGTGACCAATGCGTTTAGATTAGCACCAAAAGCTGTTTTTGATGACACTTGCATGCTTGGAATGCGTACATTTCATGCTGCACAATGCGTTTAGAATAGCACCAAAAGCTGTTTTTAGTAGGTAAACTTTCCAAAAGTAACAGTTGCGAGGCTTGCATAACTGTAATAAGGCGAAGTCCAAATAATCAAAGTGTTTACAGGAAAGAAGTAACATCAAACATAGATTTATTTTGTTAATGGTCATATCTTGAAAGTTATGTTGCTTTGTTGTTTTGTTTTGTTTTGTTTTGTTTTGTTTTGTTTTGTTTTGTTTTGTTTTGTTTTGTTTTGTTTTGTTTTGTACATGTCGAAGATTCAAAATTGAACATATAAAACGATATATTTAGTAACCAAGCTTTCGATGTATTATCACATCATCACTAGTGAGGTTCCCTCATAAGGTAGTTTCATCAGCTCGCAAACGTACAATAAATTTTTTGCTACCCGTCACGGGCTTACATTCTCTAGAAATTAAGAAACGTGTCAATAGGCTTTGTATTTCTGCTTTTCCACATTTGAATGTACTTTGAATGAGTGCATTCCGTGGTGCACAATGCGTTTTGAATAGCACAAAAAGCAGTTTTTAATGACACTTGCATACCTGGAATGCGTACATTCCATTGTGCACAATGCGTTTAGAATAGCACCGAAAGCTGTTTTTAGTGACATTTGCAAACTTGGAATGCGTACATTCCATGGTGCACAATGCGTTTAGAATAGCACCAAAAGCTTTTTTTAGTAAAGCTGACAGTAGGCCAAGATCCACTGAATCTCTATCCTGATGGCGAAGGTACGGCAGCATCGACATTTATGACTTTCGCAATTATGTAAAAAGGACTTTCTGTCAATAATACGCTGGGAATATTCCTCAAATTAAGTTCTATAGGAATGGCATCTATCTATGTAAGGTCAGTCTCCCACACTAAGCACTGCAAAATCCCGGCCTATAACATGCACAAATTTCGCTTGACCTTAAAATATTTTATCATAATTCCCATAGGGTGACAGTCGCCTCGTTGACATGTATCGAGTTCTTCGGTTGAAACAAAGCCGATGGTTGAAATAATGCCTTTGTTTGCAGAGGTTGACTGAGATCGAGCGGGAAACGAACTTGAAGAACAATCGTGCTGTTGCTCTATAGGGTCTTCTTGTGCGGCAGTTGGGATCTGAAAGTTTCGTGTTAGTTTTCGGGTGCACAAAGCGTTCAAAATAGGATAATGACGCATATTTGACACAGTTTGCATACACTAGATGCGTACATTCCATGTTGCACAAAGCGTTCAAAATAGGATAATGACGCATATTTGACACAGTTTGCATACGCTAGATGCGTAAATTCCATGGTGCACAAAGCGTTCAAAATAGGCCAATGACGCATATTTAACATAGTTAGCATACACTAGATGCGTACACTCCTTTACTAAGACCGATGCAACCCAAAAATTCCCGGAACGATTTTGCTTGTTCAGCTAATGTACCAATAGCACCCTGAATTGTCCCGGCCGCGCGTAAGGCACACTAGAAAACAAGACCACTGAGTTCGTTTGGCAACAAGACGAACTTCCCTATCAAACTAACATACAGTAATACTTCCAAATCAACATGATTACGAATCTCCTCGTTGTCTGTTCCACCAAAAATGGCCTCCAGGTAAAGCCCTGTCGAGACTTTTCCAGCCTTTCATAGCCCTGTTTAGTGACGTATACTAAGTCTTAAGCTTGTTTAATTTTAGTTTTGAAAAGATCTGTAGAGAAATAGAAAATATGTCACCACCGGGGGGCTCTACCAACTGAGCTAGGTGACCTCCGATGTTAACATACTTTTATTTCTCCAGTCGCCACATTAGCTCCCAATCAATGATGATGATGGTGGTGATGGTGATGATGATGGTGATGATGATGATGATGATGATGGTGATGATAATGGTGATGATGATGGTGATGATGATGATGATGATGATGGTGATGATGATGATGATGATGATGGTGATGATGATGATGGTGATGATGATGGTGATGATGATGATGGTGATGATGATGGTGATGATGATGATGATGATGGTGATGATGATGATGATGACCATTATTTGACTTTTCTAGAGAAGCTTTTACCATTGCTCAGCGTAGGGACCCTCTAGGAACTGGGACAATAGCACATGCTGCACGTTTTATACTTACCCTGATGATAATGCTAGTAATGATAATGATGGCGATGAAGATTCAAATGATACCAATGATAATGGTGATGATGGTGTTAAGGATGGCGAAGGTAATATTATATACATTCGAGTAAGCTAACTCAAGCCTTCAAAATAGGCTTATAACGCATATTTGACATAGTTTGCATACACTAGATGCGTACATTCCATGGTGCACAAAGGTTTCAAATTAGGCTAATAAGGCATATTTGACATAGTTTGCATACACTAGAAGCGTCGTTCCATGATGCACAAAGCGTTCCAAATAGGCTTATAACACATATTTGACATAGTTTGCATACACTAGATGCGTACATTCCATGGTATTCTCTTTAAACATTTACATATGAAGTAATAGCCTTCGTCACAATTGTGGAACGTGTTCGTGGGTCCTGTTCGCAACGGCAACATGTAACGGGCTTTTGTCATTTGTTACTTTGATAAAAGTTGAAGTGTCCTTTCTAGCGATAAGTGTCGGGATTTTCTCTGTATTGCTCCGTGTATTGCGTAGTCATTATGACGTGTTAGTATGTTTTGTATCAGAATCCCGAGAGGCCTGGAGCAGAGCTATCAAGAAAATCCTGTGTAACCCAAGCTAGCATTTGAAATTAGCGTTAAATGTAGAAAAAGAAGAAGAAGAAGAAGAAGAAGAACAACAACAACAACAACAACAACAACAACAACCAAACCATACCATACCTTGATATGCATCATCATCAAACTTCAATGTTCGATTTAACTCTTCTGCATCTTTTCTTAATTCTGTTGGAGTAATAAGGATGGGGAGAGGTTGCTAGCACGTCACCCAATAATTGAGGAGTTCAGCTCCTCTCGAAGTTCACTATATGACCTTCGATTATTAGTCAAGCAGAACGAATAACTCTCATTCAGATAACATATTGCATTGATTTTAGGGCGATAATTAATTCAGAGCTCAAGTGCAATTTTCAATATTCGCCACGCTCGGTTAACTGTTACAAAGTATCACATGCAGGTTTCATTGTTTGCTGTTCTGAAGCAACAGAGTTGACAGCTTTTCGTGACAATAAGGAGAAAAATCAAAAAAAAAAATTGTCAATGTTTATCCATTGTCTGACTTTTGCCAATGGTACCGAACATTATAAATGGTGAACGGAAGTTGTAAAAATACTTATCAAATGCAGAAGGTTTGTGTAGATGTGGTATAGACAGTATGCATACTATGTAGGCAGTAAAATACAGTAGTCATTTTGCCGTCAGAACTGAACGATCACCTAGTAAAGATGAACCTTTCAATATCCATTTATGACACCAGTAACAAGAATAGCATTAACAGGCTTTATGTGAGACAGAATAGTTTTGAGTTTGCGGTTAGTGGCTTACAGAACTAGAATGAAAATGTAGGTAAGCATTTTTCGAGGACGTCGCGATCATGGCCATTTTCGATTAAATTTTTTCATTATTACACCATCATCAATCTCGTCACAATCATCGTTATCCTCCTCACAATCATCGCTATCCTCCACACAATCATCATAATCATCATTCTTATCGTCATTATCATCATCATCAACCATGATCATCATGATCATGTTCATCATCATGATCATCATGATCATGTTCATCATCATGATCATCATGATCATGAAGATCATCATGATCGTCAAGGTCATCATGAATGTAGGTGATGTGGGTGATGTTGGATGCAGGTGATGCAGGATGTGGGGGTTGTGGAATGCTGGTAATGTGGGTGATATGGGATGCGGGAAGTGGGATGCTGGTGGTGTGGAGTGCCGGTTACGTGGGATGCTGGTGGTGTGGGGTGCTGGTTATGTGGGATGCTGGTGACATGGGATGCCAGTGATATGAGATGCAAGTGATGTAGGTTGCTGTTAACATGTTACTTTACAAATGATTTCTTCCCTCAAACACTAAATTTACACTTTGAGAATCAGTGTTTTAGGTGCCATATTTGCTGGAGTGAGCTTACAGGGCACATATATTAAATGTTTGAAATTTGATTAACTTTAGTAGTTTTTTAAGCCTGTCCCTTGTCCCTTGTCCCTTGTCCCTTGTCCCTTGTCCCTTGTCCCTTGTCCCTTGTCCCTTGTCCCTTGTCCCTTCGTTTTGACTTTTGACTTTGGCATGTGGAACAAAAGGAGAGCGGTGAGAACACGCTTAATTGTTCTTAGAAGAAGGGCAGAGCGCATAAATCCGCTTTGTGAACAGTCGAGGCTGTCAGCACATTGAAGTTGAGTCCTTTCAGCTGAGGTAGTAAACCAACATCAAACTGAAGTGGACACGATAGCGTTTCTATCTCAGCTACTCGGTTAATCATGGTCATATCTGTGACACTCCGGCTAGAATTTTAAATTTCAAACTTTTAAGGACCTGAGGCAACATTGGTTAGTAACTTCCCGTGCCGCAAAGCATCTACGAATGCAGTGTTAGTGAAGTGGTTATTTCGCCTTTTGTACTGCTCAGTAAATGTGCCTTAGTTGTTTAATTGTTTACTACACACAAGGGTAAGAAATAGACTCGAATCCCGTTCCTACCATTGACTGTGAACGCATTCTCATTATATTCAAATAGTGTATGTATGCAGAATCGCACTATTGAAGTACTCACATTCCATCGTGCACATCGCATTCTCATTATATTTAATTAGTGTATTTATGCAGAATGGCACTGTTGAAATACTCGCAGTCCATCGTGCACAATGCATTTTCATTATATTCAAATAGTGTATGTATGCAGAATGGCACTATTGAAATACTCACATTCCATCTATTGTTTTGAATATTACCTCCGTTCTTCCTCTCATTTTTATTTTCCTTTCGTTTACACAGAATTTATCCCTACTTACCTATACGTAATTCGTAAGGAACCGCAAACCAGGAGATTGTCTTACAGAAATATCAAATAATCAGTCGCAAAAACAAAACAACATCTTTTGGTTAGACTATGAGTTTCCTAAGATGTTTTCATAGACAATTTATGATTATTGGTTTAAACTAAAATGACTACTGAACTATATCTACCTCCCGACTATTAAGTCCCCTTGGCGCAAAACTATCTAATTCAAACAGCCAAAACAACTCCCTACGCCGGCTACCACTGTATAATTTGTCTATTAATCTAACACTAACATTGTTATTTCAGTGTTATCGAAAGGACTCAATTTCGCTCCAACGCCGAAGACTATCGATAAGACGCAGCTGAAACTGGATCTTATGCCTTATTGGCCTATTTTGAACGCTTTGTGCACCATGGAATGTACGCATCTAGTGTATGCAAACTATGACAAATATGCGTTATAATCCTATTTTGAACGCTTTGTGAACCATGGAATGTCTGCATCTACTGTATGCAAACTGTGTCAAACATGCGTTATTAGCCTATTTTGAACGCTTTGTGCACCATGGAATGTACGCATCTAGTGTATGCAAACTATGAGTATTCCGCGTGAAATCAGAGTCAAATTCCGTGTACTTGATAAGATATGGTAATAAATGTAAGTTGACAAGAGAGACTGTTTTCTGGCATTTCATTAAGCACTTAGGCTTAGAAAAGTTGAAAAATTTGGTCGCGATAGAAGCTCCGTCAATTCTGATCTTTATGTGTTTAGAATGTAGATTGATGGCCTACAAGAGTATTCCGCGCGAAATCAGAGTCAAAGGCATATTTGACATAGTTTGCATACAATACATGCGTACATTTCATTGTGCACAAAGCGTTCAACATGGTCTAATACGGCATATTTGATATAGTTTGCATACAATAGATGCGTATATTTCATGGTGCACAAAGCGTTCAACATAGTCTAATAAGGCATATTTGACATAGTCTGCATACACTAGATGCGTACATTCCATGGTGCACAAAGCGTTCAAAATACATATCCATGCACCTTATCTTCTTTATCCACTTCTGCTTCCTTACTTACCAAAAACTTTACTAAGTTGTCAAAGGTAAGATATCGATGTACCTTATCTTCTCTATCCGCTTCGGCTTCCTTTTTTTACCAACAACTTTACTATGTTGTCAAAGGTAAAATATCCGTGTACCTTATCTTATTTATCCACTTCTGCTTCCTTACTTACCAAAAACTTTACTAAGTTATTGTTGATGTGGTTGTGATGGTGTAAAGTGTGGATAGTTTCTTTGATCTTTCTGGTGGTTGTGTGGGCTTCTTTCTCTATACTTTGGTTGTTTTCCCAATCAAAAGTGTGTCCTTCCTTCCAGCACAACACAAGAAAGCCGTTGCAAAGGGACATATCAAGAGTCACGAGATCGCGGAACATTGCTGGAAGGAATTAATTGTAACTTTTTAGTTGTGCAAAGTCCCCTCGAAGCTCTAGTTGTTTTTCATTTTTCATTTGCTAAGTCTCTAATAGTATTGCCTCGCTGGCTCAAGTCTCCTCAAAGCTCTAGTTGTTTTTCATTTTTCATTTGATAAGTCCCTAATAATATTGCCTCGCTAGTTTAAGTCTCCTCGAAACTCTCGTTGTTTTTCATTTTTCATTTGCTATGTCTCTAATAGCATTGCCTCGCGGGTTCAAGTTCCAATGATGAGCCCGTATCAATCGTAAATCGGACACGCGAATTTTGGATTGCAACATTGGCATGCCTTGCCTTACTATTTTGTCCCATAACTGTCTGGGAGGATTCATGCTGTTGTAATTGCAAATTAGGGCTTGCGACATCTTATGTTAATGTGTAATCCCCCGTATCACTATCATCAGAGGTTTCACAATCATCATCAAGCTGATGGGAAAATTTTGTTTATGTATGTATGTATGTATGTATGTATGTATGTATGTATGTATGTATGTATGTATGTATGTATGTGTATGTATGTATTTATTTTGCCATATAGAAGAAAAATAGTTACAAAAAATAAAATAATAAGTCAAAATTACAATTTTTACGATATTAATTACTTTACAAAATTAAACAAAAATATTTAAGTCACTCTAAAGAATAAAATACAAAATATCAGTAATGAGACACGAATCTAAGGTACAAGAATCACGTTACCTAATAAACATGAAAATACGTAAAACAGTAATAATTTCCAACAGTAACCACCAGAGGCAAGGTAGTGAAGAAATGTGGTTATCATGTCCATGGAAGTAACTTGTCGAGCCTTGCCATCACGATCTCGCCACTCGTGGTAATCGTCAACAAGCTCTTGAAGCTGTTCCTCTGAGATTCTTAAATGCTTCTCAAGAGTGTCGTTCTTAGAGTATCATCCTCTAACAAAGTAACGGCACCTTGGGAAGAAGGGGGCATAGAGAAGGGTGTTGTTCTTAGAGTATCATCCTCTAACAAAGTAACGGCACCTTGGGAAGAAGGGGGCATAGAGAAGGGTCTCGTTCTTAGAGTATCATCCTCTAACAAAGTAACGGCACCTTGGGAAGAAGGGGGCGTAAAGAAGGGTGTCGTTCTTCTAAAGTTAGGGTTGAACGAGAAACTCATTTAAGTTTAAGTGCTCACTTATACCTAAAGTTAGGTGCTCACCTGGAAGTTAGGAGTAACCGAGAAACCGGGCCCTGGTATTTCATGACGTCTTGACATTTCGTATCACTGTCCGCCCAAATGACAGGATTAAGATTCTTTGCATATCGGTGACGTTTTACTTAATTGCATCACACTGGTGAGCATTTGTTTAATATCTCTATTCAATGGTTTATTACAAATCGATAAAATGAGTATTACATGGCTTATCATGTGTGCAGCAAGAATGGATATTCCGATTATTATTCTATGATATATCTCCATTCAATGGCTTATTACAAATCGATAAAATGAGTATTACATGGCTTATCATGTGTGCAGCAAGAGCGGAGAATCCGATAATTATTCTGGCTTATTTTTTCATTCAATGGCTTCTGTAGTAGTAGTAGTAGTAGTAGTAGTACGAAAAGTAGTAGAAATAACAATAGTAATAATAGCAATAGTAGTGGTAGTGGTAGTAGTAGTAGTAGTAGTAGTAGTAGTAGTTGTAGTAGTAGTGGTAATAGTTGTAATAGTTGTAATAGTAGTAGTAGTAGTAGTAATAGTAGTAGTAGTAGTAGTAGTAGTAGTAGTAGCAGTAGTAGTAGTAGTAGTAGTAACGAGTCACGAGTCACGAGTCACGAGTCACGAGTCACGAGTCACGAGTCACGAGTCACGAGTCACGAGTCACGAGTCTCGAGTTTCGAGTCACGAGTCACAAATCACGAGTAACAAGTCATGAGTCACGAGTGGCAGAAAAGAATAATTTTTTTTAGCAAGTATCTGTATAAGTGTTTCTCAACGGCGATCTGGGGACCACCAGCGGTACTTAAGGTATTCATGTGTTCTGAGCCATTTCTGCAATTTTTTGACGTTTTGGAGAAAAACTTACATTAGTTTTGTCCAAGATTGTAGGGTATTGGTATTTTAAATATTTTATTGTAATTGTAGCCACTACATCTCTCCCTTCACAATTTTCTTACTTAACAATTTCTCAATCGCATCATGGCATTTCTTTTCTTTAATCGCGAATACAAATGCACATTGTTCGTACCTTGATTGACTCTCTAAAGTGGACGCCATCGAATTCAAGTAAGCCCGCTATAGAGGACTTCTATTGCAAAGTTGTTGGATCATGGCCACTCTTTAACCCCGTTGCTCTAACCCTTGTGCTGGATAGTAGATGTTTAGGTGGCACGACTTGCAATAATATTTAAACATATTATTGGTAGTGCAAAACTTGAAGATACTATTTAGCAGGCAAATCATTTTCATCAAAAAGCTTTGACGATAAAAGGTATATATTAGAAGACGGCGTGCACTCCCTGTCATATGGACATTATCAAGTAAAGTGAAAGACTTTTTGGTACTTTATAACTAAATATAGATAATAAGTTCACGTCTTTTTTATATATAAGTATAAATATATGTTTTTTTATATAAGCAACACTTTATAAGCAAAACGAGCCTGAGATCTAATGAACAATAAAGCAACTATTAAGAAACAATGAAAATCCAAATTAACTTTTGTCATTCAAATACTCAAAGGAACTCCAACAATTTTTTAAATTTGTGTTTATTAGTAAAATATCACCAGAATGGCAATAAATAAAATAAACAAACATGAACTTGCTTATGCAATGACACGTACGATAAGTAATAAAACATAATACTTAATTATACAAAATTGATGGTTTAGTTAACACACGGCAACGTGTTCTTAAAATGTCCACCCCGAGTAGAATAGGGTCCAATATGATAGTTTCTTAACTTTATGATCTTCTGGTACAAGAGACAACTTTCGTACGTTATTGTAATTTTTTATTGCATGCATAGATATTTTACTCACGGCACGTCCCTGGTGTATTATATGCAATTTTGGTCATAGTGGACTAAAGTCAGTAAGGAATCGTTGTGATTAGATTTTAAATAAAAAACAAAACATAAAAATTTAATCAATCAAGCAACAAGCAATCATCAATTAATCAGGCAATCATCATAATCATGATCATCATCATGGGTTTCCCCTTTTTCGGGGGTTGGGCCTCGATCGTGCCGGGCCTGAGTTGGGTCACTCCTATCGCACTAGTGTTAACGCAATTCGTCTTCTTCTCTGACAGATTCCAAAGTTTAAATATGTTAAACAAATATCTTTTAGCTAATTAAACTCTAACGTTCTATAAAAACTGGCAAGGCCAGCAAGGGCACAGTGATGAGTAAAATGTTTGTCCTACTGGAAGACATCTTCAGACATCTTTACGCGTGTGCGTAATAATTACCCTTCACTGCGTAAAAATTACCCCGAAACGTCGGCTATATAATTCTTACGCACGTAAAAAGTTATTTATTCCTTTTGTTATGGTAGAAATAGAGAAAAACCAGTATGGGTATAGTATACCGAAATTTCTTCAGAGAGCTACTTCCTACCTTTCCATTACCATATATGGTCAAAATTTCTTTGTTTTATTAGGTACAGGGATGAAGTAGCAAATTTTAGCCAATCAGGAAGCGAGTTGGTTTTATGCATAAATTTTTTAAAATTTCCAAAGATAATGTTTTGTATTATTTATGACTTTGTCTTTGAATTTCTATTGTAATATTTCTTACTAAGTCTTTCGAAATAAGAAACCAAGAAGAATTTAAATTTTAAAAGCATGAGATGACGTAACAAGAATGTATTCGGAGTGGAGACTAGGGCTTCACTTTTATAGGGAAATTTTAGAGAGCTTTTATACCAAGAACAATTTTAAACCAAGAAAAGCTTTTTTTAGTTGAGAGGCTAATCGTCAACACTGCATTGATTACTTTTCAATCGTCTCCTCTCTTTGAAATACAGTCTTACCCTATAAATTTTATTTAAATACGAATACATTATCGATGATTTTGGAAGGGGGGTACGAAACTGCAGTAGCGCCGAAACCGTCAAGGTACAATCAAGATCTATGAAATTTCATAGCTTAGGCCTACTTAAAAGTAATAATGTTAAGGCCTACATTATGTTTACACAGCCTGTAATTTAAACATCGACATTGCAGGTCCACGACTGCTAATTTGTGGTGAGTTGCTACTGCCCTGTTTTCTAAGTTTTCTGATGTCTTTGTTACCAGTGATGCTGATCTTGGCCATGTTCCTGGTAGGCCTATTCACTCACTTGATGATGCCCCTGTGACACAGAAGTATTTGTTAAAGCTCATCTCCAGCAGCTACTAGATAAAGGTGTGATCAAGCATAGTCATAGTGAATATGCTTCTCCTGTTACCCTCATTCGTAAAAAATCTGGTGCAATATATTTTGATGACTTCAGCGTTTTTAACGTAAACTTGTTTCATTACTATATTTACTTTTTTTCTTTCTTTCTTTCTTTTTTGCAATCCACTTTATTGATTTTTGTTGATTTTGCGCCCTTACCGTTACGAATAATACTCTGACATAGACCCTTCTTAATTAGGTTGCATCATCATAACCGAAAACGAGGCTAACTCGGCAAGGATGTAAACAAAAGCAATAAAGTGGCCAATGTTTTGTTTATTTACAGATACACCCCACATACCACTAGAATTATTTCTCAAACATAATCCTAGAACACGGCTTAGTCTAGTGAAGCCCAGTGTACACAGAAAGGTAGAAAAATAGCAGACAACTGTACCATCGTAAGTTTGATTTGTATCAAAAGGTGAGAGTCAGGTCATTTAGAGATGGCACCCAATGCTGGTACCAGGTACAGTTGACCTAGCTTATCTTATGTTATCAGGCTGATTTGTATCAAATACTAGGTAAGAAGCCATTTTGATTCTTCAGCTTTGATGTAGATCTATTACAATAAAACGGTGTTTTGTGAAAGAGGAGTCTCTGTGGCGCAATCGGTTAGCGCATTCGGCTGTTTACCGAAAGGTTGGTGGTTCAATCCCACCCAGGGACGACACAACCTGCTTCCAACTGATGATGCACACACGATGGTGAGCCAAACAATAGGCTCTGACGTGCGCACATAAACATTGCAAACCTTGCATGACAAAACTGTAATTAGGACGCTTCGTATGTAGTTTGTATTTCAATGTACAGTTAGCATACTTTCTTGTGCAATCGTACATTCATTAATCTGTATATGTACAGCGTGATTTAGTATCTTTCAGTCAGTTGTGTTCGACTGCAGCTGCTGAATAGACACGGTTCTGGTCCCCCATATGCATTCCCCCCATCTTACTCAGAAGAAGTCTCCCCACTAACCCAGTCCATTAAGCTAAATTCCCTTGAGTTAAACAAAACTGACAAAATAGACTGAGGCTGTCTAAAGAAAGCAATAGTTGGAGTTGATAGTTCAACTGTTCAACTGTATATAGGGGCACGTAGGAAATCCACTAGGGATTTATAGGGGTCCCCTGGTAAGTACCTACATTAACTAAATTTTCTGTGTATAATATTCAGCCATACATATCTCTTCCTCTTTTCAATTTTCTTTCTCATCGTTCAATTCTTTTATGTACCTGTGCCTGTCTTATTTTCTTTCTTTCTTTCATCATCTTCATTTGTCACTAACAGTTTTTTGCTTCGTTTCTACTACGTTTACTCCTTCCCTCTTTCTTCTATCCCTTCTGTAATATCTCCATGTTTTCCACACCATGGAATGTACGCATCTGGTGTATGCAAACTATGTCAAATATGCGTCATTAGCCTATTTTGAACGCTTTGTGCGCCATGGAATGTACGCATCTGATGTATGCAAGCTATGTCAAATATGCCTCATTAGCCTATTATGAACCCTTTGTGCACCATCTAATGTACGCATCTAGTGTATGCAAACTATGTCAAATATGCCTTATTAGCCTATTTTGAACGCCAATCATGGTAGTAATTTTCGTGGGCTAGAAAGAAATAAAATACTGATCCTTGAAATAGCTAGAGCCCAGTCTTCGCAATAGAAAGGATACTGTTTGCATATTTTAGACAACATAGATGCCGATAAAGTAAGGTGCTCCGAGGAAGAGTGTCCACAGAAAAACGGGGCAAATGAGCGTGACATTTGGGCATTTGAGGCCATCGATCAAAGATCAGGTTGAATGGGGTACAGTCAGAGAAAATTGGACAAATTTCAGGTTGAACTAGGACTTACTTCTTATGTTAACATATTTAGTACCATTAAAACTGCAATTTCACGTAGATTAGCATACTAGATACTTGAATGTTTCTAATATGGGCAAACAAACAAATTTCAGAGAAATTAGATAGTCAGAGAAATTTCGCCAAATGCCAGGTTCAGCTTGCAATAGATTCTAATGATAAAAAATGAATTCAAAATTTCCATTCAAGTCAATCCTACTTAATAAGAATTTACTGATAAATATAGACAACTCGTAGGAATGTTTACAATGTCTGAATTATTATTATATAATTTACAGAAGTGGAATAATTTCCTATGCTCAGTTTTATATGAATTACCAACTTTTGCCTCAATCATTGAGGGTGTTACATTTTGACAATCATGAGCAAGGTAACCCTAAGTGATCGTAGTTACACTATTTGAAGATATTGGGAATGCGTTCTGCACGCTGGAATGTGAGCATTTCAATAGTGCCATTGAGTATATTTACACTATTTGAAGATATTGGGAATGCGTTCTGCACGCTGGAATGTGAGCATTTCAATATTGGCTTCGGCGTAGTTATACCATTTGAACACATTGGGAATGCGTTCTGCACGCTGGAATGTGAGCATTTCAATAGTGCCACCTCTTTGCATAAAAAGGGCAGGGTCGATGGGTATGGTGGCAGGACAATCTAAATCAGCGAATAGATCCTAAATTAACCAACATCTTCGGGCAATATCAAACGCTTGTGTTGCAATTTTACCGACGAAGAACAGAGCGTAAAAATGATTTTTGGTGACAGTCATCACCATCCACCAATCACATCCCGACCTCCGCAATTCTCGCCCACGTCTACACGGCAGGGCATGCTTGGAGTGCGTACATTCCATGGTGCGCAATGCGTTTAGAATAAGAACAAAAGCTAATTTAGTGACACTTGCTTGCTTCCAATGCGTACATTCCATGGTGCACAATGAGTTTGGCATGGCACAAGAAGCTGTTTTCAGTTACACTTGCAGGCTTCGAGTGCGTACATTCCATGGTGCGCAATGCGTTTAGAATAGCACGAAAAGCTGTTTTTGGTGACAATTATGTAGCTCTTTACAACATGGTCTTACAGAAGAAGATAAAGATGTTGAAATTTGTGCTTTAAGGATGGAAGTCACAACTCTTAAAGAGCAACTTAAAAAGCGAGAAAATGAAATTGCTGAGTTGAAAAAAGAAAATCTAAAATTGAAGATTGATAGATCATTTAGGTTTAGAGTGATTGAAAACTCCTCTAAATTAGTAAAATTTTATACTGGACTTTTGTAATTTTAGGCACTACTTTTATTATTTCACTTTCTTTGTAATAATTTCTCTATCGCATCATGGCATTTCTTTTCCTTTATCGCAAATACCCATGTATATTGCTTAGACCTTGATTTAGTATTTAAGAATTTAGTTTTACACTTTAAGTATGTTGGGGTTAGAATCTTGACAAGAGCCGACCGAAAAGCTTCGGTTAACAAATATTTTAAATACTATGGTTACTCTGGAGTCATATTTTGAAAATGTACAATGATGACCTGGAATGTGGTTTAAAACTTTTGCCAAGATTGACTTACTATCACATTCATCTTACACCCTATTCGGTAATGACAGTTCGCGTAGCAACACAAGTTTTGTCAACACACAGTCAGAGATAGCATCGCTGCTGAAACTGTTTGTCACGATATTATGTAGAAGAATCCGCCTTGTTAGGATTTCATTCATTTTCCAACTGAGTAGGAGTTTCAGATTGACAACAGAGTGCGGACTCAAGCCATCAACCTTGAGCTTGCAAGACCAGCTCTCTACCAGCTGAGCGAACTTGCCGCCCTCATTGTTTTAAGGATGCTATAAAAAGTTGGTTAGTGGCATAGAATTAATATAATACACTAGAATGGAAACGAGGCTACGAAAGATGCCAACAATTGAATTTCGCGCCAAACACACAAAGCGATTAAAATAGGCTAATGAGGCATATTTGACATAGTTTACATACACTAGAAGCGTACATTCAATGCTGCGTAAAGCGTTTAAAGTAGGCTAATAAGACATATTTGACACAGTTTGCATACACTCGATGCGTACATTCCATGGTGCACAAAGCGTTCAAAATAGGCTAATAATGCATATTTGACATAGTTTACATACACTAGAAGCGTACATTCCAGACCATTGTTGCATTCCTCCAACATCTTCTGCCTCCTTTTGAATAGTTATTTTTGAATATAAATCAAAATCGAGGCGGAAGATCATTTATGATCAATTAAAAGAACAGTTCTACTTTGCCTACAAATGTGATGGTTGGTTAAAAGATTTAACTGGGCTTTGTAATTTCGTGATGTTTTTTGGTTGTTGCAGATATGCAACAATAGGTTATAGAGGTTACGTAACAGTGACGTCATCATCTTCAATCTTCAGAAACGGGTGCTTATTCGAAGACAAAGCTGTTCCTCTTCGACGACGATTATTTAATTATAATAAAGATATTATCATCGAGAAGAGAGGATTTGAAATGTTAGTTTTGAATAGAACTCTAGAGAAATAGAAAAGTATGTCATCACCGGGGATCGAACCCGTGACCCACGCTTTCGCGGCGTGCGCTCTACCAACAAAATACCGCTATGTAGCGGACAGTTTTTAGCGGCACTTGTTTTGGCGGTCACATTTTCTTGGAACCGCCCGAACATAAGAGTTTCTTAAGAGTTTCTTAAATTTTCCAGAATCTGAGTTCAAGGTTTCTTACAGACTAGTTTCGTATAAGAAAAACAACATATACCTTATGAAGGTGGAAAACTAGGATGTGGAAATGGAAGAAAGAAAGCACTTATCTGCTCTCTCCTAATAACCCCTCTCATCCTATTTTCTTATCTTTTAACTTCTTCTTCTTCTTTATTCATTCTTCATTCTTACCGTCCTTACCACTACACTCATTAAAATTATTATCATCATCGCCAGCTGTAGCAGCAGCAGCATTTCAATCATCATTATCATCATCATCATCATCATCATTATCATCATCATCATCATCATCATCATCATCATCATCATCATCATAGGTTTTCAGTTTGAAGTGTAATAGTTGATTTAGGTCTTTTCTTAGGATTTGAATATCATTTTTTTTCTCCGTCGTTTTTTTTAAAAAAATCTCTGCAGACCTTTCTGTGAAATCACGGTGGTGACATATTTTCTATTTCTTAAAAGTTCATTTTAAACTGATAGTTTTATCTATTGATATCGGCGTTGTTGCGTTTGTGTGTATGCTTTTTATTTATTCTTGGATCGAACCCGTGACCCACGCTTTCGCGGCGTGCGCTCTACCAACTGAGCTAGGTGACCTCCGATGTTAACATGCTTTTATTTCTTTAGTCGCCACATTAGCTCCCAATCATCCAGCGGTGGACATCGACATCCAGCTCAACGAAATTGGAGACCAGCCTCTCTGCGCCATGTGACTGGACCAAGGAAGAACTGCCATCCGGCCCGTCATCAATCCAAAGCGACATTCGCTGGAATACCTCCTTTGCTGTTGCAATTCTTTTCCGTATTTCTACCACACATCTTCCGTCTGATGTAATAATACTGCCGAGATAGTTAAATTTATTTTCTTGATGAATGTCTTCTCCATCCTTCTTATTCTTTTTGTTGACCACCATACACAAAGTTTTCCGGCGATTGATATTTAGACCTCTTGCCTCACTTTCTTCTACGACGGTGTCAAGTCCGCTGTTTTCTCCTGGCATGGTATATGGGACAGCAGGATTGATATACAGGAGTGTTTAATTACGAATACAATAGCAACAATAAACAAAAAACAAAAAACAAAAACAAAAACAAAAAACAAAAAACCAAAGGAAAAAAGGGAAAGAGAGAAAAAAAAGTTAATTACATGAAAAGTAATAGTTCCGGGGAAGTCCAGTCTTTGTTGCGCCTATTAAAGATATAATTTTTGAAAGAGCCAATCAGAATTTGGACTGCCTGAATGGCTTGTGTTTTTGAACCAATCAGCATCCACTAAAAAACGTTCTGGGTTTTCTTGTTTTAAAGTACACAATGCTTTCGCTATTTCGTGCAATATTCATTAATTACGATATACTTACAAAATACTGAACTTTTTCCTAATAAAAGATACTGCATAGGTTTTAGTAAGCTATCATTTACAAGAGGAGAAATGGGCAATCACATCAAGTAAAGAAAACATCCCAATGCACATTCTGAAGCAACAGCCGACGGTTTTAGACCAACGCAACGATGGCTAGAAAAGAAAAAGGAAAATGTGGCACAGATTACCCCGGTCTCCCCTAGGCACTTTATAACACTACAATATTTGGAAAAGAAGGACAGTTACAACTACCCATTGCATCAATTGTCGAAGAATACAAAGCAGCGTTTTTATCTGCATTGCAAAGATTTTCTTGCGTTTATATGGATTGACTCCAGAACAGCCAAATGAAATACAGACTTGGACTTGCCTACGATATGCAAACAATCGTCCGTGAACATTTTTGCAAGTTTGAGTTTTTAAGCAAGTGCTGCCGTATGGCAGAGTTATATTGCTTAATGGTGTCTTTGGTCTTTGAGACCCGAGATGGCTGTTCCCTTTTAGGATGTTTAGCGTATTTTGAACGCTTTGTGCACCATGGAATGTACGCATCTAGTGCATGCAAGCTATGTCAAATATGCCTTATCAGCGTACTTTGAACGCTTTGTGCACCATATAATGTACGCATCTATTGTACGCAAACTATGTCAAATAAGTCTTATTACCGTATTTTGAACACCTTGTGCACCATGGAATGTACGCATCTAGTGTATGCAAACTATGTCAAATATCATAGCAAGGCTTTCTTGCTTTTATGTAGACTGACTCCAAAACGGCCAAATGAAATGCAGACCTGGCCTTTTCTATGTTACGGAAGCACTTCTTTGAGAACCCAGACTGTGCCAAAGTGTACATCTCAGCTCATCGTATGCCTTTGCAATGTATGTTATAAGAATCCAAAAGATTCTTGGCTCAGCCCTTATCCGCAGAAGAGTATAGGTCGGCAAAGACACCCTGAGAAAGTTTCTTAAGCATATAAAAATCTGTCAAGTTGAACGAGGAACCAGAATAAACTAAGAATCAGGTCGATCAACTTTGAGAGAACTCCACTGCTTTGCAGAAATTGTTGCCACGGCCCTACGTCTATCCGTCGTAATCAAATCAACCAGAAGCATACGATGTTGGAAAGCTATCAGAAATAATTAGATGGTAGTGAAATGGTCTAATGATGAGATTGGACCAGTCTCAGCCCTGCATCTTACATTTTCTTTGAGGTGCTTTGTGATTTGGGTGTCTGCCAAACCCTTGATCTCCTCAAAGTCTTCAAAGTGGCGCATTGTTTGGCCTAACAAGCTTTACAACTTGAAAATTTATAAACCGCAAATGACTGAATGTTTTTGTGTAAAGCGCTCTTCGTTGAAAAAGATGCTCCAATCCTTTCCTAGTTAAAAACTAATGTGAAAACAGTTACGTTACCAAAATAGCAAGATTTCTATAGGCCTGATGTTCATGCCCTTGTGTTTTTATTTTTGAAGCTGCATCCGTCTAGTCGCACCCCGGGTGACTGATCTATCCTTTGCGTGATCGTACAACAAAGGACAATTGATTAAACAATGTAGGTTGATTATGACAGGAAGAGCTTTGGTGTGTGTCATAGACCCTAGCGAAAGAGCTGATTTTTAATTTGTCAGGTCACTGATTCTTCTGTTTTAACTGTTAAAAAGTGATACAAAACTTCTACCGTTGTTGTCATATGTCAATTGAAATAGGAATCTTTTTGCTTCCTCTGCCTTCGGCTGACTATTTTCTTTCAGTAATCTCATCTTTTTTTGTAGCTCAAAGAATTGTACACATTATTGAATGAAAATTACGTTGAAGATGACGATAACATGTTTCGGTTTATATTTGACATAGTTTGTATACACTAGATGCGTACATTTCATGTTGCACAAAGCATTCAAAATAGGCTCATGACGCACATTTAACATAGTTTGCATACACTAGATGCGTACAATCTATGTTGCATAAGGCGATCAAAATAGGCTGATGACGCATATTTGACATAGTTTGTATACACTAGATGCGTACATTCCATGTTGCACAAAGCGTTCAAAATGGGCTAATTTTACACTTTGTACGGCTCATTCTCAATACACACTTGGTCAATAAAGCCGTCTGATTATATCTTATAAACCCCCGTAGGTGCAGGTCTGGTGTATTTGAGGTGTAGAGGATTTTCAGGCCTGTAGAACAGTTGTGGTAACTATGTGTGTGTATTTCTGACTATAAGAATGAGTTCTAAAGATGATGTAGATGCTAGTATTTTGGCAGGGCAGTAAAGTGAGTTATGAAGCAAATTTATTTGTAGCAACTACGCGTATGGTCCAGTTTTACATTGTGTAGCATTAACAACATTGCCAGTGCTGGAAACTTCCGATGACAGTCACCGCTATTTCTCTGTGTTCCAGTCTCCTTGACATTGCTGCCCTCGCCTCCATTAACATCTGTTATTTTCGCTGAGAAAGAAACGTTGCACCAGGATCAATCCGCTTAGTATGAAGCCAATAGCTGGGTGTCCACACACCCTCCTCACCAGGTCATCAGGCTGACCTAGTGGGGGAGCCGGTTTAGTCGCCGACCACCCAACCATGGAACAGGTAGTACAGGTTTACATGGTACCCGTAGCAGACAGAGTCTGACCTGACAAGTAATTTACCCACAGTAATAAAATTCTCCTAAAAATTATTGCAGATAGAATGCAGATGAAACTCAAAAAAGAAATTGCAACCATAAAAGTATGTTAACATCGGAGATCACCTAGCTCAGTTGGTAGAGCGCACGCCGCGAAAGCGTGGGTCACGGGTTCCTTCCCCGGTGGTGACATGCTTTTCCATTTATCTAGTGTTCTTTTCAAAACTAACTCTAGTCGTGTTTTCAGCCGCCTGACCATATGTTCATTCTTGCAGTCGTCTACGTATCGACAATACATTATACGATAGTCATTACTCATTTTAGAAACCGAGGCATAGGTTAGAATGCGAAGATACGTATTTTTGTTACGGATTGGACAAGTTCTCAAAATACACTAAAATATGCAGATGCCTCTAAATAATGTTCTGGAAATCATGATTAAAGTAATTATTATATTATCGATATCTACGATGAAAAGATTCTGTAACACGTATATGGCATTACAGGAAGAAGTTCACGTATGAAGGTATAAATGTGGATAGCAGTATCTGGTGAAAAGTTTAGCAAAATGAAACCAACGTATCAAACCAACCTATGAAACCAAGTTATGAAACCAACTGATGAAACCAAAGTAGCAAAATGAAATCAACATATGAAACCAACATAACAAAGTGAAACCAACGTATTACACCAAGGTAGAAAAATGAAACCAAAATGAAAACAATTCTCAAATATTTGTACCACAAAGGCTTCAAGCTAGAAATTTTGTTTTAGAAAATGCAGTCCCCTTAGGGAAAATATCAGAGTGGGTCCATAGCTCTTACTTTGTAAGCGTTTTGTTTGTAACTACATTGGGGAAAATGGTGAACCTTGACTGAATCAGCATCAAACAATGTGGACTTGTTGTGAATTGTAAGGATGCATATAAATCGAACACAATTCTCTCTAAATTCGTAACAATATTTCACAATCCAGAATTGCCGATATCATAAATCAGTCAGAGCCGTGACCATGGCAACAGCGCAGACCTCTTCATATGAGGTCTGGCACTCAACGTGTTAAATGCCATTATAACCATTTTGAAATTTGCAGTCATTGGTTAGCTGAAAAACATATTTTGTATTTGTATTGTATCTTAAGTCAGCAGTTCATGTACTTTACCAAACATACTCACCCCTATAGTCAAAGGAATCAATTTCTAAATAGATAGAGAAAGCGACCAGGACAAAAGGAATGTTCGATTAGCAATCAACAAAGCACCGGGACACAGGGAGTATAAATGACGGTAAAGGTAAAAAAGGTAAAGGATACGGCATTAGACTTTACAGTCCGTACCGGCGGTGCTGATCTCCATTTCTTGGCCCTTCAGCCAGGAAGTGCAATGGGGGGTTGGGGGCCAGCCATCCTGTGCTTTCGCACACCCTTCCTGTTGCTCAGAATGAGCTGAAATTAACTCACAGCATTGCTTAGGCGTCCCTAGAGATCATGGGAGTCTCAAATCGCCCATTAGTGCACATCCAAAAAGATGGTCTATTTTGCCATTTTGCCAAAATTGCCTTTGGAATTAAAAGTGCCCAGAATGAGCTGAAATTAACGCACAGCATTGCTGAGGCGTCCCTAGAGACCATGACACTCTCAAATCGCCCATTAGTAGATCCCAAAACAGACTCGGCAATAGGAAAGCATTTGACTGAAAACCCGTTATGTGCTGACGACTATCAAGAGGACTCGTTTAGAGTATTAGCGAGAGCCAGATCTCCTTTTCATCTTGCCGCTTTAGAGGCCGTATTTATCAAGACAAAGAAGCCGGTACTCTGTCGACAAAAAGAATTTGTTTACAATTTACGCCTTTTTCAATAACACGAGTGGCAGAATGAGTTAAACTTGAAGCACTAGCCCCTTTCAAGCCTTAGCTTATGTGTATTAATCGTTTTGATTTGCATCTTTTGAAAGACGTCTATGTTTAGTTTTTGACCCAAGACTAAGTTTTTGACCCAAGATACCTAAGGTTGTTGCTAACACCGTGGCCAACTTCATAGATATCTTGCCTTTTGATCAGAGAACGATATTTCGGATAGTTATGCCTGGTGCCAGGAGAATAGCAGAAAGAATAGGCCTACCTTAGTCTTCACGTAATTAGGAGATGATGTTTATCTTTACCCCATAATGGAGAGTAATGAACCTACAATTAGTGGTTAGTGGAGTGGTTAGTGGAGGTTTTCTGACCAGTTTAACGGTAAATGTTCATCGATCGTGTAAAATCAAACTATGGTAAACAACGTAACAGCATGTAAACAACAGGATTTATTCATATCTAGTCAAGTGTGCACCCTAAGGGTCACGTGACCGGTCCAAAAGCTAAACAAAAACATCAGAGGCTCACAGCTTGAGTTACACAACCCTTTTATTGAATAACTCTGGTCTAACTGACTTTGTTTGAAGCAAGAACCTTCAATGCATGGGTTAAAAGTCAATTGCCGAGTCACAAATTGCCAGAGACAAATTTCAACAGTTTGTTTATGGACACTGTACGTCCTCAATTGATAATATGCCTTCATAACTAATGTAATTATGCTCCATCTTACCCATTTCACCTAAAAAATGGGTGCCATGATTTTGTGTCCATAGATTTTTCTGCTAGTCAGATTAACACTTATGACTTATGCAGGGTCGATTTTGCTCGAACTCTTTAATACCGCATAAACATGATGTAAAACATCTGTCATCGTGGGAAGACTACAAATATTGCCTAGAGTAGAGCTTGATTTAAGGAGAGTGGCGTTAACATTTTTGCGCCATTTTAAATTTACCTCGCTTCTCTAATTAGTCTCTTGGCGCTAAATATTTATAAGCCAATGTATAAAATATATTCTGAATAACTGTTCGCAAATTGAATGTGTGAGCTAATTGTCGTTTGTCATGAAAGTTAGGACAAGTACTTTTTGAAATATTTCAACCTCAATGATAGTGCAATAAGAGCATTTTATATAACAAAACAAAATCCGAATATCATTTTGATATTCAACATACATTATTGGATCACGAGTTTTCGTTGATATTCGACTTAGTTCAAAGATATCATCAGAACCTCAAAAACCAAAACTCGTGATCCAATATTCTATATTTTACAAAGTTGTCGGGTGGCAATGGATTTTTCAGATTCTGATATCCATGGTTTGTTTCCCATGCTGACAACAATGCATAAAGAATGAACTCCTCCTCGTCTTGTAAATTTTCCTTTATAAATTGCATGAGAATTGTAGGTTTTTGATCAATTCGTAAAGGTGTTCGTCTGAAATAAAGGTAATGTCAAGATTCTTCTCATCACAAAACAGCTCTGCACTCGATAACATCCTCAGAAACGTTCTCCAGCCCAAGTGCCTCGCTATTTATTGCCATCTTCATTCAAATGTTTGTACCGGCTCGACAAGTCGAAGAAAAATGCAGTAAATATAGAAAATCAACCCCAAAACGCACCCATTCGTACCAGCGCCCGCCGTCTCTGTCAATTCATCACAATATGACACTCCAGAAGGAAATACCACGCTTTAAAAAACAACCTCAATGTACACCAAAGAGACAGAAAAGAACTTACCCGCAAATGGGCAAGTCCACAAAATTTAAACGTTCTTTTCGGAAAAAGGGCATTCAACTTGCAAAGGTTCAGAAGAATTGAATCATGTCTCCAAGTATACCTGCCCTGCTTGAGATGTTCAACACAGCTAGACACTACGTGTTGCAGTGTCTGACAATTCAGGCAAGCTTTGCAGAGACTAATAATAATAATTTTTTTTTTCTTTTAAACTCAATGCCTTTATTGGTGATCTCTTTACAAAAACTTTTCCCGCTGTTGTCACCTGGCGTAGTACATGTGATGTCAATTAGATGCACACATTTTTATGTAAACCATCCTAAAACATTTATAAATTTTGAGAACAAAGACTGTAAGTAATACATATTGTTAGACAATGCAATGCTTTGTAAATGTTATGGTGAAAAAAACATCCAGAATGCAAATACAATTTTGACAATATTTAGTCTTATTACAAGACTAAGGTCTTGTGTTCATTGATTTAGTACTGTAACATTTTAGTCATGGATCTACATAAGCAACAGCAAAATTCGAATTCGTAATTCGAATTTGAAATTGCCACTTGACTCAAGTTTACTTGTTAGCTTGCTCTGCCTTGACTGACACACCCATTAAGTGTTCATGTGAAAAGACAAGGCCAGATGTTGCAAACAAAAGAGTGCCAATTAGTCACACTGCTGTTAGTAAATTCACACTTCATTTAGGGTACCCTCTGTTCCAGGTTTATCACACAGAAATCCAGAACGAGGCTGGACCCGCAAATAGATCGTCAGGCCGTTGGTTTACTTTAAAAGTAAGGCACAAAAGGAGGGCATTATATATGTTTGCGAACAATATTATTGAAAAGGATGGATATTTATTAGTTGTACAAAGTATTCTCAATCTTTCATGGACATCTTTTAAGGAAACAAAGATTTACAAACCTTTCAACATCTAGTAGTGTTTGCATCCCGGACATTTCCCATCCCGGACACATCCCATCACCGGACATTTCCCATCCCGGACATTTCCCATCCCGGACATTTCCCATCCCGGACATTTCCCATCCCGGACATTTCCCATCCCGGACACTTCCCATCCCATACATGCCTCACCTTCGCAGAGCCCTCCATGTGATCACATCGTCCTGAATTCCACAAATATGAATAGAAACTTATGTCACTCCATTGTCATTTTTAGTTCCTTTGGAAAGAACGAACAGGCGTTAGCTGGTCTGATATTAAAGCGATGAGTTAACTTAAGGCAGATGTTGTTTGCATCTGATATACATCGGGCAATGCGTTTTTAGGTTGGTAAGCGTAAAACATGTTAATCATTAGGATGTGTTTCTTCTATTGCAAATATACCGTAGATGTTTTGCACAGTTCATTCGTATTCTATTTTAACAACAGTCAAACTGCCGCGGGCCTACTAGGCCCCCCCCCCATGTATGAGAAGAGCCAAAAAGCCCATGTAAGGTAGGGTTAAGGCCTATTCACACGATCAGACAAATCTTACGATGGATCTGATGCCCGATCTGATGAGATTTTGGGACAACTGTTCACACGATCAGACCTGCTCATCAGACGGTCTTACGAGAGGACCGCTGTCCTCGTTTTCAATACGCAATTGATGAAGAGTTCAGCAAAGTCAGGAACGAATTCAATTGCTTGACATCTATTATCAAGAAGATACGATGAAAGATTTACTAAAAAATATGACGGTTAACGATCTTTCCATGTTTTACACAAATCAAGCAAATTCTATAGGCGAAAATCGAATAAAACGAATTCAGGAGATTATATATGCATTCCGGCATTTATGAAACATGATAGGCTATATATACTATATTATATTATTGCTATGGTAGATATATTTATACAGGAAGAGGAAGCTAAGCCTATTTAAACTCGTTTTATTTTTAATGGTACGTGCTACACATGTCTGGGGCACGGAAAAATAACTCTTGTCACATAGATGAAGACGGAATCAATCCTCTGCTTTTTGTCAAAGGTTATAAAATTATTTCAGTTTTTGCAAAAGTAAGACAAAGTTTACAGTATAGCGAGCTTATATAACATAAAAAACTATACCATAGCCGATGTTCTCTTCCTGTTTCAACAAATGGACCATACCAAGAAACTGATGCTGAATAAAGTAGTCAAAATGGCCAAAATATTACTTGTCATGCCAGCAACAAATGCAGTAAGTGAGTGATCTTCCTCTGATGCGAAGATGCACTGAAGAGAGTAAAAACATACCTAAGAACATTAACGACGGATGATCGGTTGAATCATTTCTATTTGAACATATTGGGAATGCGATCTGCACGCTGGAATGTGAGCATTTCAATAGTGCCATTAAGCGTAGTTACACTATATGAACATATTGGGAATGCGATCTGCACGCTAGAATATGAGCATTTCAATAGTGCCATTGAGCGTAGTTATACTATTTGAACATATTGGGAATGCGTTCTGCATGCTGGAATGTGAGCATTTCAATAGTGCCATTGAGCGTAAGTCGCCACATTAGCTCCCAATCATCCACCGGTGGACATCGACATCCAGCTCTACGCAATTGGAGACCAGCCTCTCAAAACTTACATTTCAAATCCTCTCTTCTCGATGATAATTGCAATTTCCTTCCAACAGTTGGTTAAGTTTCATTTTAACCCAGTCCCCTCTAGTTAACAGTCAAAGATAACGAATGCACCGCGAGCACGACCTGCGTACACCGAATTTTTTATTTCCATCAAGCCCACAAAATAGTGACTCCACACTTACACCTAGTAGGGGCATCAGCCTTGTGTACGGAGCGGAAACATTAAAGAAGTAGTCAAACATTGCTACTAACATATGAGAAACTACCAATACACAAAATTAGCGATGGTCTGTACTTACCAAGATTCTTCATCTCCGATTTAAAAGAGCGAAATCTAGCAGTAGATTTGCATGCACTTGATCCCAAGATTTTAATTAGGCACCACACCATCTCATGAAAAGAAATCATCGTTCTTTTTATTTTATCTTATCCATGTAAGGTGACTCTCCAATTTGAGTCAAAAAATTAGGTCAAATAATTGTATATGGTTTCCCTAGGCGTGGTTTAATTTGACCCTTATTGCTGCCTTGTCACGTGACGTAAAAAATGGCCTATAAAAATATCGCGAATGTGACCCATGATATATCAGAGGGGCAATCCCAATTTCTGTAAGGTGCAGAAGTTCCTCCATAACCTCGGTAAGGTGCAGAAGTTCCTCCACAACCTCGGTAAGATGCAGAAGTTCCTCCATAACCTCGGTAAGGTGCAGAAGTTCCTCCATAACCTCTGTAAGGTGCAGAAGTTCCTCCATAACCTCAAGCAACAACGTACAGTACACATGAGGGATTCAGTGGTCCCTAAACCTTACAATTCAGGTCTTGTCATTACACTAACAAATATGCAAGAATAAAATGGCTTACCATAACTTCATGATATCAATTTTCAATTCAAAGAAACAAAAGTAATAATGTACTTATAGGAATTATAGGAAATTTCCAAAAACGATCATAGGAAATTTCTCACAACTCTGGTGGGCTTATATTGAATCCTCTCTTTTCAACCAGGCTGGTACCCAGGGTTAGAAATTTACTACTACTACTACTACTACTACTACTACTACTACTACTACTACTACTACTACTACTACTACTATTACTACTATTATTACTATTACTATTATTACTATTACTATTACTACTATTATTACTATTAAACTCCAAATCCTTAACTCGTATGTTTACAGCAAACTACGTTGGGTCCTGAGCATTTATAAATACGATTTGACGTGGCTCAAAGCATCGTGCGATAACAGAAGGCTTTCTTCCATTGTGCTAACGTCAAAGCTATGTTGTTATCTTCCTTATTCACTCAAAACGCAATCCGGACCAGGCAACGTATTTCAATACTGTTTCGTATTCTGCTGAGGCTTGTGTTAAATATGACTTCTTTTGGGGGAGAATAATAATAATAAATGTCATATTGTTAATTAGGTTGTAATGTTATCCTAATTGTATCAGAAAGTTCATCGAGAAATGGTAATTTGAGGAGGCTGTCCCACATCCAGAGTTTGAGTGCCACATTTCCACTTTTAAATTATTTCAATGCCTATTGCCGGTTTGTGTAGCAAATTGTGGTTCTAAGTATATAGTTGTGCTTTGGAGAAAAATCAAAGGACGTGATCACAAAGAAGTGAACTCTAGGAAATTAAACAGTATTAAACATGTAGATGGTAAGGTTTCTCATGTCATGAGACATTTACAGTCGTCTTGCCTAATCTATCCCTAAAAGCAACTGCTAGTTGTGAGACTCAAGGTGTTAAAATTTGTAAAGAACCTGCTAAGGATCGCGTGAAACAAACTGGGTAACGATGATTATTTTCCCATGAAGTCGGGCATACTAGATGAGTAGTTTATCCTGAAATATCAAAATTCTGTTTCATGATCATTATATCGCATTCCCTTTACCAAAGACGAAAAGCATTACGAATTCACAATTCAAACACTATTCAAATATTCTAATCATTTGGTTACTGACTATAAGAAAACTAGTTTTGATGCAAATACCATAGTCAACAAATCATGCCTATAGAATTTATTTATTGCTTTCCCTTAATTGTAAGAGATCATGTCTTTTATAACTTTTCCCCTCCCAACTGTATCTCTTAGCCAACCCCTTTGTATATTGGAGTGCCTTAAGTAGTGTTGAAACCTCAATTACCTTTTGGTGTGTAGGGGAGTATTGATAGCAAGTGTGGTGGATTTTCTGACAGCACTTTTTTAATTGGCGTATTAAATTTAAGGGAAGGAGAAAAAATTCATTGTGTATCTTCAGTCCGAGGGAGAGGATATAGAAATCCCTCAAAATCCCCATGTCATTCGTTATCATTTGAATTTGAGTATCTACAGAGGGTTATAATTTTGATAGTATAAAGCATTGGCCCAAATTAGTCAGTTTTCTTGGGCATGCTCCAACTACCTTGATACATCAAATTAATCCACATCCTTGGGGTTAACTAGTTAGGAAAAATGAAGTGAGGTAGAAATTGGGGATGTTACAGCATAGTGCTTATGTCAACCCCCTGAACTGAGTTATTTAGTAAATACGTAAGTACACAGCAGTAGGAAGTTATGTTTCGCAAACGTACTTACTTTGATAACAGAATAGAAAAATTGATAATTATATATTGATCAATCAGATCACACCTGATACACCGCTAGAAATAAACTCTTGAGTTTCCATGCAAGAGTGTCCGCTTCAATTCATTGCAGCGGATTCTTCTTTTCATATTATTACTTACTTTGATAACAGAATAGAAACATTGATAATCATATATTGATCAATCAGATCACACCTGATACACCGCTATGCAAGACATGCATCATGACGGTGGAACCTGCTAGTCAGATGCCTGTTCACATCAACATTGACAATGATAAGTTTGAAACTGTTGGTGAGTTCTGCTATCTTGGTGACGTTATTGGCAAGGCAGGAGGGTGCAGAGATGCTGTTACCGCCCGTATACTGTCAGCATGGAAGGCATTTCCTGAACTTTTGCCAGTTGTTACCAACCGTGGCATCTCTCTGCATAGTTGGTACTATGGAGCAAACACACAAAATACATTTTTAAAAACCACTGAACAATCTCCATTCACCAGGATCGTAGTTGTGGACGCCCAGTCAAAGAAAAATTGATTAATATCAAACAGAAGATTCTAAGGTTGCCTATATTTGGTGTCACCTTAACAATTAGGTTTACTAAAGTGTATTATAATTACCGATATATTTTATTAGTTAATTTGAATCTTGGGCAGTCAATGAAGATTCAAAACCTCGTGTCTGAGACGACGTGGATGCTACAGGTAAAACGAAGGAAATACACGAACTATGGGAGAATCACTGGAAGACTGTAGTACCAAATGGATACATGTCAATGTTTTATCTCTCGAGATAATCGACATTTTGGTCCACTTTTGTGCCTGCAGTGACGAGAACACTCTTAGGCCATTATAAGGCAGTTGCTATTTTCAGTAAGGCAGAGCTGTCAATCAAAAGGATTAGGGTTAATAATATTCAAGAAGAATGGACATTTCTCCAAAACTAGTTAAGGAAATAAAATACAACTGGTTGCCAAGACCAATACTTGCTTAAAGAAAGCTGTCAATCAACAATAAATCATGTACTAACCCTAACCCTAACCCTAACCCTAACCCTAACCCTAACCCTAACCCTAACCCTAACCCTAACCCTAACCATGTTATCATTATGTTGCGCATACTTCTTTGATAACAACAATGTTTACATTCAATGCCTATGCCTGCCACTATACAGCTATGTCTCTTGTGTTGGAAGTCTTCTCATCTTTATTCTTGCATCTGTTATCATTCTTTCTATGTTATTATTATGTTGCGCATGCTTCTTTGATAATAACAATGTTTACATTCAATGCCTATGCCTGCCACTTTACAGTCGGCTCTATCATTGTATTTCTGAGTACTATTTATATCATTGTATTTCTGGGAACCACTAATTTCATAGAATTTCTGAGTACTAACTTTTTTCTCAGCCGCCGGGCCCCCTTCTGGCTACAAAAAGCGCGGGGCCTGGGGACATAGCCCCTCTGGCAATCTCTCAATCAAAGACCCCTGATGAGCAGTGGGCCCCGACATTGAAACTACCCTAAATAAACAGAAAAACCTCAAACTTATACCAATCGAAAGAGAAATTTTCAAAGATTTTCTTAGTTATGCAAATTGATGCTGTATATTTTCCCGCTTTTTTAAAATTTCATCAGACACGTGTCCGTTATCAAAATGTCGAGCTGTGATAAAGTGAGCAGAAAGAGAAAGGCTGTTTACAAATTTGTTGATATCTCGAATACACGGCATTGGATTTCAAATCGTTTCAGGAGAGGTATCAATCACGTGATGCTAAACAATAACATGGTCTCGAGCACATGCTGTCGATTCCAGACAATTCCTCCATCGGCTTTGGTTACTTTTAACAAAACCACCGCTTAGGAAATTGGAATTTCTATTTAGACGCCTTTCTATTGTTTGAAGATTATTGTCAATGCAGTCATCAGCATACAAGAGTAAGCTGCCATAAATTGCTTGTGGAATGTCACCATCTATCTATTCCTTATTGCAAAGTGTGCGACATTCGATGCATTTGTGGGGTTACTAGTGGTGGGTTGTTTTCGGACTATAACTCCCCGCAGTTAAAATAGAATTTAATAAAATTTTTCGGACCAATAAATGAATAAATGGGCTAAATGTTGATACTACTTTTGTTAAATTCTGTTGCGTAATATTTCTACAATTGATGTTGAAAGTAAAAAATTTCAAATTGTGCACTTACCGTCTTACTCTGATGTACCCAGCAGGGGGAACTAAAAGTAATGATATCGATTTTCTTCTCTTCGCTGGAGTGTTTTAAAAATTCTTCTTTTATATTATGTCTCAAACCATTGATGGTTATGACTGTTTTTAAGCTTACCGGTAAATTGTTCCATATTGTTGGTCCCAAGTATGAAATGCCTTTCTGACCTTGAATGCTTTTTCGGAAAGGGACATGTAACTTATTTCTAATTGCATTGTGCACCATGGAATGTACGCATAACAAGCATGCAAGTGTCACTAAAAACAGATTTTGGTGTTGATCTAAACGCATTGTGCACGATGGAATGTACGCATTCCTAGCATGCAAGTGTCACTAAAAGCAGCTTTTGCTGCTATTCTAAACGCATTGTGCACCATGGAATATAGGTATTCCAAGCATGCAAGTGTCACTAAAAACAGCTTTTGGTAGGAAAAGTAAAAAAAGTTGGTTTTGATTCTCTCCGAAAAGAGAATTGCCGCCGCAGGTAGCCGCTCGCTGCAACGCGGCGCCGCAGGTAGAGTTTGAAAAGATCTTTACTTCAAAAGTTAGACGTTGAGGCGCACAGCTGTTTCATTGTTTTGGTTGTGTTGTTTTGTTTTGTTGTTTCTCTTTTGAATATCTTGTATTGATTTTGTTGTTGTTCTTTCTTTTACCTGTATTTTTTGTTTGATTGTTTCCTTTGCTGTCAACAGGGACCTTTCATCTGTGACTTCATTTCGCTTTTTATTATTATTATTATTATTATTATTATTATTATTATTATTATTATTATTGTTATTATTAGTATTATTATTAATTTTATCCGTGCTGGGCATGATGGGCAGCCTGATGAATGAGAAATGAGGCAAGGGGGTGGAGATGCGAGGGGAAGGTGGATCCGAACTCGTTTGGATCTGCTATCCGTACCAGTTTGGGTCCGCTTATGAAAGTGGACCAGTTTGGATCCGTACTCGTGTAAACGCTTGGGATCGGATCCAAACTGGTGCTGATCGAAAATGAGGTAAAAAGTACCACTTCGAGGTAAATTTGACGTAATCCCTATTCAAATTCTATTTTCGTCCTTGTATTGACACGTTTATCCATAATCTCCTATGAGGATGTGGCAAGAAGATGTTGTGTGAGACAGCTAAGTGAGGTGATAGCATCAGGAAGAATGAGGTGGTACGGGCACGTGATGAGGAGGGAGGAGGAAGAATTGTTGCGGAGAGTAGTAGGTTTGCGGGCACCTGGACGAATAGCACCACGAAGACCCAAGAAGGCATGGTTGAGTGCAGTATTCACGACAGAGTCAGATGGAGAGCTCTGTCGAACCGTCTAAATTATAGCTTCCTAACTGATTACCATAGCGCCACCACCTTATCCTTCAAAACTACTAGTATTACTTCCAGGCATAAATTAAGATGATTGGTATCACCTAATTGTTTATGGGACTGGACTTTCTAGACCAGCTCTTCGCGACATATGTTACGTAATTTTACACTATTCTATTGTTCTGTTCTTAAATTGTTTATGTTATTGTTTGATATCGCAAGAATCAGAAGTGGATAATGGGTGGGGATATACAATGGAATCAACACATACTAATTAGACAATGACTCAACAACAGAAGGGGAACAATTTGAAAAATCATACTATTAGTTTGGAATACATCCACACTCTCAAGAAACTATATTTCACTATGTCATGCTCAACTAGCAGGTATCTTACAAGGAAGAAGATAATGGGTAGGGATATGCAATGAAATCAACACATACTAATTTGTTCAAAATAACCTAACAAGGCGCTTTTAGTGACAATTGCATCCTTGGAATGCGTACATTCCATGGTGCATAATGTATTCAAAATAACCTAACAAGGCGCTTTTCGTGACAATTGCATGCTTGGAAAGGGTAAATTCCAGGGTACACAATGTGTTCAAAATAACCTAACAAGGCGTTTTTACTGACAATTGCATGCTTGGAATGCGTACATTCCATGGTGCGCATGATTTAAAGTTTGAAAGGGCGTATCTTATCGATTGCTCAAGGTATGGTTCTCAAATTTGGACAGGTTGTCTATCTCAACAAGGAGAAAGCAACCAGTCCAAAAAATTATCAAATTTCTGATATTCATTAAATCGTGACGTCACACTTTAGTACTCTATTGGTGTTCTCAACTGTACGGTAACATTTCCCGCTGTTTTTCCTGGCACAATACATGAGAGAGTAGTAGTAGTAGTAGTAGTAGTAGTAGTGGTAGTAGTAGTAGTAGTAGTAGTAGTAGTAGTAGTAGTAGTAGCAGCAGCAGCAGCAGCAGGAGCAGCAGCAGTAGTGGTAGTAGAGGTAGTAGCAGTAGAAGTAGTTGCAGATGTAGTAATGGTAGGGTCCCACTCGTTATTAGTTATCACCCGGCTTTTAATGAAGTTCAAGGTATTCTCCGAAAGTTTCGGAAAGTAGGCAGCTTATTGTAAGTAGTTGGAAGTAGGAAATGGTGGTTGCCGTAGAAGGTAGTTTATTCTGGTGAAGTAGTTAATTGGTAGTTGGCATTCGCTGCTTATCAGGGAAACTGGTGTGAAACACCGGTAGTTGGCATCTCTGTTGAGAGAACAATCTCAAGTTTCAGCCACTGAACTAATTACGTCACTTGAACCTTTGTTATTGTTTTTACGCAGAGAGCGTTAAAAATACGCTAATAAGGCATATTTGACATTGTTTGCATGAACTAGATGCGTACAGTCCATGGTGCGCAAAGCGTTTAATATAGGCTAATAAGGCATATTTGACATAGTTTGCATACACTATGTGCGTACATTGCATGGTGCACAAAGCGTTCAAAATAGGCTGATAAGGTATATTTGACATAGTTTGCATACACTAGATGCGTACATTCCTGACCGTATATAGAAAATGACAAGCTTACCAACTGTTAATACCTTAGTTTAAACCAATTACGAACAGGTTGGTAGCTAACGAACACGTATTCCTGTATACTGTCCATATACCGTTGCCAATTTTGCTCCATATATAGTCAAGGATACTAACTCGAATCGTAACTTAGAAAATCATCACTTATGCATTAACATACACAACGGTTTCACACCTAACGTGACCTTCATCAGGGAAGATCTTCGTACCTGTCGACTCCGCATCGAAGATGCTGAAGACAGGGACGAATGGAGAAGGCAGCTACCCTCTGCCACTGGACAAGTCCAACCCCGGCACAGGGAAACAAGGACTATAAACGCATGATGATGATGATATCCAGCAATTGACACATGTGCTGATATGTGCTCTAGGATGCAAAAATGATCTAGGCTTTATTGTATCTATTTACTTATTCCCCGCATGAGGACCCAGAATGCAGTTTTGCCTATTTGCAGAGGGAGCCAGTAGTCGAATCTTACTGAAACCAACGAATTGGTGGTATGGAGGCTGGAGGGTTACCAACATTGCAGGTGACGCAAAAAAAATTTACGATAGCGAGGAATAGAACCCTAGCCTATTCCGTCGCTAGTCTGTTGTGCTATCACTACGCTTACAGTAGTGGATACGGCCACCTGCGCCAAGCTGTCTAATAGGTTAATGAGGCATATTTGACATAGTTTGTATACACGAGATGCGTACATTCCATGGTTCACAAAGCGTTCAAAATAGGCTAAAAAGGGATATTTGACATAGTTTGCATACACTAAATGCGTACATGGTGCACAAAGCGTTCCAAATAGACTGATAAGGCTTACTTGACATAGTTTGCATACACTAGATGCGTACATTCCATGTTACCACCAATACAACTGGTATGTGAGACAAAACAGCTGTTTAAAACCTCCTGATTTTTTCCCCGACTTAAAAAAAAACCTCCCGATAATCTCCCGACTTTTTTGGAGTCGTTACTGATTTTCAGAAAAAAAAGTGGAAGCACTGGTTTCAAACAGTTCGTGGTAACGAACTGTAGTAAGGAGCGACCCGGCTCAATAGTAACCAAAACTCTAAAAAATGGATACATTCCATGGTGCACAAAGCGTTCAAAATAGGCTAATAAGGCATATTTGACACAGTTTGCAGACACTAGATGCGTACATTCCATCGTGCACAAAGCGTTCAAAATTGGCTAATACGGCATATTTGACATAGTTTGCAGACACAAGATGCGTACATTCAATGGTGCACAAAGCGTTCAAAATTGGCTAATAAGGCATATTTGACATAGTTTGCATACACTAGAAGAGGGGTTTGACCAATCAGCGCTAAGTTTTATTGTTGCTCTGGTTGCTTTTGTTGTGTGAAGGCATTGATGCGTATTGCTTGCTGCACTGCGCTCCTATAGCCAAGCCGCTTATCTCTTTGCTATGACCTTACATTAGCATTTATTGTAAAGGCCGCATAACATAGTTCTAACAACTTAGGTCATCAACTAGAAATTGGTGTGTTGGCGGTTACCAAGTGTAAAATAAATGCAAACACAAAGAGACGTTGTAAAATTAGTGGTAGTTCAAGCAATAATAATAATAATAATAATAATGAAAATAGCTTCTATAGCACTTATTATAATATTTCTAAGCGCTTCACAAATCACAGTTAAAAGTATAAAAAAGTATAAAAGTATAAAAGTATAAATATCTATCTAACTAAACGACATTTTAAAAAGGTACGTCTTGAGATTACATTTTGTTATTTAGTATATTGTTTATTTAGGCCACTCTGTCCTTATAAATCGCACCTACTGTTCATGTTAGTTATACCCTGAGGATGATGTGATAATACATCGAAAGCTTGGTTACCAAATATATCGTTTTATATGTTCAATTTGATTCTTCGACATGTTCCACATGCGCGTTCTTTGCTGGGCTTTGCTATTCATTACCAAATTACGTTTTCCGCCTGGTAAAACAAGAAATACTTAAACTATTAACTTGTTCTATCGAAACGCCTAATAATTTTTTTACGTTGATTGTGCTTTGCAAATGCGTTTTGCAGGATCCCCCCTCCCCTAAAAAATGAATAGTACTTTCTACCCTCCTACATCATTATCTGATGATAGAGAATTTCATTTTATTACAAAATGCACTTACTACGGATCACAAACTATGGGCATTATTATTTTACGGATCAGAAAAGACAGATCTAGGTCTTGAATAATGCAAAAAACCCAAAGGAAATTGGTACAACGTATCAAAATGCAAAAGGCATCATTCTTTGCCCGTTTCATGCGCAAGATTAGCGTGGGCGTAGAAATCAAAACGAATATGCTATACTGGTACGAAGACAGAGGAGAAAACACAATTTTCATTTCCAGCCTGAACATTTTAGAGCGTTAAAATGCCTTCGGTCAATAAAGGCTCTTTTCCTATGTCAAAAGTTTTAGTTTTCGAGGGTAATAGCTATGTCTATGGAAAAAATGAAGATATTAAACAATTTTATGATTGCAAATGGTAAAGAATGTGATTAAATGCTCTTTTCCTATTTCAAAAGTTTTACTTTCCGAGGTTAATAGCTACGTATGTTGAAAAAATGAAGATATTAGACTATTTTATGATTGCAAATGGTAAAGAATGTCTATACTGGCATTTCATTCACCAATTGATCATAGACATAGTTATTGCATTATAATAACCTTCAATATCAGAAAATATTCAATTTTAAAAGCCTCCAGTTTCCTCTTATTATCAAAGATGTGCAGAAAATTGAAATTCTGAACTCTTCCATCACCATAAATATACTTGGATATAGAAACAACTAAAAATATCATCTTGTCACCACCGGGATCGAACCCGTGACGTATTTTGAACGCTTTGTGCACCATGGAATGTACGCATCTAGTGTATGCAAACTATGTCAAATATCCCTTATCAGCCCATTTTGAACGCTTTGTGCACCATGGAATGTACGCATCTAGTTTATGCAAACTGTGTTAAATATGCATTATTAGCCTATTTTGAATGCTTTGTGCACCATGGAATGTACGCATCTAGTGTATCCAAACTAGGTCAAATATGCCTTCGTCCACTTTTGGCTCTGAACGTTTCCAAATTTGATCCAATCACAGCAAATGATCTTGTTATAGTGTCTGCAATTCTTATATAGAGGTTTCCTATCGATTTTTGAGCGCCTAAAATGATATGTAAACTCGTCTTGTAGAGTTTTATTTTATGAAAATCTCGTCCTCTACAAGACGAGTTTTCATATCAGTTTAGGCGCTCTAAAATCGATAGGAAAAGTCTTAAGTAGCATGTACGACTTCTGTGTCTCAACATTCCCCAGGTATTGGACTCGAAAAGAATCAGTAGCAGCAGTTCTTAAGGCCGAAGGAAACTAAAAAACATCTGAGGCAACATTTGTTGAGTTAGATGTTTTTTTAGTTTCCTACACCAACCCAACAATGTCCTTCAGTTTCCCCACCGCACAAAACTCGTGTTGGGTTGTGTTTTATCGTGTTTGCGCTGTAATCAAAAATTTGTAGCATTTGAGGATTTAGTGGCCATGGCAGATTTTGTCCTCTCTAATAACTATTTTGAATTTAACTCGTGTACCAAACGTTAAATCTCGGGGAAGAGAGGATCCATCAACACGTACCAAAGAAGATACACTGTACCCCTTTGGTATTGCAGAAGGCTCGTTTGGAGCGGGGAGCAAAGTCCGCTATTTTGGAACATTTATTTGAGAATGTACCCATCTAGTGTATGCAAACTATGTCAAATATGCCTTATTAGCCTATTTTGAACACTTTGTGCAACATGTAATGCACCCATCTAGTGTATGCAAACTATGTCAAATATGCCTTATTAGCCTATTTTGAACACTTTGTGCAATATGTAATGTACCCATCTAGTGTATGCAAACTATGTCAAATATGCCTTATTAGCCTATTTTGAAAGCTTTGTGCAACAGTTTGCATACACTAGATGCGTACATTCCATGGTGCACAAAGCGTTCAAAATAGGCAAATAAGGCATATTTGACATAGATTGCATACACTAGATGCATACATTACATGGTGCACAAAGTGTTCGAAATAGGCTAATAAGGCATATCTGACATAGTTTGCATACACTAGATGCGTAAATTACATGGTGCACAAAGCGTTCAAAATAGGCTAATAAGGCATATTTATCTTCTGTTATGTGTAATATTAACAATGCAATACTGTCAAAAGACAGTTTGGGTAGCGTTGGAAGCACAAAGATTAGGAATGAACGGATGAGTTCCATTATCATTTAAGTGCCAAGAAACTCGATTGTAGTTCATGGACGTTAGGATACAGCATTTCTCAAACACAGTGACACTTTTTAGTAACTTGCATTAAAAACTATCAATCGATATTGTTCAAACTTTCTTCTTCTTCCTTTTCTTCTTCTTCCTATTCTTCTTCTTCTCCTTCCTCTTCTCCTTTTTTTGTTTTCGTCTTCTTCTTATCATTCTCCTTATTTTCTTCTCCTTCTACTTCTCCTTCTTCTCCTCCTTCTCCTTCTCCTTCTTTTCTCCTTCTCCTTCTCCTTCTCCTTCTCCTTCTCCTTCTCCTTCTCCTTCTCCTTCTCCTTCTCCTTTTCCTTTTCGTGCTTTAAAGATGGTCAGTGGGACTGAAAAAAGTCGATTTGTAGGGTTACATAATTATTGAATGACCCCTAAATAGTATGGCAGGTGTATCATGTTGACGTTTTGACATTGGAGCATGTATGATTCTATATGAGACAGACAAGTGAATGAGATTCACATATTTTAGACAATTTTAATTTTGTGACGGGATTGCGGTTGTTCAGTTCTTACCAGTTCCTTGGGTCATGATTGACGAGTTTGTGAGAAAAATAACGGATAGAAATATTAAACTGCTAGTAGCATTTACTGTGCCCTTGAAGAAATGTGCAAACCCAGTCTCGTTCTGAAACCGGTTGAAAATGAGAACAGTTTTTTTTCGAAAAGGAGTATTCTTTGTCACTATTGTCTGGAATACATTTGTGCTCCAAACACTGACTTTAAACAAAGTAGTGTCCATCAATTGCGTTTTCATCAAACCCAGGGATCCTTTACTTGGCCGACAAAAAGGGGTTTGTGTTTTCTCTGAATTGTTCTAATTAGGCTGATATGATTGTCCAATCAGTGGTCGACAAATTTTTGCTTCGATCCCTTTCTTTGTTTGCAAGTTACCATAAATGATGCTTGAATGTTTGAACAACTCGTTCTTTGCACGAGCCATTCTGATGAGGGTCCAACGAAACCGGTCATTCTATTTAAACAGTTGGTTTTTGAAAATGTACAAAAGTAGCAAAGATATTGACGTTAGAAGCTAATGCAACTCGCTCATACAATAGTGGCAGTAACTTGGCTAATAAAGTTGACGGTGATGACGATGACGATGACGATGATAAGGACGATGATGATGATGATGATGATGATGATGATGATGATGATGATGATGATGATGATGATGATGATGATGATGATGAATGCCATAGGGGGGTTGAGGGGGGCAAACGTTGGCAAGTTTTACATATGGGGCGGGTACAGCCTCTGTCCCCCTTATATGCGTGCCTGCTCTCAAGGCTTTAAAATGAAATTGAAAGTAGCGAAATTGGTATACTCAATAAACTTCATAATAAAACTTCAACTTTTGGATTGGGAATTCATAAGCTTAAAGTTTTGGCGGGGGTGCAAAGTAATATCGATAATCCTGATTCCAATTTACTTTTCTGACTTCCCATCATTCACTAATGTTGATCCTAGATATTTAAAGTGCTTAATTTGCCCCAGTCTTTCACCGTCCACCACCACATTCACTGCTTGGCCATCAATGTTTTCCCTTTTTCTTGCCACCATTACTTTGCTCTTTTCTGCACTGATTTCCATTCCGAATCTCTTCGAAGTCTCTTCCACCCTCCTTGTAATTTCCTTACTCACTTCCCCAAATGCGTGAATTGAACTTCCAATAATAACAGGTCGGTTTTACCTCACTGCAGTCAAAAGAAATATCGTAGAAGCAAATACAAGTATGATTTCAAAGATGAATGAACAGGAAAAAAACCTGTCAAAAAACAACTGCAATATTTAGTCATATGGTTCAGGGAAAGTGATCGTAACCCTATAAAGACTTGGGGGCATCTTTTCCGTCCGCATGGGGGGAATGGCATTTTCTGGCCATCTAGAATTGCTAATTTTCAAAATTTTCCTTCGGCACCAATCATGGTCGTGCCTCATTAAAACACTAAATTGAGGAATTCTTAACATAATTGGTTCTGAAAGTTAACAAGTCATTATGCGAAAACTAATACTACTAATCTTCCCTCTCTTCAATCTTTCAAACTGTGTACATCTTGTTTTCCATATATGTGATCTTGTTTCGTTTATAAACTGTGCTCAACTTCGGATTAATGACAACTATTTGAAAGATTTCAAAGAGAAATAGAAAGCATGTCAAACTTATTTTAAAATAATTAAAGCTTGGTCTACACTGACAGTACGTGATGCCTTGTAAGTGGTAAATATTAGTAAAAGCCAACATCCAACCAATCTAAAACCCATTGTTAAAATTTTATAGTAGACAGATTCTGCGTAGCTAACGTAGCTATTACCCTCGAAAACTAAAACTTTTGACATAGGAAAAGAGCCTTTTATCACATTCTTTACCATTTGTAATTATAAAATAGTCTAATATCTTCATTTTTTCCACAGACATAGCTATTACCATCGAAAACTAAAACTGTCGAAATAGGAAAAGAGCCTTTAATCACATTATTTACCATGTGCAATCATAAAATTGTCTAATATCTTCATTTTTTCAATTTCAAATTTCTTCGGAGCAATTTCTTACTAGAATGTATGCCAGCTCCACATAAACACAGTTGCTTCTGCTAACGATG
This sequence comes from Alatinidae sp. Z8VKAUB7J3, assembly GCA_010016025.2. Lineage (NCBI taxonomy): Eukaryota > Metazoa > Cnidaria > Cubozoa > Carybdeida > Alatinidae > Alatinidae sp. Z8VKAUB7J3. Next base: position 256,202,110 of record JAAAKM020721499.1, read on the forward strand.
AATTTAGATGTGTATAATATTATCAATGCCATAGCGATACCAGTCGATTAAGCTGAGTTATAGATAAGAAAATAAGTTGTTAGTGGTACAGAATTTGAAAATACTCCGAAAAAGAACTCTCATAATGTTAGTGAAGCTTTTCGCCGTCATCAATCCAAAGCCCATTAAAGTTAGAAAGTATTATCGAGAAGAGAGGATTTGAAATGTTAGTTTTGAATAGAGCACTAGAGAAACAGAAAATATATCACCACCAGGCATTTTTCTCTAGTGTTCGTTTCAAAACTAACAGTTCAAATCCTCTCTTCTCGATGACAGTTTCTAAAAATACTTATTTGTGCACCGAGAATGAAGTATTATTTTGTAATACGTAGTTACACTATTTGAACATATTTGGAGTGCGTTCTGCACGCTGGAATGTGAGCATTTCAATAGTGCCATTGAGCTTAGTTACACTATTTGAACATATTCGGAATGCGTTCTGCACACTGGAATGTGAGCATTTCAATAGTGGCGTTGAGCGTAGTTACACTATTTGAACATATTGGGAATGCGTTCTGCACGCTGGAATATGAGCATTTCAATAGTGCCTTTAGGGTAGTTTCAATGTCGGGTCGACTGCTCATCAGGTGTCTTTGATTGAGAAACTGCCTTCAATGTCAGAGGAGGAGGCAAGTTTACTGGACCTTGCCAAGCAAGCCTAAAGTTTGCTCTTATCGGACTTTTGGCAAGGAACGGATGTAGTATCTGTTGTCATTGATGACAGATGCTTTCCATAATCCGCCAGAGGCGGTCCTACTGGGCAGTTGAGCCCATTTCAAATTATCAAGCTTTTAAGGAACATAAGGTCGACAAATAATTCAGTTTATAATTTATATTTGGAAATTTGTCTTGAAATATATAGGCTAAACCAGCAGCTGTTACAAAATGTTTGGTGTTTGAGAGGGGAGTATAGACATTTCCGAATCCTTCCCCTTGGACCAAAATCACATAATCCCTCAGTTTAAGTGCTTGGACGCTAACTTGAACCATTTAGCTTTATGGGACTAGTGGCAAAGGCCGTGGTATGTTAGTTGATTAGTAACTTACTACCTGCATCTGGTTGCAGAAATTTGGTAGGCCAGCAAGTCAAATTGGTTTTCATCGTAAGGTTTCGTGAAATCGTCACTGCGGTGGACAGTCGAGTCGCATGCCAGTTAACATTTGACGTAGTCGCCCTGCTTCGAGTCTAACTTCGAGTTCGTAACATGCACTGTGTGCAAACTATGTCAAATATGCCTTATTAGCCTATTTTGAACACTTTGTGCGCCGTGGAATGTACGCATCTTGTGTATGCAAACTATGTCAAATATGCCTTGTCAGCTTATCTTAAGCGCTTTGTGCACCATGGAATGTACGCATTTAGTGTATGCAAACTATGACAAGTATGCCCTATTAGCCAATTTTGAACGCTTTGTGCGCCGTTAAATGTACGCATCTCTTGTTTGATCTGTTTGCCAATGAACGCTGCTTTTTAAGATGCGGTGTTTGTCAAAGGGTGAGGTTTTTTCAGAGGGCGGTGTTTATTACAAACGCTCGGCTAGAAGTTGGGCGTTTGATAGAGGATGGTGTTTATTGCAAATGTTCGGCTAGAAGTGGGGCGTTTGATAGAGGATGGTGTTTATTGCAAATGTTCGGCTAGAAGTGGGGCGTTTGATAGAGTTCAACTACTCATAACCTGATTGAATAAAGATACAAAGTTCATGTTTGGACAATTCCTGAAAGTTTCATAGTCCAACATAGTCCACCATTCAAAATGTACAGCCTTTACAGGTCTGGGTATACTAACGACGGGTAAAAGTAGAGTATGATTAAAACTCGACCACTGCACCGACCGGTCTGTATTTTGGCAACCAAATTTGTTTGATCTAGGGTGCGTGTGATCACCGTCCAGGAGCGCAGGTAAAGCTACCTGGCATTTACATGTGCTCACGTCAGCAAATTTCGATTGAAGCCTGTGCGAGCCCTGACGACATAGATTTAAACTCATCTATTTTGACTCTAAACCTTTTCTTATTCGTTTTGGTACATCCAAGTTGACTTTAGTTCCATTTACTTTTCGTATACTGGTCTTATAAACACATTTCTATCCATTTTTGGGCGCTTTCATTTTTTCAACATACGTAGTTATTACCCTCTAAAACTAAAACTTTTGAAATAGGAAAAGAGCCTTTAATCACATTTTTTACCCTGTGCAATCATAAAATAGTCTAATATCTTCATTTTTTCATAATATCTTTACCATTTCTTCAGCCTTTAATCACATTCTTTACCATGTGCAATCATAAAGTTGTCTAATATCTTCATTTTTTCAACATACGTAGCTATCAAAAGTTCAGAAGCTTACAGAAGCTTCAAAAGTTCAGAAGCTTACAGAAGCTTCAAAAGTTCAGAAGCTTACAGAAACTTCAAAGTAACTTCTCAAGTTTAGAAGCTTACAGAAGCTTCAAAAGTTCAGAAGCTTACAGAAGCTTCAAAAGTTTCTTCAAAGAAACTTCTCAAGTTTAGAAGCTTACAGAAGCTTCAAAAGTTCAGAAGCTTACAGAAGCTCATGGAATGTACGCATTTCAAGCATGCAAGTGAAACTAAAAACAGTTTTTGGTGCTATTCTAAACGCATTGTGCAGCGTGGAATGTACGCATTTCAAGCATGCAAGTGTCACTAAAAACAGCTTTTGGTGCTATTCTGAACGCAATGTGCACCATGGAATGTACGCACTCCAAGCATGCAAGTGTCACTAAAAACAGCTTTTGGTGCTATTGTAAACGCATTATCAGGTATCAACTGCTATCCGGTATCAAACGCTATGCGTTATTAAATGCTATCCGCTATCAACTGCCATCCGGTATTAAATGCTATCCTGTATTAAATGCTATCCGTTATCAAACGCTATCCGATATCAAACGCTATCCGGTAGTAAATGCTATCCGGTATCAACTGCTATCCGGTAGTAAACGCTATCCGGTATCAAACGATATCCGGTATTAAATGCTAACCAGATCAAAAAGGCCATAGGGAAGTGTTTCGGCGCAGTCGCTCCACGCGTAGTTTATACAACCAAAAAGCACTATAAACCAACCACAAAGATCGTGTGCCTTCCACAAATTCAAGCTCTGTAATTTACCAATTTTCGTGCCAGTGTGAGGTTGGTTGACCGAATTAAGCAGCATGTACCATCGTATATTCGCCAAGCATCTACTCCTGAAAGGAAACAACTCTAGACATTATATTTTAAGTATGAATAAGTCAGTCAATGACCTTATGTCTTTGTTTTTTGGTAAAAATTCCCTGTAAAGCTTAAAGAATTTATAAAGATTACGGCCTCGATGTTTCTATTCGAAAGTCCACATCTTTAAATTTCTCAGAAACTCTGGATTTATTGATGGTATGATATCTAAAGGAAATTATTAAATATTTTAATGACCATATCAAAAGTTTCGTAAGGTTCTGATGAGTGTCATACGAAAAAAGCTTTTCAGCCTACAACATGAGTCGTCTCTTTAGAGGTCTATTCAATTGATTGTGTTTGAATCGATTACAAACAAAACATTTGATTCATTTTTGTTGACCACTTTAACCCTAAATCAGATGAGCATTTAGGCTCTTCTCGTACATGAGGGGGAGGGGGGTTGCCAGTAGGCCTGTAGCACTTTGATACACTTAAAAAAGAGGTAAACAACAAAAACACAAGCACCGCATGAACAGATGATACATATCTAAACACTGCACCCTAAGTATTACCTCATTTTTTACTATAAAAAATACTAAGTAAATACAATGTCTGATAAGGAAGGCTGTCCTTGTGTCAGGAATGATGAACCTGAGGAAGCGACTCATGCCTCTTGCCATTGCAACATTACTTCTACGCAAAGGTGCGCTTTTATTACATTTTCGACTTCTATTTACAAGATGATTACGTGTTAAGGAAACGGTCATAGGGGGCTGATACATACATAACAGGGAGTTCCAAAAGGGGGGCGGTCATAAGTTTCATTATTCTCTGGAAGTAAAAATAGCATGCATTCAATTTATATTACATTTGGTTACATCGATACAAAATGTCAGAGGTGGGAAAATTCAACTGAATGTGGCATTGTATAGTCTTTACAGATCTGTAACAGATCTGTAACACTAACACATAACACATAACACACACCGAATTCTGACCTCACTCAATGTATTCCTTCTCTCATGTTTATTAAATTTTAGTTATGCCACCCACTTGCGGAGCCTTCTTTAATGCGTTGTGGAGATAGTCCTTTAGGAGTATTTGAAACTTTGAGTTCTTATACTTAACGGTGGTACTTTGTGTTTACTAAAACTAATACCTAACAAGGTGTTTTTAGTGACAGTTGCATCCTGGAATGCGTACATTCCATGGTGCACAATGTGTTCAAAATAACATAACAAGGTGTTTTGGGTGACAATTGCATGCTTGGAATGCGTACATTCCATGGTGCAAAATGTGTTAAAAATAACCTAACAAGGCGTTTTTATTGACAATTGCATGCTTGGGATGCGTACATTCCATGGTGCACAATGTGTTCAGTGGGGGTTGAAGACAACAACAGTACCTGTAGTAGTTGGAGCGCTGGGCCTTATTAAGAAAGGATTAGACAAGAGAACCCAGCATTTAAATAAATTGTTTGTGGTACAAAATCCAAAGATTGCTCTGTAAAGACGACTCATCGGGATTTCTTCGTTTATAATTATGACGCCAGGTTCTGATGAGAGTCATACGAAAAAAGCTTTTCAACCTAATAACGATGACCCCCAATTATCCAGTTAATATTCAAACATTATTTGGCTTTCCTTAAGCAGTTGCAAAGTTACCTCCCCACCCCCAGTTCAGAATAGCCCTCCAAATTTCTAACTCTGGGTACTGGCCTGGTTGAGAAGAGAAGATTCAATATAGGGCCACTGGAGTTGTGAGAAAGTTTCAATGATCGTTTTTTGGCAATTTTGCTATAAGTCCTGTAAGTGCATTATTGACGGGACCTGGTGGATCCGAACTCGTTTGGATCTGCTATCCGTACCAGTTTCGGTCCACTTATGAAAGTGGACCAGTTTGGATCCGTACCCGTGTAAACGCTTGGGCTCGGATCCAAACTGGTACTGATCGAAAATGAGGTAAAAGAATACTACTACGAGGTAAATTTGACGTAATCCCTACTCAAATTCTATTTTCGTCCTTGTTTTGACACGTTTAACCACTTTCATCAAAGATTGGAACACTCCCACCTACAATAGGAGAATTGATATACAGAAAAAATATATTGCCTTACAATATAAACTACCCTCCCAAAGTATTTGAACACTTGCAGAAAGCGATGACGGCAACTGTCAACATTGGCAAATTTACATCCGGATTGATTGCACAATAATTTTTCGATCGAATAAGTTTCTTCGTTCAAACTTATATCAATCGAAAGAGAAAGATTGGCGGATGAATAAGAAACTGCTTAAGGAGATGGTAGCGCAAATGGAGACAGATTTGCGGATGAATAAGAAACGGCTTAAGGAGATGGTAGCGCAAATGGAGACAGATTTGCGGATGAAAAAGAAACTGCTTAAGGAGATAGTAGCGCAAATGGAGACAGATTTGCGGATGAATAAGAAACTGCTTAAGGAGATGGTAGCGCAAATGGAGACAGATTTTTACACTTCAGTACTTCATACTAATATAAAGTGTTGTAAGTACAATATAGCTTATGTTACTTTTCTGTAATGTGTGTATGGAGAGAATATTCTTAAAAGCAATACATAAGAGTGCTATTTACATAGGTTGGCTGCTTTTATCATGTATATATTTGAATGTAAGGGACAAATGCATGCAGTGTCTGCATAGGGAAATACGTTTATATATGATTAGGTTTCCTATCGAACACAACTGACTGAAAGATACTAAATCACGCTGTACATATACAGATTAAGGAATGTACGATTGCACAAGAAAGCATGCTAACTGTACACTGAAATAGAAACTACGTACAAAGTGCCTTTATTACTGTTTTTGACATGCAAAGTTTGCAATGTTTATGTGCGCACGTCAGAGCCTATTGTTTGGCTCACAGTCGTGGGCACAAACAAAAACAAACATGAAACTACCTTCAAAACGTACTCCTTAACTAAATTCAAAACGTATTCCTTAACTACATTCAAAACGTATCCATAACTACCTTCAAATCGTATTCCTTAACTACCTTCAAATCGTACTCCTTAACTAAATTCAAAACGTATTCCTTACCTACATTCAAAACGTATCCATAACTACATCCAAATCGTATTCCTAAACTACCTTCAAAACGTACTCCTTAACTAAATTATATCAACTGAGTAAATTATACAGTATCATCTATTTAAACAGAAACTGCAATTCATAAAAAGAATGTTCATCGAGGAAAGAGACTAAATTGTCCTGTATTCGTTTCTCTAATTAGAGAACTTTAGCCTGAGTCGATAACCTGCGGCCACAGAATAGGAAATAGGCAGAAGGGCAACTCGGGCTATTCCAGCGAGTCACATTTTTATTACGCAATCGCCAGCCGAAATAGCTGGAACTCCATAATACGGCACATTATCTCCACTGAGGAGGAACAATGCCCATGATGATGATGATGATTACTTTAATGGAAATCTGACTGGCTTTAGATGGGTGTCGACATGACGTCATTTCAACGTCCAAAATATTATGTCACGTCAATTTCATATGATATACAATGAACCGATGACATCGATTCAACGTAAGAGGTGATGTCGATTGTATGTAGATAGCTCATATATTGTATTTTAGTAATCCGTACGTAATCCTCAATAAATGAGGAAGATTTAAAGTTGTAGATACCCAATGTCCTTCAAAATACGAATTAGATTGTTCCTAAAAAGCTGTCTCACTTTCAGGAACCATGAGGTAAAAGCATAGAATTAATATAATACACTAGAATGGAAACGAGGCTGTTGCTCATTCATTTTCTTTGGGGTAGTATGGAGATGTTAACATCGGAGGTCACCTAGCTCAGTTGGTACAGCGCACGCCGCGAATGCGTGGGTCAAGGGTTCGATCCCCGATCAATTTATAGGAACAAGTATTGCTTCTGGCAACATATTACTTCTTTACTTATCGGAAATCACATGCTGATGAGATACCTTAGAAGTGGAATGGTTTTTTGTTGGTGAGTTAAATTATACTGAAATGACTTGTATGGGATACTATGCTGCTTCTTCCGCCAAAGCTGCTTTCTGTTCAATAAATTGCCTCTTGTCGGTCCGAACACTCTTCTTTACTTGTTTGTCTATTTCTCTATATGAGACTTGCAGAACAATTAATTCAGATGCGTCCGAGGCCGACAGAATGGAGAGTTTGGCTGATTTTCTTGCATCAATTAGTTTCCAGGTTCGTTCGGAAATCCATCTTTCTTTCTTTTTCTTCTTATAAGATACGTGTAGCAGTGATAAGATGGTACTGTTATACTCATCTTAACACTTTACTTATTCATATCATTGTAAGATTCCCACTGTCAACCAAGGGACTACGAAGTTCCGTTTGACGTCTACTCCCATGGTTATGCGAATCGTACATTACGAGATAAGTGTAGCAGTGATAAGATGGTACTGTCATACTCATCTTCACACTTTACTTATTCGTATCATTGTAAGCTTTCGGTTAAGAAACCTTTATCAAGTAAACAGATTTGGAACCGTTGCTAAAACTTAAATATGAAAATGAACAAAGACGTAGATAAAATTCCACTGATAGTATGCTACAAAGAAAAGAAATAACTCTATTCGAATATGCGTGGCTGACACATAGCATTTATCATATATTTATCACGGAGTGGAGCATTACCACAATAGCTTGCTTTCTTTTTTCACTAATGGCAAACTCAGTAGTGAACATTCCTTGTCATCGACATGATATTCAAACTGAGCATTATGTAGTTTTAAATATATACTTAGTTTGTATATGATTCACTGGTCTTTGTCATTGACATAATGGTTAAAAAGTTGGTAAGTGGTACAAAACTTAGATGTTGTGTTGAATAACGCCTTCATTTTGCTACACGTTTTTGCCAGACACTTGTCAGAGAAAGCGTTTGGGGTAGATGGACAGTGTGAATGTTTATGATTTTATTTCACTTGGCGTTCATAAATTTTACGATAGGCCTAAATCTAATAGACCTGTCACACAATGGATTGATTGGAACAAAATCACGAGCATTGAGTTTCTCTACCGATGATGACTATTCTGTTGTCTTCTCCAAACTTTGATGTTTTCATGATTCATTTGGTTTTGATATTTCATGCTTAAATGCTACGATGATCGAAAATAATAAGGACCTTTGCTTCGTCATATTTTTGCAATTAGGGCCTAACGGGAAGAAAATTGAAGCGGAGAGTATGAGAAAGTGATCGATTTGAAAGTATTACAAAATTTTCAGCTTCAGTGATTGAGGACTACAACGGAAGATTAATATTAGGATCGTCCACTTCCTCAAAATTGGCGATAGCGCTGTGACTGTCACTGTTTTCTACCAAGGTCGCCATCGTAAGCTTCTTTGAGACTCTGTATTTTCAAAGTCGTAAAACACTTTAAGGATATCCAAAGGATACAGAACTAAACACGTTACGCAGTATATGTTTACTTTGTCTGCCGAAATGTAATTTTAAGCAAAAGAACTAAACGTGAACGTCAGCAATCATTTGTGTAAAGGGAGCATTGCGCGTTCAGCTTACGTCCCCCCGTATGGGAGCAAAAGCTGTTAGTGACTTAAAACAGACAAATTCGATGGAACTGGATGGTTTATGTGGCGGCATAAAATTCAAATGGTACTTATAAGTGGAGATTTGTGGGACATTGTTACTGGGGATGAGCCTATGCCAGTCGCGAGTGCAGAAAATGGACCTCGACTCAGAGAATGGAGAAAAAAGGATCAGAAAGCGCAAGCAGAGTTAAGTCTACATTTGTGTGACTCGCAGTTGCCGTTGGTTATAGTTTGCATACACTAGATGCGTACATTCCATGGTGCACAATATGTGTTCAAAATACTCTAATAAGGCATAATTGACATAGTTTGCATAAACTAGGTGCGTACAATCCATGGTGCACAAAGTGTTCAAAATACGGTAATAAGGCAAATTGACATAGTTTGCATACACTAGATGCGTACATTCCATGGTGCACAAAGCGTTCAAAATACGCTAATAAGGCATCACTCACTCACTCACTCACTCACTCACTCACTCACTCACTTACTCACTCACTCACTCACTCACTCACTCATTCACTCGTTCACTCATTCACTCATTCACTCATTCACTCATTCACTGACTCGTTTGCTCATTCACCAACTCACTCACCTACTCTACGAATTTATTATAAAAACAACTTATAAGAACGCAAACATTTAAAGTGGTAAGGGTTGATAGCACAAGATTGAAATTCTTCATCCTGACATAGATTCAATTGGAAAGGATTGCTTGCACAAGACTGACAAGTACTTTTAACATCACTGCAAAAGTGCTTTGTATACCAATGTGTAGGGAAATGGTAATAAGTAAAGGAAGGAAAGGAAAAGCCAATTACTACAATTATATTACTGTCTATGAATATCACGGGACGCGAGATCTCGTGTAACTCCAGTAATCCCTCGCTATCTTTTAGATATGTAACACCTAGAGTGGTAAGAAACTATGTCGAAGCCCCCTTGTTTTCTTATGTGCCCCTTGTATTTGTAGATGAAATTTCGGCTAAGAAAGATTCACCACTTATAGTTTTGACCGACTACTCATAGTTTGGGACTTTGCCTGGCATCCATTTGTTTAAGAGATATCTCCGAAAGCATTTTAAAAATTTAAGCAAAACTTTATATGTACATTACCATGGTATGTACGCATTCCAAGCATGCAATTGTCACTAAAAACGCCTTGTTAGGATATTTCGAACACATTGTGCAACATGGAATGTATGCATTCCAAGCATGCAATTGTCACTAAAAACGCCTTGTTAGGTTATTTTTAACAAATTGTGCACCATGGAATGTATGCATTCCAAGCATGCATTTGTCACTAAAAACGCCTTGTTAGGTTATTTTGAAAAAAAGTGTTGTAAAGGAAGTTTCGTTTATTATATCCAGTCTGTGCCGAGCGCCCCTGCCGCAAGCCACCCCTCACACTTGCATTTCAACAGAATTCCTCGGGCATTCAAGATTTTATTTTATTTTTTATGTTTTTTAGATAGCTTTCAGATGATTATAATGATGATGTGAACTCTTCCTTTATTTCCAAAGATGACCCGTGGAAGATTTTTGAGGTACTGACGGTCAAACCCCTGGAGTCTACCCCATCTCCTCTGTATGCTGACCACAATTCTCCATTCTAAACTATGATAAAGAAAACTTTATCTAAAGCCCTGTACAAACGGGCTCTACTTTCAACTAGACTTCGCACGACTTTTTTCGAATCAAAATCGAGCCCGTTTGTACACCTTGTATAGAGAAGTCGAGGGTTGTCGAGCCTTGTATAGCGAGGTCTAGTGAAGTTTGAATCGTATAAAATGCTTTTGCTTTTACGTCTATGAACTATGATTATCTTCATTTATGATTCCGTTCGCGCTATGAAACGCACGGTAACCGAATGTCTCACAATTATCGAGATAGATTGCGTTCTGCAATAATCAATTAGCCTTTTAATGATGCACAAGTATCTTCTCTCAATTAAACATGAAAGCATAATACTATAGGTTACTACCATCGTGTAAAATGCTTTAGGCAGGTCTACATAGGCGAAACAAACTGTTTTTCTAGGCGAAAACGAGAACACAAATATGCTTTGAGCAAAAATGAAACTGAAAACGCTCTAGTTGTTCATAGGGAAAAAACTAGTCACATTCCGGATCTAGACAATGCCAATCTACTCCAGAAGGAAAATGACCGCAGGCTACGAAAACTGAAAGAGGCCGCTTTTATTAAGAGTAGAGACAATTTTAATTGCCTTATTAGCCTATTTTGAACGCTTTGTGCACCATGGAATGTACGCATCTTGTGTAAGCAAACTATGTCAAATATACGTTGTCAGGCTATTTTGAACGCTTTGTGCACCATGTAATGTACGCATCTAGTGTATGCAAACTATATCAAATATGCCTTATTAGCCTATTTTAAACGCTTTGTGCACCATGAAATGTACGCATCTAGTGTATGCAAACTATGTTGTCTTGGCAAAGCGCTTTCAGAGAATGAATGGACCATCGGAACAAGACAAGGCCGTTGTCACAAGTGCAAACTAGCATTAAGGCACGGGAGCTAGTGCGGGAAAGCAACTAAATTTCTTGCTAAAATCCTTTTATCGTTTAAGTTATAACTTTTGACAGCTTTTTGATCAACTGAAAAGCAATTGCTAGGTTACGCCTCTTACTTTAGCTACGTCCGGTATCAGCCCACAGACGCTCAATGAAAATTGACAATCATGAGGACAGACTTTTATTGATGAAATTTCCGGTCCCCCACACAGGATTCAATTTTATTGACAATACTGGCTCATTTCACTTGTGCCCTTCGTCGAGTACGGAACAGTCACATCGGAACTTCAAAGGAATGACTAAAATATCGATCACGTGCTGCAAACCACAGACATCCTTTCATAAATCCAAATTCTTTCCGAATTTGTGTATCTTCTCATCCTGTGTAGTTTGTCTTTTTTGTTTTTCTTTTCCTTGTGCGTCTCTTGTCCTTGTGTGTTTCTTGTCCTTATGTGTATCCTGTCCTTGTGTGTTAATTGTCCTTATGTGTATCTTGGCTTGGTTTTTGTATGTTCCTTGTCCTTGTGCGTCTCTGTTCTTTGTGTCTTTTTTGTCTTTGTGTGTTTCTTGTCTTGGTGTATGCCCCCCGTTCCCCCGTCCCTGCCTAGAGAGCTATTACACGAACGCTATTTCATTCATATACAGTATTTGATAATAAAATATACCCTAAATGCTTAAAATACAGAATGATGCTCATAAGAATGTTTAAGGGTCCTTAATTCTTGTTTGGTCCACATAACTATTTTGAGCACTATGCTACAAGAGTCACGTCTTAGTCGACAAATTTAGATTTGAGTATTGGTACTTAACATTCGAGGTATACTTACTGACAAGTTTGATGAACCTCACTCTGCTTACAAACTTCCTCCTCGAAAAGTGTTTGCAGTATTCTTTAGTTGGTCGTGATAGATATGCAACTTCAACGGTTAGTGTTGATGAAGTTGGATTGTCACAAAGACTTCGAAAGTAGCGAAGTGTCTAATAAAGTGACTGGCAGAGTAGAAACACACAATTAATAACATTACATTCCATGGTGCACAAAGCGTTCAAAAAAGGCTAATAAGGCATATTTGACATAGTTTGCATACACTAGATGCGTGTATTCCATGGTGCAAAAAGCGTTCAAAATAGGCTAATAAGGCATATCTGACATAGTTTGCATACACTTGATGCGTACATTCCATGGTGCACAAAACGTTCAAAATAGGCTAATAAGGCATATTTGACATAGTTTGCATACACTACCATTCTGATGAGGGTGCAACGAAACCGGTCAATGGCATTTCACTAATGACTCCGTTATTAAATATTATCTACAAATACACTTATGTTGTCTGTGTGGGATGGTTATTCCAAACACGATGTAATTTATGAAGTTAAGAACGAAAAAATATGTGAAGTTAAGATTAGATTACAATCAAAATAGTGATATGTTATTATCCTAAAAATTTTTAAGCTTTTGTTATACACCGTTAGTATCTCACACCTATGTTGCTGTAATTCAAAGAAAGTTGTTACGAAAATATATCTTTAAAGGCTAATCAGCTCTTTATTTCGTTTCATAGATTATCTGAATAAACACTATCACCATTCATACATTGCGCCTTCTTATTCTGCTTTATTGTACAACTAAAACTGACGTAGGCTTGCTGTTTACATTTCCCGCCATTTCGTGTTATACGTGCAAATGGAATGTACGCATCTAGTGTATGCAAACTATGTCAAATATGCCTTATTAGCGTATTTTGAACGCTTTGTGCACCTTCGAATGTACGCATCTAGTGTATGCAAATTATGTCAAATATGCCTTATTAGCGTATTTTGAACGCTTTTTGCACTATTGAATGTACGCATCTAGTGTATGCAAAGTATGTCAGATATGCCTTATCAGCGTATTTTGAACGCTTTGTCGTACCCCCTTAGTTAAGTATACAAGAGTTTGTTTTAGCAACTACTCTAAATTCTAATCACTTCCGTTTGTTTACGAGATGCCTCTATTCTGCTTGCATAATAAAGAAAAAGGCAAATGATAAAGTTTTGCTTGACAAAGTTCTCCTATATCTGCAATTGATTTACCAGGCGGAAAACGTAATTTGGTAATGAATAGCAAAGCCCAGCAAAGAACGCGCATGTGTTGCTCTTTGTTGCTCTTTGCTTGCTCTTTGTTACTCTTTGCTTGCTCTTTGTTACTCTTTGCTTGCTCTCTCTTCCTCTTTGTTGCTCTTTGCTTACTCATAGTTACTCTTTGCTTGCTCATTTTTACTCTTTGCTTGCTTATTGTTACTCTTTGCTTGCTCTTTGTTGCTCTTTGTTGCTCTTTGTTGCTCTTTGCTTGCTCTTTGTTACTCTTTGCTTTATGGGGTTACTTTGAGTCTTAAGGACTGGTTACATAATGCTTCACATATGTACAAATTAAATACTGGAAGGGTTTCGATAAGGTTAGTGGCAAAACTACCTATGCCAATAATTGTTATATATATATATATATATATATATGTGTGTGTGTATATATATGTATATTGGACCATATATATATATGCCAAATACATAGTGATAAAAGAGTAAGATGTGGCTGTTGACGTTAGTACTCTGAGGAGTGTCAGACGAAAAAAGCTTTTAAGTACACAATGTTTTCGCTATTTCGTGCAACATTAATAGTTATTGCTTCTTACCAAAGATGTCTGAGCTCGGATCAAGTTGACCCATGAGCAGTTTCTTCAACGTCTGTATTTCTTCTTGGTATTCTCGCAGTAAAGCATCTTTGGGATCCTCGTTGATCTTGGGTTTGTTTTTAATATAAAGCGTTCAAAATAGGCTAATAAGGCATATTTGACATAGATTGCATACACTAGATGCGTACATTCCATGCTGCACAAAGCGTTCTAAATACGCTAATAAGGCATATTTGAGATAGTTTGCATACACTAGATGCGTACATTCCAGGCTGCACAAAGCGTTCAAAATACGCTAATAAGGCATATTTGACATAGTTTGCATACACTAGATGCGTACATTCCATGTCTAACAGAACGACAAATTACATGACAAATTTTCAAATGTCGTAGTTCTGACAACGAGGTACATCTATTTAAACCAGAATCTACCTTACATCTTAACAATTCCTATGATTTGCGAAAAATACAAGAGAAGAAGAAATAACATTACAAACGTGGAGTTTGTGAGATACCAATTTCAAAAACAGAAAGTCCACGATGCCCCCATCTCTTTATGGTTGCAAACACCATTGAGCATGGCCAGATTGTGTAATGTGATGATTTGGTTTGTTACATTTTACAAATTAGTTATTTGACCTTTGAGTAATCCCTGCTTTGACAATAGTTCTGCTGATTTACACAGTCACCTTGCCGATATTCCTAATCCCTTTGTGACTAGTTCGTTTTGGTTGCAAGGTACCTTGAAACACTTTGGGCCTTCATGTGAATCAAATGGTTTTAATACCTTGCTGACACAGGGCCGAAATATGACAAACTGGATCGGAGGCCGTTACCGTAGGTACCGTGAGCCCAGTGAACTCTTTATAGAGTCCTTTATATAGAGTTCGATGCGTGAGCCAGATAGGATGAGAGCGGTAACGGGCTACATTGTGAGATTGTGGTACGTGTAACTAGCGGTGAACAAGAGCTTTTATACGCGGTTATTTTTAGTCAGTATCGTACCAACTGCATTTTGTGTAATTTCTTTGTGTAAAAGTTTTATTTAACTGATCCAGTTGAAATGTAAAGTTCATTACTGAGGAAGAATTGTCTCGAAACGTCAAATATGAAGTTTTTCTCTATGAGTATTATATATAAATATATATATATATATATAAATAAAAACTAGCTTTTGCTCAAGGCGAGCTTTCGGAATTCTCATTCCTTCTTCTGGCTTCAAACTGTCCAGATGGTGGACTAGTCCGTCATAGAGAAGAATTCCAATTAACCTTCACACAGGTAAGTGCTTGTTTAATTTTCAAATTCTTATTTACTTTTTTCATATTGAGAATTGATTAATAGATGCCTCAATATATCAAGTATTCTGGTTTATTTCCACGGCAACAGTTTATTTTGTGATTATTAACAATTGAAACGTAAACAGGATTTCAGTAAGTATATTACTCATTGATGACTTGACTAGCTGAAATTTAGTATCTTTTGACTAGTTGCCACTTTAGTATCTTTTGACTAGTTGCCACTTTAGTATCTTTTGACTAGCTGCCACTTTAGTATCTTTTGATTAGTTGACACTTTAATATCTTTTGACTAGTTGCCACTGTAGTATCTTTTGACTAGCTGAAATTTAGTATCTTTTGACTAGTTGCCACTTTAGTATCTTTTGACTAGTTGCCACTTACACTCCTCAGAGTATTGACGTCAGAATAACCAAAATGGAATGTGTGAAAGAGTATACCCAACTGTATATTGAAGGAGCCAACCAGAAATTGGACTGCCTGAATGGCTTGTGTTTTTGGACCAATCAGTGTCCATTACAACAAGATTAATTGAATAGGCCTAGCGAGGAAACGAATTCTTTTGGTCTGCATAGCAAAGGTTTTCTTGCTTTTACGTGGACTGAAGCTATATTAATTATATACTAACTACTGCCAAGACATTTTAAGTGTTCAAAAATTTTCAGAAGAATATATATATATATAAAGCTAAAAAATACACATTATCTTTAACGTTTCGATTGAATCTGATGAAGATAACATCGAAACATTAGCCGCGTTCACACTAGAGTTTAAAACCGTTTTCAGAACCGTTTTTAGCTATGATTCCGTTCAGACTTGCATAACCTTGCTTAGTCATGGCAAAGAAGACCAGACTTGGGATAAATATTGCGGGAGCCTGTGACTGATGTTGCTTAGTCATGGTCAAGAAGACCAGACTCGGGATAGATATTGCGGGAGCCTGTGATTGATGTTGCTAAGTAATGATTATGAAGACCAGACTTGGGATCAATATTGCGGGAGCCTGTAACTGATGTTGCTTAGTCATGCCAATTAAGACCGGACGTGGAAAGCATGTTTTTCGAGGACAAAGAATAATGTTGGATGATTTTTCCTCGAATTGGGTTTTTGGAGGAAATGACAAATTCGATCGCAGTCTGCAAAGTTTCAGGGCTACAAAAGTTGAATTTGCTTCATATGGTAGGAAGATATAGCCAGCCAGGAAAAATCGTAACATCAGAATTCTGGACGTCCTACATAACTACCAGACATAGAAGATATAAGCACCTGAGATGCTTTTCCCGTACGGGGAATCGAACCCCGGCCGCGGCGGTGAGAGCGCCGAATCCTAACCACTAGACCACACGGAAGATGACTTGTCACATGGTGCTGCTGATAATTAACATTTGTAGACTTGATGAAGCCGTTTGCCTGCGTCTCCTACTTCAGGTTGTCAGTTGCTAACTCAACTTCCAAATTGGACACAAAAAGTGAAAGACAAACTTCAGATGCTTTTCCAGTGCCTTTATTTCAAGTGCCTTTATTTCCAGTGCCTTTATTTCCAGTGCCTTTATTTCCAGTGCCTTTATTTCAAGTGCCTTTATTTCCAGTGCCTTTATTACCAGTGCCTTTCCTTCCAGTGCCTTTATTTCGAGTGCCTTTATTTCCAGTGCCTTTCCTTCCAGTGCCTTTATTTCGAGTGCCTTTATTTCCAGTGCCTTTCCTTCCAGTGCCTATTTGCTTCCGTAAGATTGTAAATCCCAGCAAATAGTCTTCATAAAATAAAAAGATTTAGTGATGTATATTAATTACTTGCATACTCAGTAAAAATAGGGTCTATATATTTGTTTTAAAGGGAAACTTCAAATGGGTCATGGAGGCTAAGGAAAATACCACGAAACTGGCAAATCACTGCCAGATGATATTCCTTTACATCATCGCTGTTTTCTTTCTGTAGTTTGGCGCGAAATTCAATTGTTGGCATCTTTCGTAGCCTCGTTTCCATTCTAGTGTATTATATTAATTCTATGGTTAGTATCGCCTCTTCAACAAAAGGGAACCAATGTACATACGAGGAGTCAGAACACGCAATACCAAATGTCTGTTCGATAGATCAAGTTATATGTACTCAAGAGGAAAAATGAAAAGTAAATTTGTTAAATTTGAAAGGGCACCCTGAGGATAAGAGCTAAGAAGTGTAGGAAGCGTGAGTCGTTGGAGAAAGAGGGTGCCACGGTAACTATGAAGTGTTGAAGCAAGCTACTGTTGAAGCGTACGCAACTAGTATTACATTCTACACAAGCTATCTTTTAACCACATGCGAACGTAATCTACTCATTCTGAAGTACATAGTTCAGAATGCAGGTATTTGGCATGGGCACTCGAGGCGGGGACGCTGTTACAGTACACAATGTTTTCGCTATTTCGTGCAATATTCTTGTCTTGTACCACAAACAAAGTATTTGATCACCAAAAGTGTAGTTATAAGTGAGAAAGGCATACACACCGCAAGGGTAAGTTTGACATTTGGAATGCCAAAAGTTCCCTGGGTACTTTTTGTCAAATTGTTATTTTTCCTCTCCGACACCCACCACCCCTCTTGGTAAGGTATCGACCAAAAGTAAGTAGATTCCTTCATTCCTTCTGATTAATAGTAGATTCCTTCATTCCTTCTGATTAATAGTAGATTCCTTCATTCCTCCTGATTAATAGTAGATTCCTTCTTTCCTTCTGATTAATAGTAGATTCCTTCTTTCCTTCTGATTAACAGTAGATTGCAACAGAGGATGGCTGGTGGCAAGGATCTGCAGAGTGTTTTCAACTTTGCAATTATCCATCGATATTTAAACCATGAAAACGAAGGAGATCGAATAAACAATTGGCATCTGACGCAAAGAAAACACTGAAAACGTAGGGGATCGAATAAACAATTGGCATCTGACACAAAGATATCACTGAAATCCAAGGAAATCAAATAAACAGTCGGCATGTGACACAAAGAAAACACTGAAAACCAAGTAGATCGAATAAACAATTGGCATCTGACACAAAGAAAACCATGAAAACGTCTCTAATGGGTCATTTGGGACCGCCATGGTCTCTAGGGACGCCTAAGCATTGCTGTGTATTAATTTCAGCTCATTCGAAGCACTTTTAATTCCAAAGACATTTTTTGCAAAGTGGCACAACGGACCAAAGTTTTTCAATGTTCACTAATGGGTCATTTGAGACCACCATGGTCTCTAGGTACGCATAAGCATTGCTGTGTATTAATTTCAGCTCATTCTCAAATTTCGGAAACGTTCGAAACTGTTCTTAAATCGGAATAATATTGATTACTATAAAACCAACAATAACAACTACAAGGAAAGAAAGATAGGTCTAACCTCCTTGCTTCCTTGTGGCAATCGTCGCAGCGTAAACCGCGGATTTAAGTCAATACGAAGTTTCTTTAAAGTATTCTTGTATTTCCAACGATCTCGTTTAACTCGCAGCTTCTTTATTGTATACCTGGTGCACAATGCGCTTAGAATAGCACCAAAAGCTGTTTTTAGTGACACTTGCATGCTTGGAATGCGTATATTCCATACTGCACATTGGGTTTGGAATAGCCCCAAAAGCTCTTTTTAGTGACACTTGCATGCTTGGAATGCGTCCATTCCATGGTGCACAATGCGTTTTGAATAGCACCAAAAGCTGTTTTTAGTGACACTTGCATGCTTGGAATGCGTACTGCAGCCATCACATAAGGGCTGATATAGGGGACAACGGTAGTAAGGTAAAGACATCAATTAGACTTTGAAGCGCATATAGTGTGTTTGATCAGTTTTATTTTTTCGGAATTGAAGTAAAGTAATATCTATGATTAAGTAACATTCCGTAGTCAAAATCAATTTCTTCAGCAACTTATAAAATGGGACATCTCAAAAAAATCGTGGAGATGACCTATTGTCCGAAATTCTATTTTCGTCCTTGTTTTGACACGTTTAACCACAATTTCCTATTGTTTATATTTCAACCCTTGCCACATATTACAGCTCGTGTTACAATCCAGCAAACCGTTGATTTGCTAAGTAGATTAGCATGCAGAGTGCTGGATTTAAATGGATCTGATTCCCTTTCTAGGGTGTTTATACGGGATCGATTTGGATCCGTACCAGTTTGGATCCGTACCCGTTTTTCCATTGGTGACAGTGTTGGCCTTTATTGATGATGCCGGTGATACTGATACTGATACTGATACTGATACTGATAATGATACTGATACTGTTACAAGTATTAGCATTTTATGACCATAATAGATACTATTCTACACAAAGTTAAGAACAAAACTTAGAAAAGGGAGCGCTGGTTCTTGGCATTAGCAACAACCAAATTATACTGCATGCCTCGTGATACGGGAAATCTTAGCAATAAACAGCGTAGAGAACGCTTCACAAAAGCTTGTGAAAAAGGCTTGGCCTAAGTTTGAAATCAAATCGGAGCAAAAGGTCAAAAGGTCGAAGGGCAAAAGGGCAAAAGGGCAAAAGACCGAAAGGTCAAAAGACCGAAAGGTCAAGGTCAAGGAGGGTTATGATGTGAGATTTGAAGAACGGGAACGCACGACGAAAATTGCAAGAGGAGAACCATATGCAAGACGTCACATACGAACTAGTGCTATTCTATTGATTCTATTAGAATCAAACAGAAAGTTTGAAACTAGATTCAAATAGATTTGAATCTATTTATTGAATAGTGAAAAAGTCTTTTCTAAAATGACGTCTTGAATATGACACATAGAAATAGTAGATAGACTAGCTAGAATCAAACTTTCACTGTTCTATCTACTATTGATATCTATTTAACTTGACAAAATTAGCATTTGAGGGGTTTTTCATTAGGCGGCAGGAGTCAACGGACAGTTTGAGATATAATGCTTTTAAAAAATACTCCTTCTATTTTCTCCTCAACGCCACTTTTAAAATCTATGCAAAAGGGTCCAATAACATTTCCTCTTCGCTCCTTGCTTTCCTTACAAAAAATTAAGCCGCGTTTTAATAAGCCGCGCCATTAATTAAGCCGCGTTCGCCAAAAGCGGTTTTTAAGGACACTTGCATACTTGGAATGCGTACATTCCATGGTGCACAATGCATTTAGAATAGCTCCGAAAGCTGTTTTTAGTGACAATTGCATACTTGGAATGCATACATTCAAAGGTGCACAATGTGTTAAGAATAGCACCAAAAGCTGGTTTTAGTGACACTTGCATACTTGTAATGCGTACATTCCATGGTGCACAATGCGTTTAAGGCGTTTTAAAAATTGTCCCTCTTGAATTTGAGGCCTCGAGTTGCTTAGCTTGTTGCTTAGATTTTGGACCAAATCAAGACCTCACACCTCAGCAACTGAGTTGCGTATAAAAAAAACGTGTATGGCTAAACGATCTAAAATTTTCCCAAAGTTCCACATTCTAAAAGACGTGCATGTGTGTGAACTTCGCGGAAGGATATGGCCTGAATTGGTCTCATCGCAATAAAGAGTCCATATTTTCCCAATGCTTCTGTTATGCTGGTCATAACATTTTCCACAAACCCTCCCTGGTTAAATGGTTTCCTGCACTTTTCCCAGTAGAGACTTGTAGAATATTAACCCAAACTATGTAAAAGATGACTACCAATTAAGGACTCATGACTCTCCGTACTTTTCAACTTTTTCCCTATTCTCCGCCTTGTTACACAACTCAATCTCTTCTATGAAAGTGTTTACTTTCTTTATCAATAATTTAATGTTAAATTTTCAGTTCAAAGATAAAGTTAAGCGTAATTTATGCGTCGTATCTTTTGCGCAAGTCATCCATACACTATTTAATTTATCATCTCTCAATTGAATATAAAACGTATTTAGTGCACCAGTATATTCAAGATGAAAGTGTTTACTTTCTATATCAATAATTTAATGTTAAATCTTCAGTTCATTGCTAAGCAATATTGGGACCATTGGGTCTCCAACCCATCGTTGTTTTGCTAAGCAATATTGGGACCATTGGGTCTCTAACCCATCGTTGTTTTGCTAAGCAATATTGGGACCATTGGGTCTCCAATCCATCGTTGTTTAGCTAGGCAATATTGTGACCATGGGGTCTCCAATCCATCGTTATTTTGCTAAGCAATATTGGGACCATGGGGTCTCTAACCCATTTGTATATGAAGGAAGTTCCAACAAAGCATAATGAAAAGCAATCTCATCATTCATGTAAATGTTTTCGTTACTTTACTGACATCTTCAGACTGAAATAAATATATATTATCAACAATAATTTAATTTTTTTTAAACATCTTTGTCATCTATTTCATATATATTTACATACACACCATCTTACAACGTATTCTTACTGTTTTCACCCGGCAAAACCTGAAATTTGCATACACTAGCTCCGTACATTCCATGGTGCACAAAGCGTTCATAATAGGCTAATGAGGCATATTTGACATAGTTGCCATACACTAGCTCCGTACATTCCATGGTGTACAAAGCGTTCAAAATAAGCGAATAAGACATGTTTGACATAGTTTGCATACACTAGCTCCGTACATTCCATGGTGCACAAAGCGTTCATAATAGGCAAATGAGGCATATTTGATAGCTTCACGGCCCACAGATTTTGTAGCAAAGGCCCACATGTGGGCCGCGGCCCACAATTTGCCGACCCCTGCTCTAACCTAATCGTCTAGAGCATTTATTTTTAACGTATTCACATTATTTTAACAAGATTGTCAGATTATTTGTATCTTTGCTTCGCTGTACGTGATGTTGTGTGCAGTTATTAAAGTTAAGCTTGCCCCCCTTTTCCACAATATCTTACGTAACTCTCGATTCTTTGGCCTTCTGGATCTCTTTCACAACGGCTCTGCTACTTTGGAAGTGGTCATATTGGATAAACTTGTCCTTAGTCAAATTGTAGATGATGATAATAATAATAATAATAATAATAATAATAATAATAATAATAATTGGATCGCAAAAGGGATAACCTACCTCCTACCTAAATCAAAAGATACGAGAAATTCAAAGAACTATAGACCAATTTGGATCAAGTGGGTACTTCAAAACTGTGGTAGCACAAGGGGATCTCAGCATTTCTCAACCTCTGATTTTGCACTGAGGTTGTGAAATGCTGAGATAACCTATACTATATACGTTATATACTATATACTATATACGTTATATATAAGTTTGTATTAACAATGATTAAGGCAATCTAATGTAATATATCATAAAATTACACTGGCTGTGTTTTACGGTACTAAATATGATGCAAACAATCACAAATTACAAAATGCATTAAATGTAGAGCGTGTAAGGGGAAACGGATTGCAGTTGGGAATCAGCTGTTAGAAAATTTATAGAATCAGTTGAGAATCTTATGAAACAGATCTTTCTACAAATTGTTCCCCCACTACTACTACTACTACTACTACTACTACTACTACTACTACTACTACTACTACTACTACTACTACTACTACTATTTTGAGCCTCGATGGCTCAATGGTTAAGGCGTTGGTTTAGTAATCATGAGGTCCCGGGTTCGAATCCAGTCAGCGCTGTTACATTGCAAGCTATTGTGGTAATGCTCCTCTTTTTGAGAATTATATAAATTGCAATGTGCCTCCTATATAAACAAACAATAATCAAAAAGATTATCTGTGACCTAGAGTGCTCAATGCATAGATGCAGAGCGTCAGATATAAAATACAAAACTTAAGCCATCATAGCATTTGGCTTTGGAAATAAATATCTATGTTTTTGATTGAACTGGAGTTACCACAGTATAAACATTCTGAATTTGTCTAGATTTCCCTGGTGTAACCTGTGTATATCTAAGTTCAACCATACAGATCACGGTACCAAATGAAAACCTAGATCAGGGAGGTACTAAAGGGATATAGGATGAGAAATATGAAAATAGTTGTAAGAAACTTTAAGGGCTCAAAAGGTTAAGAAACCCTCGAGGGCTAGACGCTGAGGTAGTTTCTTATAAAAATAAGTATCATGTTCAATACTAATAAAAATAAGTGTATAACGGCCACCCTAAAACACCTAGTCTCGCTCCCGGGTCCACAATTAAACACAGTTAACGTTACCATACCGATCGCACAATATCTCCACGTAACTTATTAACGCTTTCTCAGTTCATAGTTTGCATACACTAGATGCGTACATTCCATGGTACACAAAGCGTTCAAAATTGGCTAATAAGGCATATTTGACGTAGTTTGCATACACTAGATGCGTACATTCCATGCTGCACAAAGCGTTTAAAATAAGCTTATAAGGCTTATTTGACATAGTTTGCATACACTAGATGCATACATTCCATGGTGCACAAAGCGTTCAAAATAGACTTATAAGGCATAAAAAAGAAAGCAAGCTATTGTGGTAATGCTCCACTCCGTGATATATATATAATAAATGCTATGTGTCTGCTGAGTATATAATCATTTCTAATCTTGTCCATCCTCGCCACTCCTAGAGAAAATCTCAGCATTTTCAACTCTGCTACCTCTAGCTCTGCCTCCTGTCTTTTTGTCATTGCCACTGCCTCCAAGCCATACATCATAGCTGGTCTCACCACTGTTGGCTGAGTGAAATACGTTAGAAGTATAAAAAAACTTGCAAAGGTAGATAGCTCCAAGGAAGACTGAAAAAATAAGCGACGTCTCCCTTGTTTCCCCACATTAACATGCTATTCCGGCTACAAGGAAAATAGCCCTCCCCCCTAGTAAATATCACAAATAAATTTAACATTAAAAGCCTTCTAATACCTATTAAACCGTTACCCCCTATCTCCCCTACTTTGGGCGTTGCCCTTGGACGCCTCAGCTGCCCTTTATTTATTAGTTAGCCTGTTTGGTGGTTTTTCTGTTTATTTAGGGTTTATTTATTTAGGGTAGTTTCAATGTCGGACCCACTGCTCATCAGGGGTCTTTGATTGAGAGATTACTACTCATCGTAAAACAACACTTGATATCTCGTACTGGCACATGTGATATAAATAACGCGCGCAGAAGCATGTACCTGGGCAGAAATTCACTAAATGTCAAGCTTCTAAATTCACACTGAAAAAGTGTGATTTCAAATGTTGCTGAGGTTTGAACACAAAGATGACAAAATCAATAATGTTGTGCACTAATGTGAAGGAGTGAAGTCAAATTACTACAAAAAGAGCACTTGATTACAAACTATCCACTGCCTCTGAAATAAACAAGGGTGGTCAAAGTTACTCCAGTAAAACTAGGAATTTGGCAGATTGCATGAATAATAAGACTTCATAGATATGTTAGTTTAGGGTCAAAATAAGCACAATTTTGGTTATTATTATATTATTAAACTCTCAACTCTGATAATTTTGCTTCTTATTCTGGGTTATTTTAATTTCTTTTCACTGCTTTTTCTTCTTAAAAAAATTCAAATTTTCTCAAAACTGTTATTTCAAATTTCCCGGTTTTCACTGACCACCGGCCATTGAGCCTGTAACACACAACTTACCTATCTTACCGTATCTTATAAACTATATAGAATTAGACTCTAATTTCACGCGAATTAGCTTTGCAGGCCATTAATCTTTATTATAAATCTATAAAGAACATAATTGACGGACCTTTTTTCGCGACCAATTTTTTCCACTTTTCCAAGCCTTAGTGCTTGATAACATGCCAGAAATGAGCCTGTAACACACAACTTACCTATAGGCTAATAAGGCATATTTGACATAGTTTGCATACACTAGATGCGTACATTCCATGGTGCACATAGCGTTCAAAAACGCTTATAAGGCATATTTGACATAGTTTGCATACACTAGATGCGTGCATTCCATTGTGCAGAAAGCATTCAAAATACGCTAATAAGGCATATTTGACATAGTTTGCATACACTGGATGCGTACATTCCATGGTGCACAAAGCGTACTGCTTATCGGGGCCTTGGATTGATAGATTGGGAAGAAGTGCTGTTCGCTCTGCCTCGTAATTTTAAAAACTATTGAGTGCACAATGGCACATAAAAAATCGCTCGAGGCTCTGGATCAATGCTTGAAAGATTTGCGAAGGAAATCGAAACTCTTTGGCAGCACATTAATATTGCTTGCGGGAGATTTCAGGCAAACATTACCTATAATACCTAGATCAACTGAAAAAGTGCTTTTCAAAGAACATGAACATTTGTTAAGCTTGCCCAGAAACTTTCCTCCTGACCAGACTATTTCTAACT
Source organism: Alatinidae sp. Z8VKAUB7J3 (assembly GCA_010016025.2). Classification (NCBI taxonomy): domain Eukaryota; kingdom Metazoa; phylum Cnidaria; class Cubozoa; order Carybdeida; family Alatinidae; species Alatinidae sp. Z8VKAUB7J3. The sequence goes on from JAAAKM020721499.1 coordinate 256,227,642, forward strand.
ATTCCAGTTACGCTGAAAAATACTTACGCTGAAAAATGTGCCATTTTTGGTCATTATTTACCATTACCCCAAAATAATTGGTCCAGGTTGTACTAATTTTTCAACCTGATTAGACAGTTGTTATACACATATAACGATGTACTAATTTACTTCTGAATTATTAAAACTGTCCAGAAAAGAGGTTTTGAGCGTATTTGAGTTTATTTCAGAAGATTCATTCTTTCTTTACTTTTCTGTACGTTTCCGAAGCATGGAAATGTTATATAGTGGCTGCTGCGTTTACTTAGAACATAGAATTAATATAATACACTAGAATGGAAACGAGGCTGTTGTTCATTCATTTTCTTTGGGGTAGTATGGAGGTGAATTTGATAAGTGGATTGAAAAGCTCGGGATTCCATGTGAATTTATGGGAATGCAAAAAACTGCCTTATTAGGAACGGCACTAAGAACAGCCAGAGAAAAGACGGCATAATAATAATAGTAATAATAATAATAATTTTTTTTTGTTTAACTCAATGCCTTTATTGGTGATCTCTTTACAAAAACTTTTCTCGCTGTTGTCACCTGGCGTAGTACATGGGACAACAATGGGCTTTTGGCAGGATTCAAACAGTTGAAGTTCATGAAAGCCAACAGAGATATTTGCTAATGCTGGACCCAAGGGACTTCCCATGCTTACCCAGTTCTGTTGTCGGTGCATTTCATTATTGAAGCTGAATTCAACACCGCGTGTCGCAACTTCCATCAATTTGATAAAAACTTCTTCAGGGAATTGGGGAGGGACAAGGTTACCTCTATACAGTGCTGAACCACACCCCCTTGGCACTTAGAGAGAATAATAGAAAATGTAGCTGACGAGAACGAGGCTATCAAGGTGGACAGAGAAAGATGGCACTCTGTTGTGGTCAGAGTGTACAACAAAAGTCCTTCCGAATAAAAAAATATTCCTTAAATATTCTTGTTACTCGACTGATAAACAACAAGTAAAGATATCTCAAGCCAAGTGTTGTACCTTTAAATGGGACTTTTTCGTGGAAAATATGTGATCATTCTTGCCACACCCTTATACCTTAGGCCTACTTGTAAACTGGCAGAATTTTCCTACATTTTTTTACCTAGATAGGTAAAAAACGAATTAATGTGTCCCATGGGAGCTGTTTTCGGACTTCTCTCGCTTATCTTGCATTAGTCCTCAACATTTAAAAGTCGGAGCCTTTCAATCCCATGTTGGACACATGGAACTATGTTAAAAATTTACCTTAAATGATAAACAATGTACTTCATCATCATACATAAAAATTTACCTTAAATGATAAACAACGTACTCATCATCATACATAAAAATTTACCTTAAATGATAAACAATGTACTTCATCATCATACATAAAAATTTGCCTTAAATGATAAACAATGTACTTCATCATCATACATAAAAATTTACCTTAAATGATAAACAACGTACTTCATCATCAGAAAGAAAATTTTATAATCTACATAATGATATGTAGTTATATATAGGTTTTGCTAGAAAACTAAGAGCAGCATAGACAAATTGACAATGACGTCCATATTTTTCAAAACCTGAAAAATTAATCTGAGTGTCAAAGGGTTAAGCACACTCCTATTGTTAGTGCATTGAATGTTGAGCACCTAAATTTCTTGACAAATTTAAATGTTCCTATGCTGTTACATTAGTGTCACTTAAGACAGATTTTGATGCTACTCTAAACGCATTGTGCACCATGGAATGTGCGCATTCCAAGCAGGCAAGTCTCATTGAAAAAAGCTTCTGGTGCTATTCTAAACGCTTTGTGCACCATGAAATGTACGCAATCCATGCATGCAAGTGTCACTCAAAACAGCTTTTGGTGCTATTCTAAACGCATTGTGCAGCATGGAATGTACGCATTCCAAGGTGTCTCACATGTATACACAATGGATTCAACCTCATGTTTATTATGACGTCTTCTGCTGATCCTTTTTTGCACTACGCCCTAGCAGCTTGAGTTCTCATTTAACTCAATCCAATCTTTAATAGGTTCCACATCCCTTGACATACCTTGCGGAGCCAAGATTGCGGACCACTGCCATGGAGAAATTAGTTGTTTCTATAATCATAGTTTGGTCGCCTAGGCTTTAAGTAAAGTGTTAAGGTGAGTATGAAAATACCATCTTATCACTGCTACACTTATCTCGTAGTGTAAGATTCCCATAGCCATGGGAGAAGACGTCTAACGGATCTCCGTAGTCCCTTGGTTAACAGTTGAATCTTACAATTATACGAATAAGTAAAGTGTTAAGATGAGTATGACAGTACCATCTTATCGCTGCTACACTTATCTCGTAGTTTAAGATTCCCGCGTGTTTGTCATCCTTCAGTGATTATTGTTCTGACTTCTTGAGTTCGTTCAGAGAATTTCTCTCTGTTAATAATGTCTTGATGTTGATAGTAAAATGATCATGTCCTCTGTGCGTTGAAACTCTAACAGTACTACACAGCAGACGTTGCTATGATATAACAGAAAATTAACGTCACAGTTTATATAATCTCGTCATATTTTCTTTGACGTTTTCTTCAAAAACTCTGCATTTAAACTCTGCATTTAACGGGCAGCTTTGAATTGCGAACTACGGGCAGTGATCGGTAGTCCGTGGCCCTTGAAAACACTGTGTGATACGGGCAAACAACGACATTCTCGCTCATCAACATGACTCAACGACCGATGGACCCGTGTATCGAACCCTTGTTAGAGTGACTGCAATGAGTTTCTTAAAACCTATCAATTCTGCTTAACACCTGATGTTGTTGAGGTCATCGACTAGTCAAGGTCATGACTAGTCGAGGTCATGCTTGTCGAGATCGTCGACTACCTATTAAGTCGTCAACTACCAAATAAGTAGTCGACTAGTTTCCTACTCATGGACTTGCTTGGATGGAATCACAATGAATGGAAGTAGGATGGAAGTCTACCCCCTCTATGTAATGAAGATTCCCTTGATTTGTGGCACCAAAGGTATGGTCACTCAGGAAGTGCGCAGAAGGTGTGCGCAGTGGTAATCTCGTACTCGTACTCGTACTCATCGTGGATCTAAACCTCCCTATTTGATAACCTTGGATCGTCGTAGTTATTATTTTGTCTGCTTGCTTGTTCCGGTGTTTCACACCAGTCCCCCTGGTAAGCAGCGAGGACTGCTTGCTTGTTCCCATAAACATTTTCCTCTCAGCACCGGTCAACTTTGGGCTAAAGTCTGAAGAAAGTGATTCTGAGTACAGCCAAGAGCCAACACATAGATCTCTGTCATTGCAGCAGACGATTAATCCAGCTAAGCTCAAAGGTCTTATTTGCGATCTTAGTCTATCGAAAGATCAATCTAAAATTTTTGCATAAAGGTTAAAAGAGAAAAAACTTTTGACTTAGGGAACAAGTGTTTCTTACTAGAATAAATCAAGGGATAGCTCATTTCGGCAGAATGTGTGCTTCTGTTTCTTCATGATACCCAGATTTCTTGAACGCTTTAATTCTATAGCATGAATGTGAGGAAGGAAAGAAAGGTTTTCATCTACTATTTTTCCTAAATATTTTGCACATCCATTTGCTGGTCGTTGAACCTTTCCACGAGACGTCACAATTCCTGTTATTTCTGGGTGAAGGGTTCCTACCCTAGAAAATAATAGGATGCAAGATTTTTCGGTAGTGAGAGTAGTGTAGGATAGTTATGGTAGACGTAGGGTAGAGGTAGTTAGAGTAGTGTAGGATAGTTAGGGTACTAGAAGTTAGAGTAGTGTAGGGTAGTTATGGTAGGAGTAGTGTAGGATAGTTAAAATAGAGGTAATTAGAGTAGTGTAGGATAGTTATGGTAGACGTAGGGTAGAGGTAGTTAGAGTAGTGTAGGATAGTTATGGTAGACGTAGCCCTCCCTTTTTTGGCCCCCCCCCCCCCCCCCGCTTATCAACTTTGGTGAATTCAGTTTCCTACAAATGAAATTTATGTCAGCATATCCTATCTAATCGATGTATTTTCATTGATTTCGTTTGTTTGAATGCGCGCTTTTTGCTCATGGAGCACTCAGCGTTTAGGATTGAATTTGTGACATTGTTTCATATTGGAAATGGCTACCATCATTGCTGCAATTCATGGTTGGAATTTTGTACTCAAAACCATTTGAGAATGAGCAGATGCTAGATGTGCAAAATGTCTTGAATCTATTTTTTACTGTTTTGAATGAAGAAAATAACACTTACCTCATGGTTGAGATAAACATGACTATCCATTTGGGAGAGCAAATCCATTGAATTCAGGTAGACTGTATCATCATTGGATGTGAACTATTTTGGTCGTTTTTGTGATGTTATGATCAACGAATCATATGCACATAGGACATGCAACACATCAAACGGTATATAGAACGTACAATGGATAATAAGGTACCTAGAACGGAAAATAAATGGCAAGGTGAATAGGACGTACAATAGATAATAATGTACATAGGACGAACAATAAATAATAATGTACATAGGACGAACAATAAATAATAAGGTAAATAGGACGGACAATAGATTATGATGTAAATAGGACGTGACTCTGACTCATTGGTGAGCTTTATGCTTTGACCAAATTAGATAAGAGTCTACGAAACGACACTACATCATTTTCAGGGTTTCGGTGGATTCGAATGCACCAAAGAGCATCGAGTCTGATTTCTTGAACCCAACTTTAATCTTTGACTCTGACTCATTGGTGAGCTTTATGCTTTGACCAAATTAGATAAGAGTCTACGAAACGACACTACATCATTTTCAGTTGTTTTTAGTGACACTTGCATACTTGGAATGCGTACATTCCATGGTGCACAATGCGTTTGGAATAGCACCAAAAGTGGTTTTTAAAGACCCTTGCATACTTGGAATGCGTACATTCCATGGTGCACAATGTGTTATGAATAGGACCAAAGGCTGTTTTTAGTGACACTTGCATACTTGGAATGCGTACATTCCATGGTGCACAATGCGTTTAGAATAGCACTGCGAGAGATATTTTTCTAAAGTGATCATGAGTGAAAAAAACCTCGACAAGCTCATTTTCCATATACTTGATTTATGGTAGGTACAAGGGTTCATGATAACCTTCGTAATAACGTTTCAGGTCATGCCTCCTCTTTGAAATATGGGGGGGTGTCTTTCAGACTGTTACGTAACAGTAATTGGTAGGGTTATACTATTCGTTACAGTGCGTTACAGATGGGTATTTTTATATCTTGTAAACATTATAACTGTTACTGTAAATTTACAGAAAGAGTAAATGGCATTGAAGTTTAAAAAAACTATTATCTCATTTTCCCAACTAAATTTGCCGGGAGAAAACAATGAGAATGTTAGTAGTTTGGAAATTGTAACGTTGAGTTGTACAATTTCGACATAGAAATAAATGGCATTCAAGTTTAAAAACAAGCAAACAAAATATATTATTGGCTGCTACATTTTTACGCCTTCCTGTTATTCCTCTCTCTTCTCTTGACGTATTACTGTGCTTTGAAACTTTAACTTGGTATATACGTAGGCTGCCATCAATCAATAATTTTACGAAGGATGAATCATGAAGAGCTATTTTTCTGTGCAAGCTGTGTGATTTCTTAAAGCAGAGCAAGAATCCGCGAATACCTTCACAATGTGACAGAAATGAGTTATTTTGTAATTGTTATGCACTACAATGTAGCCGTTCATATTTGAAATAGCAGCTTTGTTGTGATGAGAGGCATCAGTCTCAACTACAAAAAGGATTGTTTTCTTGGTGTCATCAAAGGCAACATTATTGGTGTCATCAAAGGCAGCATTATTGGTGTCATCAAAGGCAGCATTATTGGTGTCAGCTTCTAGTTATTCAAAACCTTAACTGCTTTGCCATGGGCTGGGTCACTGTTGGACGATGATATCCTAACCTTTCATTTTTGATACATCCAATATGTGGATCCTGTGGAAGAGGTAAGCTGCCTCAGAAGATTCTTGAGCTTCTTAGATCTTTATGAAAGCAAAAAGGCTTCCTCAAGACTACAAGGACCCTTCACTAAAGAAACTCTTTATACACAGTTAAGATAACTGTCTGTGAAAACTTGTGTGAATTTCATTTTGCAAAACATAAGGCATATTTGACATAGTTTGCATACACTAGATGCGTCCATTTCATGGTGCACAAAGCGTTCAAAATAGGCTAACAAGGCATATTTGACATAGTTTGCATACATTAGAAGCGTACCTTCCATGGTGCACAAAGCGTTCAAAATAAGCTGATAAGGCATATTTGACATAGTTTGCATACATTAGATGCGTACATTCCATGGTGCACAAAGCGTTCAAAATAATTGCATACTTGGAATGCGTTCATTCCATGGTGCACAATGCGTTTAGAATAGCACCAAAAGCTGTTTTAAGTGACATTGAATGATTGGAATGCGTACATTCCATGGTGCACAATGCGTTTAGGATAGCACCAAAAGCTGTCTTCAGTGACACTTGCATGCTTGGAATGCGTACTTTCCATGGTGCACAATGCGTTTAGAATAGCACCAAAAGCTGTTTTTAGCCTTCTATCCTTAAAAAATGCATTTTTATTGAACGTATTGAAGACACAAAACCTTATCTCAGAGTTGGCAAAGGTGATAAACGTTTGAATGATCAAGCTAAATTTGCTTGTTGTCTCCTTTTTTGGTGTCTGAAACAGCTGTTGTTTCCTTCTAATGCCGTGTCTTTACACAATTTTAGCAATTGACTATTACCTACGATGCATGGTGGCAAGTTAAAACTTCTGAGCCGTTCCAGTCCGCGGTTGGAGTGAACGTAGCAATGCCATTGACGATCGCCACTTGAATGTTGCTGTTGCCGGAGACGCTAAACGTTAACTCACTATCCACGTTATCTACATCGCTGAAAGCAGTATTTAGATCGATGCTGTATGGCGTGAAATCTTCCGCCAAGGTTTGGTCTGCAATGTTGCTTTCAACCACAGGCGTGTCGTTCACCGCATTCTTAGAGACTCACGATGGTTCAGCAACATTGCCTTGCCGTATCTAATGCTTAAGGGATGAGGTTCGTTGCTTCCCTCACTTTACAATGGAATGTCAATTGGCTTTTACGTTCTTTAAAGTAAATCTCCCGCCTACAGTTTCCCTGAATCTTTTGTGCAAAGGGGGACGACCTACAGATCTGAAAACCAATATTCACAGTGACGACAATTCATTTTTTGATGTATGCGGTATCAATTCGTTAGCAACATCATCAATTTTCCAGTAAGCTTTACTGTGAATGACTAAAGGCCTATTGCTTTATATACTTCTCTTTTCTGTAACCATGAGTGAGTCAAAAGGGATGTAATAACAAAACTTCCGATTACCTTTATCTATAAAATAGTAAAAGCTCTTCCCTTCGTAACATTTAATATTTATTAATTGCGTTACTTTTATTTATGAAAAATGCCTTCCACCGTCTATTTGACCCATAGATGGGATGGATGGCCGTTGGCTATGGCTAAGCTCTTCCGCCCTTTGTCAAATTTTGTTTTTGATCCTGCTGGGTGTCCACACATCCTCCTCACCAGGTGGAGCCTGGGGGGGAGCCGGTTTAGTCGCCGACCACCCGACCATGAGGCAGGTAGCACTGGGTTACATGTTACCAGTGGCAGATCGACAAGACCTGATACCCATGTAATTTGTAAGTAGAGAGTTGTATTGAGTTGGAGATTGACTGTGGAAGAATCAGTATTGTTAAATTACCTACGTGTGTCATCTGTTCGTGGATCTTTGGCGTGCTACGCTTTCCCAGCAGATAGTTAGGACACAACAGGACCGACCCCAGGAAGGCAAAACTCTCATTTAACAATGCAATCATGTCTAATGTCAATATAGGGCCTACATCACTACAGAACTCTAATATTGATATTTAAATACATAATCAAGTATACTCGCATGATAACAGTACAAAAACATAAAACAACCCCCTCCCCCCCAAATAAAACCAACCAAAAATACACACACACACACACACAAAAACAACAAAAAAAACAAAACAAAAAAAACAAGGAAAAAACAAAACAAGGAAAAAAAAAAAAAAAAAAACAAAAAACAAAAACCAAACAAACAATAGTCAACACGAAATTGAGAGAATTAACATGCAGGATGTGGAACAAGGTATCCAGTTATTAATGTATCCAGTTATTATCGTAGGAAGTCAAAGATACAAAAGCGGATGACAACAGTCACAAGTGGTTCATGTTAAATTGCCTGGAATACTTAAAATGTGCATTAACATATAAGTCTTTCATGAACGAACAGTAGCTATTGATAAATACCATGTCATACAGTTCAAATATGCCTTACTAGCCTATTTTGAAAGCATTGTGCACCATGGAATGTACGCATCTAGTGTATGGAAACGATGTCAAATATGCCTTATTAGCCTATTTTGAACGCTTTGTGCACCATGAAATGTACGCACCTAGTGTATACATACTATGTCAAATATGACATATTAGCCTATTTTGAACGCTTTTTGCACCATGGAATGTACGCATCTAGTGTATGCAAAGCTAATAAGGCATATTTGACATAGTTTGCATACACTAGATGCGTACATTCCATGGTGCACAAAGCAGTCAAAATAGGCTAATAAGGCATATTTGACATAGTTTGCATTCACTAGATGCGTTCATTCCATGGTGCACAAAACGTTGAAAATAGGCTGATAAGGCATATTTGACATAGTTTGCATACACTAGATGCGTACATTCCATGGTGCGCAAAGCGTTCACTCTTTCTACAGAAAGAGTAAACACTTTCTTTGGTTTACATTTTTATTTTCTTTGTCACCCTTCTACCAACTAGTAGTATTTCCATTGGCCATTATTTCCAATACGGATATACCGCTTCTTCCTTCCTTTTCGCGTCTTAAAAGGTTAGAATATAGCAATTTTCTGTATGACACATTAGATAAACCTCATCCATACATTCAACATATTTTCTTCGAAAGTGATGTCATTACGGAGTCGAAAAGTGTTAGAATATTTTAAGCTAAATAATGAGATTAACTTATGTAATAGGTGGTGTTCGGTTCATAAATGCAATAAATTTATCATGGAAACATGGATGCAGGGATACATATCATTTCTTCTGCTGTATCTTCTTCTTCTTCTTCTTCTTCTTCTTCTTCTTCTTCTTCTTCTTCTTCTTCTTCTTCTGCTTCTTCTTCTTCTTCGGATTACGTTAAAAAAGACACTTACCTTGTTTTCGTCATCTTTACCTAATTAGCGAAAAAGGAAATATACTTAAGTTGCAAATAGTTGCAAACACTACAGTTTTCAATAAGCCAAAATTTCAAAACCTTAATACTCTAACAACGTGTTGCATCAAAGGGTACGTATCAACTGTAGCATATTCTATTGCCACACACCTTACAGAAATGCGCATTAGTGTCTGATCAAAAGAACAAGGTATAATTATGTAAATAATGAAAGGAGGATTTGGGGGGATACGCAACTTGCTGATTTTTATCTGTTAAGTTTTATAACATATTGGCTAAAGAATAAAACAAACCATGTAAACGAAAAGTGGAAATGCTATGTAGTGGAAATGTAGCTACAGGTTACTTATGGCAGTGTAAATACAATGAAAACTTAAATACAATGAAAACTCACCAAGTTACAATAACCTTATTCTCAATCATAATTCTTCTGTACATGAATTGTTATCGCTATTCAACATATTCAGACGGTCTCTCATTACTTCACTATTTAAGACCGTTTACATGTAAACTTCAGATAAAATCAATAACAGATCATCTAACAAATGATCAAGTGCTTCATACCTCTTCTGGCTGAGTTCCATTTGAATCTTTGGATTTGTGCTCGCTGCTGCAAGCATCTTCAACATTGTTTATTGTAGTTTACCTTCAATTAGTGTTACCCTCTCTTGAATTAAACTTTAACTTAAGTAATCAAAGAAACCATTAATCAATCGATCAATTTTCAGCATTGTTTATTGTAGTTTACCTTCAATTAGTGTTACCGTCTCTTGAATTAAACTTTAACTTAAGTAATCAAATAATCAAAGAAACCATTAATCAATCGATCAATTTTCAACATTGGTAGTTACACTATTTGAACATATTGGGAATGCGTTCTGCACGCTGGAATGTGAGCATTTCAATAGTGCCATGGAGCGAAGTTACACTATTTGAATATATTGGAAATGCTTTCTGCACGCTGGAATGTGCTCATTTCAATACTGAAATTGAGCGTAGTTACACTATTTGAACATATTGGGAATGTGTTCTGCACGCTGGAATGTGAGCATCTCAATAGTGCCAGAAGCTTTTCGCAGATTCTCTTCAGACTAAATACATCGGTACATCATACATCGTTACAACAGACTTTATAGACATTGGAAGAATCGAAATTAGCAATAGGTGAGACATGATTGGCGGGAAAATGTGGACGTCACGGAAAACAAGAACAAAATTTTAGCGCGGATAACCTTAACGAAAAACAGCTAATCTAAATAGAAAATATTTTTACTTGAAAAGAGAAGGTGTAATATGTCAAATAATGTTTTCATGAATGAAGTGAAGGCTGAAATAGATGCTTCAATCCTACCACTTTCATAAGAGCATTGTTCACTACTCAGATTTGAAGTTTGAAAAATGAGGTATTTCCCATGTCTCGCATGGAATTACCCAGTAGTGGTTGTTTGTCATTTTTGGATGTGCTTGTTGAAAAGACTAATTCATGTTTTGTCACAAGTGTATACAGGAGAAACTTCTACAGTAGGGTTCTCTGATACGCTGAATCTGATGGTGTGATTTTCGTTAAGATCGTATGACTTTTAGGGGGTGTTCCCCCTATTTTCTAAAATGAGGCAAATTTTCGCAGGCTCGTAACTTTTGATGGGTAAGACTAATCTTGATGAAATTTATATATTTAAAATCAGCATTAAAATGCGATTCTTTTGATGTAACTATTGGTATCAAAATTCCTGGATATTATCTTCATCAGGTTGAATCTGATGAAGATAATATCGAAACGTTAAGATAATGTGTATTTTCTTAGCTTTATTTATATGACATTTCACCCGATGGTCGCAAGAGAGGTCTGAAACTCATGAGTAGTGAAAATTGGTGTTTTCCTATCTATCTATCTATCTATCTATCTATCTATCTATCTATCTATCTATCTATCTATCTATCTATCTATCTATCCTGACCTTGCCTGTTACCTACAAATGTTTAGTATTAGATAAGCCTCGCAAGATTTGCCGTCGATTTCCTTGAGATCGTCTATACAGTTCTACTGATCCGGACAAAATTCCACTGTCACTGACACAGCTCTACTGACAATAATACAGCTCCACTATAACACATTTAGCTCACGGCAACCTACAAGCTCCATTGAGACTCATTTAGCTTTACTTATAGGGCGTCTTCCATTTTCTTGGTTCATCAGCTTAGAGGCAATACTAGTAATAGTAACTGCTATCAGCCTTGCACTTAGGTAATGTATGACGCGTCGTAATAAAGAGAATATTGGAATTACCAGCCCCTTAAACGTGGGGCTCTGTATATCACATGGAGAAACGAGACAATTATCAAGATGATGAGAGAAACAAAGAAATGATTCAGAATTTGCTGAAGTGCTTCAAGATATAGATCTCGAAAAAGTCGACTTTCAATTGTTGAAGGGAAACTTGAAACAGAAAAGGAAAGTATTGACGCAATTGGACAAAAACTAGGATGACGTTAAACAGCTTTTGAACCGCAACACAATCAGAAAACATATGATTTCCAGTATAATAGGAATTTAATTGTACATTTTCTGCAAGCTTTTGTTACTTTGCATACTAACAAAGTTATTAAAACTGGCAGAAATCAATTTCGATTTCATCCCTTATAAACATTCTTCGAGACGAAGTTCATATAAATTTTGTATGCTACTCACAACATATACTCTTGGTATGTCAACAATATATTTCAGTTCATCTAGTCCTTTCTTGAAAACCTTGAATCTTGTTAGCTGCTGTAGCACTGAGGATAGAAAAAATCCATCCTCCCATAAAAGAAACTCAATTTCGATTTCATCCCTTATAAACATAACTTCACAAGAAATTTACAACTACATTAATTACATGGAAGAAATATCCGTGTTTAGTAATACTCAACAGTATAAAAATTATACTGCAATACGATACGTTGCAAAGAGAAAAGAAGTAGTAGAAGTAGTGGTGATAATAGTAGAAGTAGTAGTAGTAGTAGTAGTAGTAGTAGTAGTAGTAGTAGTAGTAGTAGTAGTAACAGTAGTAGTAGTAGTAGTAGTACTACATCTTTAATAGGCGCAACAAAGACTGGACTTCCCCGGAACTATTACTTTTCATGTAATTAACTTTTTTCTCCCTTTCCCTTTTTTCCTTTGGTTTTTTTTGTTGTTGTTGTTGTTGTTGTTGTTTTTTTGTTTTTGTTTTTTTTTATTGCTGCTATTGTATTCGTAATTAAACACTCCTGTATATCAATTCTGCTGTCCCATGTACCATGCCAGGAATGAAGCAGGCTCAACTGCTCAGTAGGACCGCCTCTCGCGGATTATGGAAAGCATCTGTCATCAATGAGAACAGATATAAAACATCCATCCTAAACTCTCTTCGCTTCGCTCTTTCGAAAGAAAACTCACAGTTGATAATGCCACCATTCACGAATATCTCTTTTATCCAGGCCTTCAACAAAGAGTTTTCTTCAAATGTCATGAGTTGCAAAAAGCACATTTTTATAGATACTTGACGAAGATCAGACCAAAAATCAACAGTCTCCAAATTTGCAGCAGCTTTGGAAGGTAAGTGCACAAGTCTGTAAAAACGTCGTATTGGAAAACGTTATCATTTAAACTTTACTAGCGGACATTTAACATCCACATATTGGCTTAGTCGCCGTTTCTCTGTCAGTTTTCAATGCCCATTCTCTTATGAAAGTGCTCCTCAAATAATTATTAAATTGAAGAAAATGGGAGCTACCCTCATGATGGACCCACAGCGATATTGGTTCAAATAATCCTAGTGCAAAAAATTACTGCGGCCCCGCTTGACTCCACAGATGATAATTTGAACCACGGGGCAAAAAAAGTTGGTCCCCTGGATTAAGAAAAGCCTATTGATTTTTGAGGAGAGAATTGAGGGGCTGACGGTAAATATATGCCCCCCATGTCTACGGACCCTAATTGAAACATTTTATCACTTGAAAGGGTAGACAATGCTACTTTCTTTTATCACTTGAACGGTTTCACACTGCCAATTCCTTGAAGAAAAACACCCAAACGCCCACCTTTTTGAGAATTTTTTTTTTGTATTTTAGGTGAACTAGAATCGCTGATACAACTTTTAGTTTGAAGTAGATACCACCGTGTACAAAATTTTATTTTAGACTGGTTGACAACCCCGCCATACACTGATCACAGCAATCGTATGGAGTGAAATTAAAAAGCTATTGCGATGAATTTATAGGAAACGAGAAGACCCCAGAAAATAGCGGTTACGAGAGCGTGGTAGAAAATCTGTCGCTCTTGCGACCGTTAGTTTCTAGCGTCTTCTCGTTTCCTATAAATTCATCGCAATAGCTTTCTAATTTCACTCCATACGATTGCTGTGATCAGTGTATGGCCTATTGAAATACTCACATTCCATCGTGCACAACGCATTCTCATTATAATCAAATAGTGTATGTATGCAGAACAGCGCCATTGAAATACTCACATTCCATCGTGCACAACGCATCCTCATTATATTCAAATAGTGTTTGTATCCAAAATAGCACTATTGAAATACTCACATTCCATCGTGCACAACGCATTCTCATTATATTCAAATAGTCTATGTATGCAGAAATAGGCTGAAGAGAAAGAAAAGGAGCCACAGTGAAGGAGAATCATCACATTCAAAGATTCCCAAACTTATCACAAGATCATTGAAATTAGGATTTGATTGGAAAAGAGACTGGTTTTTTTGCGGCAAAGTTTGTGAACTGGGAAAAGAAACATCCACATCGAAACAAGATGATTTAGGTCACAACACTTCCTCTCAAACAGAAAGTTTTGAATGTGTGTAAAAGTGCTCAGAATGAGCTGAATTTAACACACAGCATTGCTTAGGCGTCCCTAGAGACCATGGCGGTCTCAAATTACTTATAAGAGCGCATCTAAAATTTATGGTCACTTATGCCCTTTTTCCAAAAATGCCTTGGGATTTAAGATTGCTCAGAATGAGCTGAATTTAACACACAGCATTGCTTAGGCGTCCCTAGAGACCATGGCGGTCTCAAATTACTCATTCTATCGATTCAATGTGCTCGTAACCATAGCTGCGATACATATAGTCCAGGAACTTATACTTCAAAGGACCGTCAGCAAGGCGGTGCGCAATAAAAAATCAAGACAAATCAAGACAGTGTCAAGACAATTTACAGATTTGATACAAACCAAGGAAATATTCTAATACCTACGCCTATTGTTGGGCGCATTGAGTTCTGGAAAGAGGGAGGGGAAGTATTACTCTTAAAAATCCTCTCTTTTTTAGATTCAGTGGCTTTGCGTCGTGTTCTTTTGTTATTTAAGTCTTAACTTAAAAAATTATCTCTTTTTTAGATTCAGTGACTTTGCGTCGTGTTCTTTTGTTAGTTAAGTCTTTACTTAAAAATGCTCTCTTTTTTAGATTCAGTGGCTTTGCGTCGTGTTCTTTTGTTATTTAAGTCTTAACTTAAAAAATCCTCTATTTTGCAGTTCTTCCTTGGTCAAGTCACATGGCGAAGAGAGGCTGGTCTCCAATTGCGTTGAGCTGGATGTCGATGTCCACCTGTAGATGATTGGGAGCTAATGTGGCGACTAGAGAATTAAAGTAGGTTAACATCGGAGGTCACCTATCTTAGTTGGTAGAGCGCACGCCGCGAAAGCGTGGGTCACGGGTTCGATCCCCGGTGGTGACATGCTTTTCTATTTCTAGTTCTGCAATAACTTGCAAGAGACAAGTTCATGTCAAGTGTTGGTGTAAGATTACAAGAAGGACCAGCTTCCGTTTGGAACAGATGTGATTACTCCCTGCGAATTTTAGGTTGTCTCTCAGACACAGGGATATTTTAACCGAGTGGTACAGTGAGCATTTTACTGCTGGGCTTACACTGTTCTTTGCAGTTACCAGGTAATTTTATTTCATTCGGCATACCTTGAGTGGGTTGAATAGCCGAGTGGTTTGAATAAGTGGCTGAGTGGTTTGAGAAGCTGCGTGGTTTCAGTGGCTGCAGGGTTTCAGTCGCTGCGTGGTTTCAGTGGCTGCGTGGTTTCAGTGGCAGCGCGGTTTCAAGGGATGAGTGGTTTTAGTGTCTTGTCTGAGTAAGTTGTGTAACTGGGTAGTGGTTTGAGTGGCTGAGTAATTTGGGTAGCTGATTGTCTGACTCGAAATCAGATGGGATCTTCCCGCACAGGTTCGAATCCTGTCCACTGCGTTGATAAAGGCGTCTTAAGGCATGATATATGAGAGGAAATTTTTTTGATAGTCAAAAAGTCATATTAGTTAGCCTATGAAGCCCATTTTTACGTTGAAGCAGTGGTGGCCGAGTGGTTAAGGCGTCTGACTCGAAATCAGATGGGATCTTCCCGCACAGGTTCGATGCCTCTTGGTTTGTCTCTGTCCGGGAGCCTAAATTAAGGAGCGTTGGCCTTTGACTATCCTTTATTTATTAGTTAGTCGGTTTGGTGTTTTCTCTGTAGTTTCAAAGTCGGTGCCACTGCTCACCGGGGGTATTAGATTGCTTGCTCATTGCATTCCCGAAAAACTTCCATTGTCTTTTGACTAATGCTCTCATCAAACCTCTACTGATGCCTGCCTTTTCAAGAGAGGTTACACTCTGTATTAGTTAAATGAATGTCATACCAAGGGTAGATGCCTAAATGCTCTCTTGTACTTGGACAAGTGAAAGGCATGTTATGGAAATTTAAATGCAAATGTTAAGGTATCTTACCTCTTATAGCAAGCTTAGAAGGATAATATAGAAACAAACCCAAGAGCCCAGGTGGTTTAAAGAGAAAAATTCTAATCATACACTCAGCACAATGTTTAAAATAGGCTAATAAGGCATATTTGACATAGTTTGCATACACTAGATGCGTACATTCCATGGTGCACAGAGCGCGCAAAATGGGCCAATAAGGCGTATTTGACATAGTTTGCATACACTAGATGCGTGCATTCCATGGTATACAAAGCGTTCAAAATAGGCTAAAAATGCATATTTGACATAGTTTACATACACTAGATGCGTACATTCCATGGTACATATCCCTCGGGTGACAGACCAGCTGTGACACCGACGAAAATGACAGGAGCACCTGAAGAGAGAATGCAATTGGGAAAACTAAGAAAGAATCGGGAAATGTAAGGAAGATTTCCCCCATGAGCGTGCAAGGCACACGGGTTACGGCTCTTCAGCAGTGCAATGTGAAATAGGGTATAGCTAGCACTTCGAAAAATTAAAATTGCGAAGAGGAAGACAACTCATGCCTGGTGGAAAGACTTAAAGTCTGCCTCATCTTGTATACTTGAAGCCTCAGGATGAGGAGGCTTCCAGTCCTGATGGTATTATCTAGAAATCCATGGGGCATCACCAATCAAGGATAGGGGCTGCGAAATAACAAAATGTGTTTCTTTTTACTCTATTCCATCTTTAGAGACGACTTTGACACTTGATGCATCAAGATGAGGAGGTTTCCAGTCCTGATGCTTTCAGCTTTATAGAGTTTCGATTTCAGGAGATTAATAATAATGATAATGATAAAAATAGCAGTAATAATATTTGAAGTGAATTGAATTGAATTGTTTGAGAAGGTCTTTAAACTTGGTTATGTTGTCGGAGAAAAAGCCCAGGGTTGACACTTAAACAGTTATCACTTTCAAGTCATACACAGGGTCCAGTAGATCGTAACAAATATTTTTGTATCTTTCACTCACGTGCCTTCAATGCGAGAGGTCCTTGATTGCGTATCTGTTATCCGTGCTAGTTAGGGTCCATATATAAAGGTGGGCCAGTTTGGATTCGTATCCGTGTAAAAACTTGATCGTAAAAAGGGGCACGGAAAGCTACCACTTCAAAGTAAATTTCACGTAATCCCTATTCAAATTCTTTTTTCGTCCTTTCATCGACATTGTTATTCATCATCTCCTATTTAGCAAACCACGCTTGTAACGGCTGTCGACGTGACTATGATAGTGGAGTAAAAGTCCCTTATTGGTGGGTTTAACAAATCTTTACTAATAAAATATAAAAAAGAAAATTATAAATAGGAAAATATAAAAAGTGATAAAAGTCATTGCATTTTGTGAGTGCGTTGTCGAATCGATTCAGATTTTTATGGTTTTCAAAAAATCATGGCTGGGTTTGTGTAAGAGATTTTAATCAATGATTCAGTCAGATGCTTAAGCATTTCAGATGAAGTCAATACCTCCATGAATTTTGCGTAGTTATAAGACGTGAATATTGACACACATCTCAGCTAATCAATGAATACCATTTATTTCTCCCTTTTTCTACTCCGCTTCCATTTCTATTAACACCAGCATTAAGTTTTCTTTAAACCCTTTCTTTTTCTATTTCCTTACTCCGTTTTGGTATTATGCGCCTGATTCATTTATCACTTACTGTCCATCGTGTGCGCCTAATTCATGTATCACTTACTGTCGACCGTATGCACCTATTTCATGTATCACTTACTGTCCACCGTATGCGCCTAATTCATGTATCACTTTACTGTCCATCGTATGCGCCTGATTCATTTATCACTTACTGTCCATCGTGTGCGCCTAATTCATGTATCACTTACTGTCGACCGTATGCCATTACTAGTGCCATGTGTTTCTCAGAGTGGCCATTTTGTCTTTAGTTTTTAAGTGACCATGATAACTAAAAACTATGTATGTTTACAATCTATGCGCTGACTCAACTCTTATGAGAAAGCAGTTTTTATCTGGTTTTTTTTTTTATGGTTTTTTACGCCTTGTACTCCCCTTTAACAGGGGCTAGGGCGGTGCCCATATTTATGGGACTTTTGCAGAAGCAATTCTGCGTAGTTACACTGTTTGAATATAATGAGAAAGAGTTGTGCACGATGGAATGTGCGTATTTCAATAGTGCCAGTCTGCGTAGTTACACTGTTTGAATATAATGAGAATGCGTTGTGCACGATAGAATGTGCGTACTTCATTAGTGCCATTCTGCGTAGCTACACTGTTTGAATATAATGAGAAAGAGTTGTGCACGATGGAATGTGCGTATTTCAATAGAGATGTCCACGAACCAATTTTGACTGTAGTAAGTGTTCACGCTTCTCTGGGGTAATAGTTTGTATAGATGCATAATTAAAATTAACATCGAGAAGAGAGGATTTGAAATATAAGTTTTGAATAGAACACTAGAGAAATAGAATAGTATGTCACCACCGGGGATCGAACCCGTGACCCACGCTTTCACGGCGTGCGCTCTACCAACTGAGCTAGGTGACCTGGTCAGGTAAAGCCTAAAGTCGGCATGTCTACACAGGTACGGATTTCTATGTGAAGATCTGGTAAAGCCTAGAATCGGCATGATTATGCAGGTCCGCCTTTCTATGTGAAGGTCAGGTAAAGCCTAGATTAAGCATGTCTACACAGGTACGCCTTTCTTTGTGAAGGTCTGGTAAAGCTTAGAATCGGCATGACTATACAGGTAGGGCTTTCTATCTGAAGGTTAATAAAGTCAGTAATGGTAGTACTGCAAAGTATGCCTTCGTACCTTTCTAGCATGCGCTAGGTACAATAACATAACAATAACATAACAATAACATAACATAACAATAACATAATTAATAAGTTTGGAAGTTTCTGCATTATGTAAGAAGTCTTTGACGCAGGCTTGTTCATTTGCGACATTACTAATTCCGCAATTACAAATGCATGAATTGGGCAAATATCAGTGATTGTAAGTCCAAATCTTTAAGTGAGATGTAAAGAAGGCTTTTCAGTGAAGCTGAATTCTATTCACTCAACGTATGAAGTTCTGTAAGAAGGAGGGGCTTAGGATGACTTGCAAGATTTAACCAACACACATAGTTACTGCTAGCTCACAATTCTCTTACAATGTTTCCTCCTCTGCTTAAGTAGGTACAGTTCTGGTCTTGAAATGCAGAGTAACTGGAAGAGACCAAACTTAATGTAATTTGCTTTAACATCAGAAGCATACGGGATAAGTGGGCTAATTTTAAAGATTTATTTTTAATTAATGGTTGCTGCCCTTTCGACGTAATTGGAATAACGTAGACGCTTTCAGAAATTGATACTAATGAATTTTCCCTCCCTGGCTTTCAAGCTATTCATATTGAAAGAAAATTAACCAAGTCCTCTGGCGGCATTTCTCGGCCTCGAGTTGCTTAGCTTGTTGCTTAGATTTTGGACCAAATCGAGGCCTCACACCTAAGCAACTGAATTGCTTATTTAAAAAAACGTGTAGATCTTTTTCATGTCGTTCTGTGATTGCTAAAAACGAGTGAAAGCAGCGCATATGTCAACAGAAGTCGCCGTTGTTCCTTCCATTGCTGTTGAATCCTCAGTCAGTCCCTACAAACTCGTCTCTTTGTGCAGTAAGAAATATTTGTTAAATATCCGTGACACCAAAATTGATAGCCTCTACCTAATCTCTAGTATAACTCCAAAAGTGAAAAAAAAATCTTTAGAGGGAGAATATCAAAGAACGATGCTAACAGCAGCAAATAATATGCTAAAATAGCAATAGATAATAGCCAGTCAAACACATTTAATTAAATTTCAGCGTTCAATCAAGTTTCCAAAAATCTCATCCCCCGCTATTATCAAAATAACGTAAAATCCCGAATATAAGCCCTAGGCTTATACAGGTTCGTACGCATTTTTGGTGGGGCTATATCCGGGGAGCTTATATACAGGGGGCTTATATTCGGAGGGTCTTTTGGGTTAACAGGTGACTTGTATATTCCAAAAAATCACCATTCGGTGTCCAATCAGGAGACTAAAAACAACATTTGATGCGTAAATCTCACAAGGCTCTTTATCCACTATTGGCATTTAATCAATGGTGAGAGAGCGCACTGATGTCAGTCACGAAGTGTTCCAGGGTGATTTAAAGGGCTATAACTCGATATGTTTTTCATGAATTTGACAAATATTTTGTAGAATGAACTAAAATCAAGTTTTCAATACTTTTCAAACTCATTAATGCTAACTGAGAGCTAATTAGCACTAAATTAGAGGGTATTTATCGATTTTGATGTAACTATTGAAAATAATGAGGGGGTTCGCAGAGCGTGAATGACATTGGCATTGCCATCATCATCGACATTGGCCTTAACATAACCATCACAATCTCCATCGCCAGCGCCATCTCCATCGCATTTGCCATCACAGTCAACATCGCTATTGCCATTGCCATTGCCATTGCCATTGCCATTGCCATTGCCATTGCCATTGCCATTGCCATTGCCATTGCCATTGCGAAAATCCCAAACAAAACAGTCCCCATCAGCAATCTCTCAATCAAAACCACTGATAAGCAATGGGCCCGATTGTGAACCTACACTAAATAAACAATAAAATTTCCAAACAGGCTAACTAATAAATAAAGGGCAGTTAGTGCGTTCAGGGCAACGTTCCTTAATTTAGGGCAGTTAGTGCGTTTAGGGCAACGTTCCTTAATTTAGGGCAGTTAGTGCGTTTATCCTTTGTTTTCTGGATAACGTCATCCCCTTTGTTCTTTACACAATAGAAAAGGGTCATGTGATCACAATCCTCCTCACTGATTGACTTGTCCGAAAATTAAACAATAGCCTATTGTTGTAAAACTCTCGCTTACATCACTACTTACAGCAATAGATGAGCCAGGCGGAAAACGTAATCTTAATATGAAAATTAGTACCCAGCATATTGGCCGCAAAAGAATCAGCTTTCTCCACAATTTTTATGCAGTAGATTGGCCACTTTAAAGTGTATCGCCAGTGCACAGTGGGCCCAGGGGTGCTTCTACCAGGGGCTTCAACATTCCTTATCCTTCCTAAGGCTTCCTCTCCTGGCCTTCTCTCCACGTCGCCAAACCAGCGCAATCTTCTCTCTTGCAGCAAACTGTCGAGCTCTCTCAAATTGCATCTCCTGGCCACCTCTGTGCCATGGTGCACAAAGCGTTCAAAATAGGCTAATGACGCATATTTAACATAGTTTGGATACACTAGATGCGTACATTCAATAGTGCACAATGCGTTCAAAATAGGCTAGTTACGCACAGTTGACATAGTTTGGATACACTAGATGCATACATTCCTTGGTGCACAAAGTGTTCAAAATAGGCTCATGACGCATGTTTGTCATAGTTTGGATACACTAGATGTCTGCAAACGCTCCACCTTCTTTGAATTATGAATCTGCTTACGTAGTTAATCAAAATGACAAAGATCTTTGCATTTGATCGGCCACATTTCCAAGGATTGAGAAAAGATAGTGATGTTTTGAAACTGCGCCTTTGCTCTGCTAAAAATGATAAGACCCTTGCATTTGATTTTGGAAAATCATATGTAATGCGCAAACGCTCCCTTTTAGATTGACTTGGAGACTGCCGTTATCACCACACACAAATACCTTTCGTCTGTTTCACCTGCCTATAGTCTTCTTCAGATTACGACCGAGTCAAGTTTGTACCTCTTCTAGCAAAATTACAGAAGGTACCAATAAATCAAGATTTCCACCCTACAAAGTCTATAGACGCAAAAAGGGGAAAACTCTACTCTTTAATTGGTGATAAACGTGGTTTCATTCAAAAATTTCTGTTGTGAAAACTCTAGTACGTCAATGATTGCAATGGCCCATTCTCTTCGACGAAGGTACCGTGTTGGACAGAAAAATATCGTAGAATGTTGAATAATATCATGTGTGTCTTCTAAATATGATTATGTTTATCCCACATGATATAACCAAATAGTAGTATATCAATACTATGAACTGTCCCTATACAATCAAAGGCTGCGTAAGGTCACGGATAACTTATCCTTTGAATCAGTTTGAAAAGATGGAAAAGATGGAAAAGATGGAAAAGATGGAAAAGATGGAAAAGATGGAAAAGATGGAAACGATGGAAAAATCGTATAAACTATGTTTCTTTTCTCGTCTGGTCTGTTTTCTAAGGAATGTCACTCTTTAGGATGCGGTGTTTTATAGAGGGCAGCGATTATTACAAATATTCGGCTAGAAGTGTATCGTTGAATAGAGAACAATGTTTATCAAAATAAGGATTTTTTTAAATTCAACTCAACAATGATATGAAACCAACTTGCAATTAAACTCAACAGTAGAAAGAGATCAACTGAATCACTACCTGCTAGTAGGCCCGTGGCTATGAATATTGTGTAATAACTTTTAAATGCCTTCCCCTACGTTTCTGAAACTTGCTGACTTTTATAAGAAACATTGGCCGTTACATCCTGTGGTCTGGTCACGTGACCCTGTTTGTACTGGAAGCAAAGGGGAGCTGAGCTGTACTAAAAGCAAAGGAAAGCTGAGCTGCACTGGAAGCAAAGGGTAGCTGAGCTGTACTGGACGCTAAGGAAAGCTGAGCTGTACTGGACGCTAAGGAAAGCTGAGCTGTACTGGGAGCTAAGGAAAGCTGAGCTGTACTGGAAGCAAAGCAAAGCTGAGCTGTATTGGAAGCATAGGGAAGCTGAGCTGTACTCCTAGACTATTATGATTGATACAGAAGAGGCATTACTTGATAGATATTGGCAAAGATGGAACTATACGAATAAAAAAGGCAGGTATCTAATTCTATAGTATAATAAGTGTAGGGACAAGACAGAGACGTATACACAGCCTAGACTATTATGACTGATGCAGAAAACCATCAATTCATAGATATTGGCAAAGATGGAACTATACGGATAAAGAAAAGGCAGGTTATAACTATCGGATACTTTGGTATACCACGTTCGAAAAAAGTCTACTCCAATTTTACCATACATCATCCAGAGCTAGCACCGATTTATATGCAAAGGCTATAGAGATTACCGCACGCAAACTGCTCTTAGTTGTCGGGGTAATTAAGATATGCCTTGCTCACCAGTCCTTTTAACAATCAGTACTTTTTACCCTCTGTGCTCAGCTGTTAAACACTTTCGGAAATGCGTACAGTCCATGGTGCACAATGTGTTCAAAATAACCTAACAAGGCGTTTTTAGTGACAATTGCATGCTTGTAATGCGTACAGTCCATGGTGCACAATGTGTTCAAATAAACTAACAAGGCGTTTTTAGTGACATTTGCAAGCTTGGAATGCGTAAATTCCATGGTGCACAATGTGTTCAAAATAACCTAACAAGGCGCTTTTAGTGACAATTGCATGTTGCTGTTTCTAAAAGTTAGGGCTGATAGTATCTTCCCTTGTAGGCCAATTCAAGGTCATGTACGGGTGATAGAAGAGTTACAAAAATTCGTAGCGGAATGGCCGAAATTCGAGAGTAAAAATTGGATTACGGCAAGGAAATGGGGAAATTAGGATCTCACACTTTCCCATCCATGGATACTACGTTTCCTCTCGTGAACAGCACTTCAAGTACTGATCAGATAATACGCAAGAATCGTTGATTATTGGAGTGATGATAAGTAAAACATATTTCATTGCCCTTTCAACTGTGGTAGCCGTGTATGATATATCCCCCTTTGAAAGAAGACTAACAGTATGTGTTAGTCGTGAAGATATATATATGCTATTCGTATAAAAGCGCTATCAAGTGGATCTTTTGGTCGATAGATATGGGAGCGTATCTCCGTCTTACTAATACGCAAGCGGCAGCAGAATTCCGTTTTTCGAGAAGACCGAAAAGTCTAGCTCGATCCGCCGCGACGTCTTTGACGCACCGTTGGATTTCTTGGCTTGAGCCGCCTGAAGGTCACTATTCTCAGACTCCCGACTGCCGGACTCCTGACTGCCGGACTCCCGATTGCCGGACTCCCGCGTGTCGCGTGTCTGCGGCGGCTTGAGCGGCTCATCGGCAGGGTCTGGCTCGAGCTTAGAGTGATCTCTGAAAAAAATGAAATGGAAGAAAATGTTGAAAATCTCTTAATGCTTCGGCTAGGTAAAAGACTACATAGCAACTCCAGGAAGTTAGGGGGATAAAATATTTTGGTTCAGGGGGACCACAAATATGGACCTACATGGTTTCACCCCCCCCATGATTCTGGGGGGACCTAACTTTTTGAAATCTCTTATTTTGTGGGGGGACCTACGATTGTAATTTTGTACTAGAGCCATAAAATATAGTATAGGAACTATACAAAGCCATGCATGAAAAATATCGTTGGTTGTACTAATAATACGGATTTTTAATCGCAACTTCAGAAGACGATGAAGTCGCTCGTCGTCATTTATCAATTATTCAACCGTAAAGTCGTGTAAGTTCTTCAATAATACATGCTCCCTTAGATTTAACAGCTGTAAACTGAGTTATTTATCAAGTAACCCATCGGCAAGTCAGAAAGTGTTGCAACAAAAGTAATCCATCAGCAAGTCAGAAAGTGTTGCAACAAAAGG
This sequence comes from Alatinidae sp. Z8VKAUB7J3, assembly GCA_010016025.2. NCBI lineage: Eukaryota > Metazoa > Cnidaria > Cubozoa > Carybdeida > Alatinidae > Alatinidae sp. Z8VKAUB7J3. Next base: position 256,252,282 of record JAAAKM020721499.1, read on the forward strand.
AATTGTATTGAAATGTACAGTGCTATAACAGACCAACAATCGTGATTACATTTATAAATAGACGTCTAAGATAGAGTTAATCATAGTAACCACACCATGAAGTAGTCCTGGATATTTCTCCAATCAGACATTTGTCATCTCTTACCTCCATACTACCCCAAAGAAAATGAATGAACAACAGCCTCGTTTCCATTCTAGTGTATTATATTAATTCTATGGTCAAAACCATCTATCTGCTGTGTGTCGAAACCATAGAGGAAAAAGACTGGCCCAGTCTTCTTCCTCTATGGTCGAAACAAATCCAAAAAGGCAACGCCCTAAAAAAAGAGGGACTCGAACAAAATTTTCCCATCAGCTTGATGATGAATATTGTCGCTAGCCTCGTCTTGAGGATCCCACCGAGAGACTAGGAAGCATTGGGCTGCTTTCAAAGTACAGAGAGGCGCCGTCATGAGTACCTTGATGGCGCTATCACCCTCCCCACAGGGGAAATCAGACCAGTACCCTCTACTGTAGAAGGCAAGTGAGCTATCCACTAGACCACAGCAGCTCCAAAAATAGTTGTTGTCATAAAATTAAATATTATAAATTAATAGATTTCTACGTGAACATATATGTCTTAAATATCTTTAATGACGTCACCGTCATAGCAAAAATGACGACAAATAACTTCATGACGTCAGTCGACACAGAAACATGACGTCACCTGACAGACAGACACACAGTTCTATCTAATCTATATATATAAAAATAAGTTGTCTGTGTGTGGATCTGTGGATCTGTGGATCAGGTGACGTCACCTGAAAAAACTATTTTGATCGCTTTATGCACCATGGAATGCACGGATGTAGTGTATGCAAATTATGTCAAATATGCATTATTAGCCTATTTTGAGCGCTTTTTGCACCATGGAATGTACGCATCTTGTGTATGTAAACTATGTCAAATATGCCTGATTAGTCTATTTTGAACGCTTTATGCACCATGGAATGTACGCATCTAGTGTATGCAAACTATGTCAAATATGCCTTAGTGGATGGATACAACATCTTCCTATTGATGATAACATTTAGGTGTACTACACAAGGGTAGCTCATCCTCTGGGAGGCTACGATGAGAGTAGGTAACAGAAGATTGGGAAATGGATTACATCGTGTTATAGGTAACAGTTGGCAAGGACCAAGGTTCCAACAGTGTATACATGAATAACGTATCTCTCTATTCCGCCATTCAATTTGCTGTAACTGGGCAAGAGAACCTTGACATCGCATTTCCAATGATCCAACTAAAAAAACTGCCGCCAAAACTAGGTTCGGCCTATAAATACCTGGTCAGACACGGTGACTGACCAGCGGCAATGCATTCAGGGGGTATACACTTAATACTAACGTTAATGGGTGTTCTTCCTTGGTCAAGTCACACGGCGCAGAGAGGCTGGTCTCCAATTGCGTTGAGCTGAATGTCGATGTCCACCAGATATTTATATCTTAAAACGTTCATAGAAAAGCGTTTGACATGAATCTGATCCTTCACAGTTCATCCTTTGGCTTCCCCTATAAAGTCTTCGATGCTTGTTCGGTGACCGTCTATATGACGTAATAACACGAGCAAACTACACGTGTCTTTCCCGCTCACATTCTTAACATAAATTTACAGATCAACCAATGAATGGTACAATGCATAGTACAAAATAAAAGCTCATTCTTCTGGCTCATCATTTACATCTCCATAATTTTCTGGAAACTTATCCAAATGGCAATGTCAATAATAACCTTCGTACACATATCAACGGTTATATCCTGAGTCTTAAAACAAAGTTTCGACTACCTCCTTGTAGTTGTCAGCCCAGCGATTGCCTAAGGTGTTTTCTACCATGTCAATAAAGGATGTCCAAGCGTGAAACTCCGAGTCATTCATTGATTGCATGTTTGTTGTTGAGATTAGCATGTTTGCATGCATAAGTAATGCCTTGCCTTAGAAAGATTAACTGCAAAAACAATGAAAATAGCAAACTAAAAGATTGTAACAACCGTTGTGTTGTCCAGTCAATGTTGAGCTAGTTATATCAATGTAGCTAAAAGAAAATTAATCTTGCTCCCGTTGTTGTTATTAATGTAACTGAACAAAGAGAATGAACTGAAGCTTATGTCAAAATATGTTACGATGCAAAGAAGAAAAAAAAGAAAGAGATAAAGTAAATAATGGGATTTGTAAGACCAAGTCTGCTTCGATGGATGCAGGATGGTACAGATAAATGTTTCATACAGTATAGGAAAGAATATATAATCTTATGTCAAAATATGTTACGATGCAAAGAAGAAAAAAAAGAAAGAGATAAAGTAAATAATGGGATTTGTAAGACCACTTAACTCATTCAGAATAGGCTAATAACGCATAATTAACAAAGTTTGCATACAGTAGATGCGTACATTCCATGGTGCTCAAAGCGTTCAAAATAGGCCAATAAGGCGTATTTGACATAGTTTGCATACACTAGATGCGTACATTTCATGGTGCACAAAGCGATCAAAAGAGGCTAATAAGGCGTATTTGACATAGTTTGCATACACTAGATGCGCACATTCCTGCAAACTATGTCAAATATGCCTTATTAGCGTATTTTGAACGCTTTGTGCACCATGAAATGTACTCGTCTAGTGTATACAAACTATGTCAAACATGCCTTATCAGCGTATTTTGAACGCTTTGTGCACCATGGTATGTACGCATTTAGTGTATGCAAAGTATGTCAAATATGCCTTATTAGCGTATTTTGAACGCTTTGTGCACCATGGAATGTACGCATCTTTTGCGAGAGCTTCATGTTCTTATTAAGCAACCCTTTAGACTTAATCTACCTCTCGATAAATCGCCCCCAGCGAAACTTAATTCGTCAAAGAAGCACCCTGGGCCCTTTATTAAACTTTTAATGTCACACCATCATTTCAAAGACGTCTTTACTACGTACTTTCTTGACAGCAAATAGAAGTTCACTTTACTTTTAAGGGATAAAATGTTTCTGTGAATCGGCCATGGTGCACAATGCGTTTAGAATAGCACCAAAAGCTGTTTATAGTGACACTTGCATACTTGGAATGCGTACATTTAATGGTACACAATGCGATGAGAATAGCACCAAAAGCGGTTTTTAGTGACACTTGCATACTCGGAATGAGTACATTCCATGGTGCACAATGAGTTTAGAATAGCACCAAAAGCTGTTTTTAGTGACACTTGCATATTTGTTATGCGTCAAATTGGTCAAATAGTCGCTTCTGTGGCCGGTACTCTTTGTAACGGCTGATCAATATACAGCGTTTAGTGACTATACCCTATGTGTATGCGAAAAACGTACTAGCTTAACTACAGATGCTTTTGCTTTATTGTTCTGTTAGTAGATCATGCATCAAAATTTATAAGTTTTTTCAAACTAACTTCAAAAAGTCCTTTTAGATATGTAACACCTAGAGTGGTTGACAAGAGTACAGCAGAGCTACAATGCAATAAGATAGAACCCATCATCATCTGCTCAAATTGTCCCCAAGGCCTCTGCAAATTGATCAACTTTTTGGTTTACCTCTGGCTTTACCCAGGGGTTATCAAATCTCTATACTCTCTTACCATGGCGTTCTTTACTACAGGCCTATTCAACATGCAGCTGGGGGCAAGAACTGGGGGCGAACTGTATTTTCAGACGGGCTTTGTGGGCTTATGGAAGAATGCTGTTCTATCATGAATGGCAAAGGAAGAAGAAATCTCGACAGAGTATTGAACAGGTGGGGTTTATGGTTTATGTATATGGTTTGGTTTATGGTTATGTATGGTTTATGTTTACGGGTATGGGCTTTGTGGGCTTATGGAAGAATGCTGTTCTATCATGAATGGCAAAGGAAGAAGAAATCTCGACAGAGTATTGAATACTTAATAATCCAATGAACATATTTAACTTTTGTCCAAATTTGCCTTTTCTCCATCTTCTTTATCCACCAGGACTGCTTGCTCTACATCGCTTTTCTTTTCAATGATTCTACGAAATATCCATGTCGGTGAGTGGTACTTTCACCAAACAGCAGGTGGTTCCTGCATTTCCTAGCACTCTCCAATGGATGATTTTGTTCTGCAATCAAATTCTAATCAATTTCAAGTAGTATTTAGAGTATCAGGTGTTCTTTACCTCGACATATTGGCAGGATTACTTCTATCAAACCTGTCTTTCGTCTCGGATCTTTACAAATGTTTTCATTGTGTCTTTCCTATAGCTCCCACTTAAGTCATCATTTATCATATGGTATCTATAATTAATAGTAATTGAAGAAATATGACTGCTTTAATTCATCGTTGAAAATCCTTTGTACAGAAAATTATCCTTTCAGCAACTGATCAGATGCATCGACAGATGCACCAATCTACTTTCCCCTTTATTGGGATACTAAATATCCCTTCAGCAACTGCTCACATGCATCGACAAATGCACCAATTTAATTTTCACCTATATTGGGATACTAAATATCCTTTCAGCAACTGATCAGATGCATCGACAGATGCACCAATCTACTTTCCCCTTTATTGGGATACTAAATATCCCACCAAATCTTACTTGTGAAAACGGTAAAGCGATCGGAAGAAATGAACTCCATGAAATTGAATACAACGAACTCGAAAAGAAACTCATAAGAAGCACTAGCCATACAGTCAGACTTATCTATCAAAATTTGAAAGATACGAAGACACTTACTTGGCATTCTGTAATCCAGAAGCATATTTCATAATTATCAGCATAATCTCTCGCATTTGGCATCACGTTTGTCGAGACATCGAATTCACAGAACAATAGACTAACAGCGGCGATTCCTGACAATACTTTACAAAGACCCTGCTTGAACCATAGTAATTTTAAGGGGTCCCCTTAAAATTACTATGCTTGAACAAAGTGCAAGTTTCTAAGCGGTAGGATCTTGTGGACATTGACAGTATCAGGTTATCACTTACTTGGTCATACAATTTTCTACAAAAGGCAGGAGTTGTCCTTACGTATGTTGAAAAAATGAATATATTAGACTATTTTATGATTACAAATGGTAAAGAATGTGATTAAAGGCTCTTTTATTATTTCAAAAGTTTTAGTTTTCAAGGGTAATAGCTTTGTCTGTGGAAAAAATGAAGATATTAGACAATTTTATTGTTGCACATGGTAAAGAATGTGATTAAAGGCTCTTTTCCTATTTCAAAAGTTTTAGTTTTCGAGGGTAAATACATTTCCACCGCAGACGAGTTTAATAAATATTGGTATAAAAAACAATATAAAAATAAATTTGGTATAAAAAAAATATTAAAAAAATCAATTATTATCAGCGGTAGGGTTTAAATAGAAAGTGCTTTTCGTAGAATGTGAGCCGTGCTAGTTAGTACGATTTTTTGTATCTCTTGCAGTTGTGGGTTTCCAGGTATTTTGTCAAGGTGTACTTGAGTTTGGCGTACATTCCATGGTGCACAATGCGTTTAGAATAGCACCACAAGCTGTTTTTAGTGACACTTGCATGCTTGGAATATGTACATTCCAAGGTGCACAATGCGTTTAGAATAGCTCCAGAAGCTGTTTTTAGTGACACTTGCATGGTTGGAATGTGTACATTCCATGGTGTACAATGCGTTTAGAATAGCACCAAAAGCTGTTTTTAGTGACACTTGCATGCTTTGTTATGGAAGTAAATTAGATCTAAGCTGAAAGGAAAAGGCTCCATGCTAGCCACCTACTGTACTGCTACTTGTCAATCTGTCCCTTTCTATTGATCTATCTATTTGTCCATCAATCTTTTGCATATCTATCTACTTATCTACTTATCTACTTATCTACTTATCTATCTATCTATCTATCTATCTATCTATCTATCTATCTATCTATCTATCTATCTATCTATATTTGACATAGTTTGCATACACTAGATTCGTACATTCCATGGTGCACAAAGCGTTCAAAATAGGCTAATAAGGCACATTTGACATAGTTTGCATACACTAGAGGCGCACATTCCATAATGCACAAAGCGATCAAAAGAGGCTGATAAGGCATGTTTGACATGATTTCCATACACTAGATGCATTCATTCTTAAGTACTTAACGCATTCAGAATAGGCTAAGAAATGGCGATTGCCTTATGTCAGCAATGTTATGAAAACTACGCTATTCTATTAATAATAATAGTGACCATGTCACACATTCTTGATTACTTCCAAGTCATGAATATCATACAGGGCTAGTTGGTTCTGTTAAGCCAAGAATTTGAATGATTTTGGAGGAAAGTTCTTGCCCACTATATCTACTGGCAACAAGGTTTATCTTTACCTCTAAAAATAGTTGTTTTTGTGCACCATGGAATGTACGCATCTAGTGTATGCAAACTATGTCAAATATGCCTTATTAGCGTCTTTCGAACGCTGTGTGCACCATGGAATGCACGCAGCTAGTGTATGCAAACTATGTCAAATATGCTTTATTAGCCTATTCTAAACGCCTTCTGCACCATGGAATGTACGCATCTAGTGTATGCAAACTATGTCAAATATGCCTTATCAGCCTATTGTTCACATAGCCGGACAACAACCTGCACGTCCACATAGCAGTTTCCGTTTGATATCGTCTGCCCTTGACAGTAACAATAGTCTGTGAAAGTCTCCGTCACACAGGGGCGGCTGGTGGGTAGTCTGCCTGTGTTTCTTATGTGTTTCTTTCTAATTTCTTATTATCTTAAGCCCTAGAATATTGCTCTCCTCTGCAAAATTTTCCTAGGCTTCATTTCCACCTATAAGTAGGGTAGTTAGTGGTAGATAGATAGGCAGGAGTAGTTAGTGGTAGATAGATAGAAGTAGGGTAGTTAGTGGTAAATAGATAGGTAGGAGTAGTTAGTGCTAGATAGATAGAAGTAGGGTAGTTAGTCGTAGATAGATAGGTAGGAGTAGTTAGTGGTAGATAGATAGAAGTAGGGTAGTTAGTGGTAGATAGATAGGCAGGAGTAGTTAGTGGTAGATTACTAAACCTGCCAATAGGCAGAAAACTCAAAGAAGGAGATCACTGTAGAAAGATCCCTCACGAAAGGGGAGCAGTGCACATCATGGTCATGAAGAAACAACATTTAATCATGTGAAATTTGGTGGTGATGAAAACTGCTTGAGATACGCTGGGAAGGCAGAGGGAAAAATTGAGAAATTTTAAGAAAGGTTGGCGAAAAGACAAGTGTATGTTGTAAATGTAGTTTTATCCTATTACGAATGGCTATCATTTAAAAACAGGCTTTTCTCTCATTGCCATTTTCGTTGCTGATGCGCATATATATCACTTGTCTCGTACTCCCTACCATACTAAATATTGCCTTTATCTACTTATTATATGTAGTTTTATCCTATTACGAATGGCTATCACTTAAAAACAGTTTTTTCTGTCATTGCCTTTTTCGTTGCTCGTTCACAATTATAGCTCACATTCCAGCGTGCAGAACGCATTCCCATTCTGTTCAAATAGTGTAACTACGCTCAATGGCACTCTTGAAATGCTCACATTCCGGCGTGCAGAACGCATTCCAAATATGTTCAAATAAAGTAATAACACTCAATGGCACTATTGAAATGTCCACATTCCGGCGTGCATAACGTATTCATAATATGTTCAAATAGTTTAACTACGCTCATTGGCACTATAATCGACGAATCGTGCTAGTAGAGTCAATCAATTCCTTGACGACGGCTCCAGCTTGAGTAGATACTTAGCTAAAGTTCTGCCCAATAATGACATCCAGGTTAGAACGTTTTCAAAAAATATTGATATCGAAAAGACGCCGATGGGGGGTAGCAAGTTGATAAGACGATTTGTGGAGGGAATTAGTGCTAATACCTTACTATTTCTACCTTTGCAGTCCATGTTGCATGCCGGGTTTTCGAACAAATAGGCGCCAATAGCAGAGCTTATCTGTCAGTAGGAAGCGGTCGCCAGCAAGGGTGAAGTTGAGCCTCTTTGTTGCGTACGTTGTCTTACTTCCAAAGGAACATGCGGTTACATGTTGTCGTTAAGTCTTAACGACGTTCTACCCACGTAAGTGGCGTCAGACCGACATTTAAACTTGTATAGGACATTATTTACATATTCCTATTTTGAACGCTTTGTGCACCATGGAATGTACGCATCTAGTGTATGGAAACTATGTCAAATATGCCTTATCAGCTTAATTTGAAAGTTTCTTGCACCATGGAATGTACGCATCTAGTGTATGCAAACTACGTCAAATACGAATTATTAGCCTACTTTAAACGCTTTCTGCACCATGGAATGTACGCATGTAGTGTATGCAAACTATGTCAAATATTCCTGTTCCCCTGATATAGTCGTTTCTAATCCTGTCCATCCTCGTCACTCCTTTCTAATCCTCGTCACTCCAACTGCAGCTAACTGCAGCTAACTGCAGCTAACTGCAGCTAACTGCAGCTCTCTATATACTAATTCGCAGAAAGAGGTTATATACCCCGTTTCTTTTGTTGAAGCTGAAATCTTGGACATTAATTAACATATTTTAACTTCGTAACTTGATACACAAATTTTGTATATCTAAGTACGATATCGTTATTCACAGGAGCAGGAAGAGGATAAATTACTTTCTTTTTATACTTAAGACACTCTTTTATCTACCGCCAATTACATTGCTCAAATAAAACTTGAACAGTACTTTGTAAACTGACCGAGAATGAACAGATTTCTAAATTTAAAGCCAAGTTGATTTTGTTGTCCCATGCAATTCCCACACCACTTGTGCCATTTCTGATGAGTAGGTTAAATGCATTGGAAAGTAAAGGATAGCATCTTTAGAGGCCTAAGAAAAGTTATTGGAAAGTATCTAACTCTCGAATCATGCATATACTGCTTGATTTCTTCATTTTAATGCCCAGTCTCCTGGTAAATCACGGAGTGCCCCTGAGCAAGCAAGAGTGTATGAAGCATGTATTAGCCCAGTTTTGATGTATGGATCAGAGGCGTGGCCTTGTTGCCACTAACAGCTGAGCCTGTTTTTCCTTTTATTACAGATGTGCTCATTGCTTCTTTTGCATCATCAGGAATGCTCTTATTTGTGGCAACGATCTCAACTATTAGGATGTCGGTGTTATCATTAAAAGCCAAACAGGCCTCTCCCTCTACCTCACATGTGCTAAGGTCATTAGAAATGTTCTCATTCGTGGCACTGATCTGATCATAAATGAGGTTGGTGGGGAATGTTTAAGTCCTATACAAAGGAACTAGACACCCTACATCAAAATGGTATGACTCAGTACATGTGATTCTCTACCACATCGCATCCCCAATGTTCTATACACAGTCATAGCGTCCTCCCCCCCAGGAAGTTGGGGGGGAATAAAATTTTCAGCTCAGGGGGGACTGCAAGTTTGGAGCCGAAATGGTGGGGGAAAGGCAGATGGTGGGGGAATGTAAACATTAAAATAAGACTGTTTAGATGATTGCTAGGCTATCTTAGTAACAAGGGAGCACTTAGGCACAGTTTCCAGGGGTTAGAGGACTGAGATCGAGGTTATCAGATCAGTGACGTTTTATTAAGAGAAGATGTAAAACATTAACATAGGACTGTTTAGATGATTGCTAGGCTATCTTAGTAACAAGGGAGCACTTAGGCACAGTTTCCAAGGTTAGAGGACTGTATGTATGTATGTATGTATGTATATATGTATGTATGTATGTATGTATGTATGTATGTATGTATGTATGTATGTATCATGGTTTCACCCCCCCCCCATAATTCTGGGGGGACCTAACTTTTTGAAATCTCTTATTTTGTGGGGTGACCTACGATTTTGGAAAAAAAGTGGGGGGACCTGAACTTCTGGGGGGACCTGAATAATGTTACCCAATTCTGGGGGATTATAGGTCTTTGAAGATAGTGACCCTAAAATGAGATTTTGTCCAAGGCGCACGCTTTGGCCAATTTTGCAAAAAAATGGTCAAATTTTTACAATGACCAAAACCAGTTCTAACATGCTTGCCAAGACTTGTTAACATGTTTCAAGCTTACTGCCAATGATTTTAGAGCATTTTAAGCAAATCATAGGTCTTTGAAGATAGTGACCCTAAAATGAGATTTTTTGAAGCTGTACTGGAGTGCTCAGAGTACTCCAAGAGCTGGCTGAGAAGGAGTGGTGTGGAGGTGTGATGCCAAACATAAGTACTGCTAAAGAGCAGTAGAACATTTCAAGTATATTTGTATATTTAAGAAAAGTTTCATGTTATAGTTGGTGTCTCTTTACAGATGAGCATATTAAAACATTCTGACCTCTACTTCTTTTCCTTGTATATACATTCCTTGTTTCTATAATTCCTCATTAATTATTCAAGATGTTTACTCAGTATAATCTACAAACAACTACTAAACAACTTTTGGGGTGTTTTTGACCAAAGAGCTAAACAACCTTTAGGGCAAAATTCAAAAATTGAGTTGTTTATAAGAAAGAATGTACAGTGGTTTGGTTTTGGTCAAATCTGTTGATCCTCCAAAGCCATTGATCCCAAAAACTGTTGCTACAGGATATCATACCCTCCATAATAATCGAAATGGAAAGAGTTCGTTGTATTCTACTTATTCTAATTATTGTGTTGAAACAGAGACGGTCATGGTTTGGCCACTTAATGAAGCTCTCTACCAAATGACCAATTGGACGCCCAAAAACCACTATCCTAAATGACCTCAGGGAACATTCAAATCTTCAAATTCATCGCAACCTTGATACAACCTTACATGAACTTGAAATATTCGGCGGGGAATCGAACCCCGTTTCCCGCGTGACAGGCGGGGATACTCACCACTATACTACCGAGGAAGTGTCTTTTACGTTTTCTTTCCATTTGCTCTAAGATAGCAAAGAGTCTCAAGTCCCCGATAAATTCCACTATCAAAAACAAACACTCACAGTTTATCGTAACAGTGTCCGCCATAGACAGCCTTAAAGCAGTGTTCATTCTACGTTTACTTGTAGACGCATCTAGTGTATGGAAACTATGTCAAATATGCCGCATTAGCCTATTTTGAACGCTTTGTGCACCATGGATTGTAGGCATCTAGTGTATGCAGACTATGTCAAATATGCCTTATTAGCCTATTTTGAAGGCTTTGTGCACCACGGAATGTACGCATCCAGTGTATGCAAACTATGTCAAATATGCTTTATTAGCCTATTTTGAACGCTTTGTGCACCATGCTTGCATGCTTGGAATGCGTACATTCCATGGTGCACAATGCGTTTAGAATGGCACCAAAAGCTGTTTCTAGTGACACGTGCATGCTTGTAATGCGTACATTCCATGGTGCACAATGCGTTTAGAATGGCACCAAACTCTGTTTTAAGTGACACTTGCATGCTTGGAATGCGTACATTCCATGGTGCACAATGCGTTTAGAATTGCACCAAAAGCTGTTTTTAGTTATCGTGTGTATGAGCCTGCTGTAGTACAATGTATTGGTACAGTGGTGTTTGGTGTGATTGTCTGTAAGAAGCTGTTATGCTGCAATTTCAGGTGACTGTAACGAGTCAGGCGTAAGTCTGAGTTGATGGCACCTTTTGCAGCGTGTTTTTCGTCTCTTCTATGTCGTGTTATCGTGTGTATTAGCATGCTGTAGCACAATGTTTTGGTACAGTGGTGTTTGGAATGTAGGTATCTAGTGTATGCAAACTATGTCAAATATGTCTTATTTGCGTATTTTGAACGCTTTGTGCACCATAGAATGTACGCATCTCGTGAATTCAAACTTTGCCAAATATGCCTTATTAGCCTATTTTGAACGCTTTTTGCACCATGGGATGTACACATCTAGTGTATGCAAACTATGTCAAATATACCTTATTAGCGCATTTGAACGCTTTGTGTCATTAACATATTATGAACTCTTTGTGCGCCATGGAATGTACGCATCTAGTGTATGCAAACTATGTCAAATATGCCTCATAAACATATTATGAACTCTTTGTGCGCCATGGAATGTACGCATCTAATGTATGCAAACTATGTCAGATATGTCTTATTAGTCTATTTCGAACGCTTTGTGCACCATGGACTGTACGAATCTAGTGTAAACAAACTATGTCAAATAAAGCTTAAATTTTGTCCCAATTCATTAAGAATGACCCCTGAATCACAAAAGCCGCAAAATAAATAGTTGAAATTATTAAAAATACTTTGGCGTAAAGAGCGAGTATTAGGAGGAGGGGAACCCCTCATATGGGTAATAATTTATGTTCGTTTTAAGTTTTAATGCTGCTGCTTACTTCCAGCTGAAAAAAAAACTTTTTCATTGTTTTTTTTTTAAGTAATTCAAACTCTTTGGAGCTTCTCGCTTTCCAGCCTTCTTTGTCGTAACTTTGTACGTGGTAAATCAGCAATTTGATTGCCATTTCTTTAGGGAAAGGAAATGCCTACACGACACACTCTAGTTCTTCTCAAGTCTAGACAAGACATATACCTTATTCTTTATGTTAACAATTTTCTGTATTCCTTGTAGGCCCTAGATATATATATATGAATTCATTTTCTATCTACATTCTGTCATACAGCCCTTGAGATGTGCACACCATGCAACACTGCCATCGCCACCCCCTTACCCGATTTCGATAACGTCATAGGTTCCATCTAGACAGCCGAATAGAATTGGAATCGAACCCGTATTGCAATTATTCCTCCATGATTTGACAAGAAATTATTTTAAAATGATAAATCTCAGATGTAACGTGCCCCAATTTTACAATGTTAGAAAAAGAAGAAGTATAACCAAAGCAAAGTAACCTAGTAGTAATCATTCGGCCTTATCTCTTGCATATTCGCAAGATACAAAAATACGTCAGTACAGTCCCAGAGGACAATTATGGTGGATAAGAAAGAGTCCCCTGACGGATCATTGTCTCAAGGGACTCGTCGACTGAAGTTTTACGACGTTATTACTTGATTGTTTTCTTGAAATTCAAGCTGTCTTGATTAGAAGTAAATTCAGTTGTTTTGACCCATGGATGACAGGTGACAATATTTTTCTCTTGTTTGACTCTGTACATTTGCAAGGGGCGCAGCAAGAGCTTTGGTTGATACCTGTAGAGGAATTGTTGCATTAGCATATCTGTTAGAGACAACCTGTATGTAATTTCTTAATTTTGGGTCAATTTGGCAAATGTTTGGCAAACTATGCCAAGGTTTAGGAGGAACTTATTTTAAATTTGTGGGCTCACGATGCCCAAGGTGTTCTATTACAAAGGATTCACACGAATTTCATAATGGCGTGCAGAACTATCGGCAGCTCAATCAAAACAAACGGATACTTGGGCAGAGATTCGCGGCAAGTAGCTAATCACCGCTTATTTTTATCAATAATTGAGTATCAGAGCTCTAACGGGGAGAGGTTAGCAAGCACCTCACCCGGTATACGTATCAGACTTAATGGTGAAAACGTAGGACCACGAGGAATCGAACCCCGTCCTTCAGCGCTGCAACGTGATGTGCTACCATTACACCACGGTCCCATACCATTGAGGCATAGAAATTTGGGATGTCATTTGTTTCGATTGACGTCACTACACAGCTCCCCTGCTAGAGGTGAAGGCATGAGGCTCGATTGCTGTGTTGTCTCTGTTAGCTAACCCGACTCCAGTGAAGTGTGATATGAACATTGGTAGTCACCTAGCCAGGTTGTTAGAGCGAGCTGGATGATGATGTCCACCAGTAAATGATTGTCAGCTAATATGAAGACTAGAGAAACAAAGTTTATTAACATTGGTAGCAGGGGCGTATATTCCAGGTGTGCTTGGTGTGCGCCGCACACCCTACAAAAGTCAAGCATATTCCAAAATGTATACAAATTATACATTTCCCCCGATTTCTATCGTTAGTACTCTGAGGAGTGTCAGACGAAAAAAGCTTTTAAGTACACAATGTTTTCGCTATTTCGTGCAAAATTCTTCTATTCAACAAACGTATACCACATGTTTTCATATCGACCACAATAGCCGAAATCTTGTTGATTTGGGTATTAGCTAAGTTGCTATTACAGGCATGCCAGATTTAACAAATTTTAAGCATTACGCTACCCCATGGGCACACCTGGCAGTTTAATTATTCTAATCTGATATAAGTACTAAGATGATTTGATGTACTGAATATTAAGTTTTACCTTGATAAGAGAGAATAGGAGTAGTACAGATCACTGTTATCAAATGCGCAAGTTTAATTATTCTAATCTGATATAAGTACTAAGATGATTTGATGTACTGAACAGAAAGTTTTACCTTGATAAGAGTGAATAGGAGTAGTATAGTTCACTGTTATCAATACGCTATTAAGGCATATTTGACATAGTTTCCATACACTAGATGCGTACATTCCATGGTGCACAAAGCGTTCAAAACAGGCTATTAAGTCATATTTGACATAGTTTGCATATACTTGATGCGTACATTCCATGAAGCACAAAGGGTTCAAAATAGGCTAATAAGGCATATTTGACATAGTTTGCATACACTAGATGCGTCCATTCCATGGTGCACAAAGCGTGTTATGCTACTATCACACGTCTTTCCATGTTATGCTACTATCACACGTCTTTCCATGTTATGCTACTATCACACGTTTTTACATGCTATGCTAGTATCACACGTCTTTCCATATTATGCTACTACAACACGTCTTTACTTGTTATGCTACTATCACACGTCTTTCCATGTTGTGCTACTATCACACGTCTTTCTATGTTATGCTACTATCACACGTCTTTCGAACACTCTACAGAAGAGATGGATATATAGGCTCTGAGCCTGAGTCCATTATTCCTTTGTGATTGTGATTGTGATTGGCACTGTTGTCTCGAATCAAACTCCGGTCGCTCCATTGGCTTGGTCAAATATTAGGTAAAATTTACGCTTACTTTTGTTAATACTACTTACATCTCTTTTTTTCATATACTTATTCCCAGTTTTATTAGACATTCTACACTCCTAGAATAAAGACCTCATTCATGTGTCAAACGTAAGTAAAAGAATGCGCCACCCATAGCGAGAAAAAAGGGAAAAAATACTATA
Source organism: Alatinidae sp. Z8VKAUB7J3 (assembly GCA_010016025.2). NCBI lineage: Eukaryota > Metazoa > Cnidaria > Cubozoa > Carybdeida > Alatinidae > Alatinidae sp. Z8VKAUB7J3. Next base: position 256,267,381 of record JAAAKM020721499.1, read on the forward strand.
ATAGCCAGAATGCAATTTAAATTGAAATACGGAGGCAAAAACAGAGGCAGAAACAGAGGTTTATTCTAAACAAAGCCGATGGAGGAATTGTCTGGAATCGACAGCATGTGCTCAAGAGCATGTTATTGTTTAGTATCACGTCTGAGCTAGGTGACCTCCGATGTTAACATACTTCTATTTCTCTAGTCGCCATATTAGCTCCCAATCATCCACCGGTGAAAATCGATATCCTGCTCAACACAATTGTAGACCAGCCTCCCTGCGCCATGTGACTTGAACAAGGAAGAACTGCCATCCGGCCCGTCATCAATCCAAAGCCCATTAAAGTTAGAAAGTATCATCAAGAAGAGAGGATTTGAAATACACATTTCAGCTCATAACTTTTTAAAGCCTGGCCCGATTGACACGAAATTTGGTGACTTTTCCTAAAATTTACTGGGTAGTCTTATGATGAATAATTTTTTTCAAAATTTTCTTGAAATTTTGCGATATTGGCGTTTTGTTGACCTAGTCGAGTTTTTTGCCTTTCCGTTTTGTTACTTTTCTTTGAAAAACATGATTATTATATCTTTAAACTTAGATTTTATAGACCCCGTGGATCTAAACAAAGCAATCCGACGACCGCATTACCCAATCCCCACGTTTGAAGATGCAACAGAGGATTTACACTGAGAGGACCAGTATACCAGCAAGGATGCTGGTATACTGGCCAGGCATGAACGCCGACATTGAATCCTTCGTCGGACAATGCGAAATATGTGCCTGCCATGCCCTGAACAACCAGAGAGAACCACTCATCAACACAGAGGGTGGGCAAACTAGTGCCTTGTGGAGCTTCATAAATACTTTTGGGTATCTTCTGGAGATAGTTCTTTTGATCTTTCTGAGAGACTGGAGGGAAGACAGCAGTACAGATTTTATTTGGGTGCTGAACCTAAGTTGACAATCAACAACAACAGTATCAATATTATATTGGACTATCAGTATCATGGACTATCCTATCATCAATAAGTATCAATATTCTAATCATCAAAAGCTAAGGTGAAGATTTTAGTGTCAATCTTTCGCGAATTCTCCTCCAGTCAGTGGGTATGGGGAAATCAATTCATTAATATTTATTGTGTTTCGGCTTTGAGCCTTCATCAGTGCCAGACATATACATATATATATTGTCATAATTGTCTGTTAGGTAACAAGATGTCTACGAATGCTGTTAGGAAAAGAGACAGAAGAGGAGCTTAAGAAGAATAATGGAGACATAGGATTCGGATTTAAGGGCCAATTTTTGCTACGTACTGCGCTTGGCTTGGCCCCGTTATCGAAAAGGGACCCACACAACAAGCAAGTCACCAGTGGCGGCTGCTGATCAAAATTTAAGTGTGTGCAAACATGGGCATAACCAAAGGGTGAGCTAAATTGGGCGTGGCCGGCCCCACTGCTTATCGGGGGGGGGCTGCACCGAGAGATTGCTAACCAGTCAGTGATTGCATAGTCAACTCCGTTGTAGTTTAGTTTCGATATCAAGTCTTCGGGCAACTGTAATTTTTTTTTGCACTTACCAAATTGATAAGAGTACACAAAACGAGTCTTTGGTTTAACCCACGTATCAACTATTAAATTTAAATTTCAAATTTTGTAGTTCCAATCATTAATTCAATCCTATTGATACTATGGTTTTCCTACACGCAAGCAATAAGGGTACAACAAAGAAAAGACCATGCAAGAGAGAGCACTGCAAAGGAAAGGCACTTTAAGAAAGCTATCACAAAGAACAGGTACTGCATAAAAAGGGTGCTAAAAAAGAAAGGTACTGCAAGAAAGGGTACTGCAAACGAAAGGCACTGCAAGAAAGGCTACTACAAAGAAAAGGCACTGCAAGAAAAGGGTACTGCAAAGGAAAGGTACTGCAAGAAAGGGCAATTTTCCTCTTAACTGGTATTTGGATGTTTGCTTTTCTGTTTTATGCAGCTGATCAATGGAAATTGGCAGTTGACCCCCTCATTAATATTTTTAGGTTGGGTCATATATGCTGCATTTTGGTTGCTTTCACCCCCACCCCCCTACCTTTGCTGTTAAATAGATTGATAAAGTCATAGAAATAGAGCAGTATGTATTCACCATACCCTCTCCCCCACAGAAACATCGACATCTGTTGACATCTATACACTGTTGTGCAATGTCTGAATTAAACTATGATATTAGGTATTAAATCATCAACAGACTGGCAGTCAATCAGTACAGCCCTCTGATAAACAGTGAGGCCATTCCCCGGGGTCTGCTGTACTTAACATAGAAATCGAATTGTGTCAAAGCTGTAATCTATGAAAGACACATTCTTCTTAGTTCTTTTTCATATATATTACCAGCCTCTCTGCGCCATGTGACTTGACCAAGGAAGAACTGCCCTCCAGCCCGTCATCAATCCAAAGCCCATTAAACTTAGAAAGTTTCTTTTCAAAACTAACATTTCAAATCCTCTCTTCTTGATGACAAGATGCTTTACAGAACTACCGTTCGTTTTTTGACCTTGAGTGCCGTTATTCGCAGTTTTGTACCTATTGATGCGTTTACATTGGTTACCACTTTGCATGCTTGGAATGCGTACATTCCATGGTGCACAATGCGTTTAGAATAGCACCAAAAGCTGTTTTTAGTGACATATGCATGCTTGGAATGCGTACATTCCATGGTGCACAATTCGTTTAGAATAGCACCAAAAGCTGTTTTCAGTGACACTTGCATGCTTGGTATGCGTACATTCAATGGTGGACAATGCGTTTAGAATAGCACCAAAAGCTGTTTTTATGCTCCCCGTTATTTGTGGGCTGAATCTGTTTCAACAGCTGTGTATATCAGAAACAGAATGCCAATGAGTACAACTGCTGTAACTCCCTTTGAACCATTTTTTGGCTGAAAACCTAAAGAGAGCCATGTACGGATTTTTGGTTGCTATGGTTACGCGTTATTGCCTGAAAATGAACGCAGAAAGTTTGCGTCCAAGGCACAAAGATTACGTTTAGTAGGGTAGGGGGAAATGGAGTGTGGTGGGATTCTTTTACATTAAATAGGGGCAAGTTGTTTATTGTTGTTGAAAAATAAAATGCAGGCAATTGTTGGTGTCACCTGAAAAGGGGGAAAGGGGGGTTGGAAAATAAACCACTTCAGCTCGGGCGCTGGGGTGGTAAGACCCCTTAAATGAATATGCCTCCCTGGAAGATGCCTTATAACTCTTTCAAAAGTCAAAGTTAATTTAGTACCCAACACAATTACTGGCAATGATGGTTACCCACAATATAGAAGAAGATCTACTGAAGATGGCGGTAAAAGGCAATTAAATACATATGAAAATACGTCACCAAAGGCAGTGACATGGCAGTTTTTGGCTTGCAGTCCAAAATCAGTGATATCGATGAAATCGTACAATATCAGGCTGGAAGATACATTAGCAGTAATGAAGCTGTTTGGCGAATTTTTTGGCGTTCGAAATGTCAAACTTACCCTTGCGGTGTGTATGCCTTTCTCATGTATAGCTCCACTTTTGGTGATCAAATACTTTGTTTGTGGTACAAAACAAGAATATTGCACAAAATAGCGAAAACTTTGTGTACTAAAAACCTTTTTTCGTCTGACACTCCTCAGAGTACTAACGTCAGAATGACCGAAATGGAATGTGTGAAAGAGTGTACCCAACTGTTCTGCGATTCTGTTATTTCTCCATGCCGGAGTACACTTCTCAAATGACTACAAATAGAGGAACAGTTTGACTGCGTCAATCCCTTCATTGGTGTTCTTAACATAATTGTTTTAAACTTCAACATTTATTTCGTAATTTCAACTTGTATGAAAATACTAAGTCAGACACTCACTGCATAGGTATATCTGACTTTTATGGTAAAAGCTACAGAAGCACATACATAGAAAGTACTGTGCTGAGTATGTTGTTGCCACCGCGTAACCAAGGCCGTTCTAGCTTGTGGTTTAATAGCGCATTGGAAAGGGATGAGCAGTTATTGTAGTGAAGTACTTATTTGGACCAACGTATGTTGGGCTCCCCTCTAGTCTTAGATGTGATACGGACTCAAAATCTGAAGATGAAGTTACAGCAACAATAGAAATTACTTTAAATGATGTAGATCCTTAGTGACACTTGCATGCTTGGAATGCCTACATTCCATGGCGCACAATGCGCTTAGAATGGCACCAAAAGCTGTTTTCAATGACACTTGCATGCTTGGAATGCGTACATTCCATGGTGCACAATGCGTTTCTTATAGCACCAAATCTGTTTTATAGTGACACTTGCATGCTTGGAATGCATATATTCCATGGTGCACAATGCGTTTAAAATAGCACCAAAAGCCTCGCTCTTTACACTAAAGCTTAAATTTTGTCCCAATTCATTAAGAATTGGATTCATTAAGAATTCACAAAAGCCGGAGAATAAATAGTTGAAATTACTAAAAATACTTTAGCGTAAAGAGCGAGATATTAGGAGGAGGTGAGACCCTCACATGGGTAATAATTTCTGTTCGTTTTAAGTTTTAATACTGCTGCTTACTTCCAGCTGAAAAAAAACTTTTTTCAAATAAATAGAAAGGCTTAAAACAAGCAGAGCGTACTTGTAGTTGCACATCAACTGATGTGCAAAATATTGCACATGATCATTCTCATGATCATTTATGATCATGAAAACATAAATGACTCTACACAAAAAAAGGTAACCCCTTCAAATAAATAGAAAGGCTTAAAACAAGCAGAGCGTACTTGTAGTTGCACATCAACTGATGTGCAAAATATTGCACATCCCGGCAATAAGAGAATCCGTTTATGTTGCTACAAATTGAACTTGAGTGAACTTTATGATGTTAAATAGTTCTTATTTGTGACAAGATATTAGCACAACAGTGGGTAATCAGCGCATTTCATTATTGATTCTCGTGTGCGCGAATATATCCAATTAAGATGCGTGAATTTTAAACTTCTCGCTTCTGGGCCTTTTGGCAAGGAATGGATTTAGTATCTCTTGCCTTAAGTAAATCAATCAGATCAGTCTTACTAAGATTTAAATCGTAAGTCTCATTGAACCAATTGTTGTCGAACGCATGGTTCATTCTTTTTGGTGCATCTTGGGTAAGCCATACAAGTGAGCAGGTCAAGAACCTCTTGGCCTGAGGAGGTCTGCAGTGGCTTTTGGTAGGATTCTCGACAATAGGCTGTCCATCTCTTTTTCCTTCTGCAGCAATGGATGCTATTCACAGTCATTTTGCTGCCATGTTCCTAGCACATTTGTTGCATCCATAGCTCCCTGTGCTCTTGAAAACTCTCTTACGTCACGGTGTTTACAAAGGGGCTTCCATGAAGCAGGGATCTTTGACGTTCTATGCATGAAGACATAGAAGGGGTCTGTAATTAGGTGAAGACACAGAAAAGTGGCCTTTAATTAGAGGGGGTCTATAATTACTTGACATGATAAAGTGTGATATATACACAATAGTTTAGAACAGGCTGTAGTCGTGGGGGGCTACAAGGGGGTTAGCCCCCACCCCACATCTTCCATCACCCCCCAATTGTCCAGTTAATATTCAAACATTATTTGGCTTTCCTTAAGCAGTTTCAAAGTTAGCTCCCTACCCCCAGTTCAGAATAGCCCCTCCAAATTTCTAACTCTGGGTACTGGCCTGGTTGAGAAGAATAATTGGAGAAAGGGGAATTACTGGTTGAATGTAAAATAATAGTAGTGGAACAATTGGTGGTAGTTTCAGTAGTAGTTATTGTCGTGGTATGAATAAGAAAAGTTGTAGTAGCAGTTGTAGTAGTTGTGGTTGGACTAATAGTCATAGTAGTAGTAGTAGTAGTAGTAGTAGTAGTAGTAGTAGTAGTAGAAGTAGTAGTAGTAGTAGTAGTAGTAGTAGTTTAATATTCTTGTGCCATTTAATAGCAACAAATTGATGAAGAAGTATTAAAATTGTACCTTGGGTTATCACAGAAAAGGTAGCCTGCAGCGATCACGATCGGTGTAATTAGGGTAAACGCTAATTTCATTTTGGAAGTCTAAACGTGCTTCTTGCTTCCCCTTTGAGCCGCCTCCGAAGTTGACATAACGCTGTACGTACCTGGTATGTCTTACTGCCAATCGTTTCCACTACTATCATTGAGTTTAACTGACCCTAATTGAAAGAGTCCATTTGACCAAGGGAACGAATCATTTTTCTTTGGAAGTATTTAATGTCCCCTCCTGCGTAAGGTCTATTTGCCACAGCAATGTACAATTTTTAGAGCTGCTGCATTCGCCATTTCCCTTATCTTGAACATTTTACAAAAAGTGTGAGCATTTTGTGGCGTAAGCAGTCGAAGAGGCATACGTAGCTATTACCCTCGAAAACTAAAACTTTTGAAATAGAAAAAGAGCCTTTAATCACATTCTTTACCATATGTAATCATAAAATTGTCTAATATCTTCATTTTTTCCTCAGACAAAGCTCTTACACTTGAAAACTAAAACTTTGAAATAGGAAAAGAGCCTTTAATCACATTCTTTACCATTTGCAATCATATAATAGTCTAATATCTTCATTTTTTGGGGCTAGGAAAAGGTACAAAAAGGCATCAAATTGCAGCGTTGAGTTCACTTTCAGCCGTAGTAACTGACGGTCTACATTTATCAAACACTCTGTAGGAACGAAAGGGGAAATTGCGTCTCAGGTGTGTAGAAGATGGGAAACATTGTAGAAGATGGGAAACATTTCACAAAATGGGCTTCTAGCTTATCTTAAGGGTTCTTACCTTCTAGTGTCTTTTTCGTTTTAGTTTTCGAGGGTAATAGCTACGTATGTTGAAAAAATGAAGATATTAGACTATTTTATGATTGCACAGGGTAAGGAATGTGATTAAAGGCTCTTTTCCTATTTCAAAAGTTTTAGTTTTTGGTGGTAATAGCTATGTGTGAGGAAAAAATTAAGATATTAGACTATTTTATGATTGCAAATGGTAAAGAATGTGATTAAAGGCTCTTTTCCTATTTCACGAGATGCACTTATGAAAGTCCGAGGAGCACTTGTGAAAGTTTGAGGTGCACTTATGAAAGTTCGAGATGCACTTATGAAAGTTCGAGATGCACTTATAACAATTCGAGGTGCACTAACATTAGTTAAGACAAATTAAATCTTTTTAAATTACAATTAAAAACCAACTGGTTCGATTTACGTAAACTTCCAGACAAGCTTTTCGGAGCTGGTAGTACCTTCACTATCTGCTGTTGTTGCTGTTGCCCATGATATCCGCGCAAAGAACGGTTTGATTGCGCGTAACAGAAAAACCATAATTGCAGACGAAGCAACCACTGGTTGTGTTAACCAATACACCAATTCGACTAGAACATCCGCCATTATGAAATCCGCGTCGCTAGAAAACTGGGAACTAGTTTAGGGTAATAAAAATCACAGCCCTTGGAAACCAACATTTTGTTGTGCAAGCCTAATTTCACGCTGTTGTTGTGATTCCTCGGCACGCTTTCTTTTCTTACTTTCTCTATCAGCCGCAAGCCTATTTTCTTGCTGTTCTTGTGATTCCTCGGCAAGCCTTCTTTTTTGACTTTCTCTTTTAGTTATTTATATATATATATAGATACGTCAGTTGACAAACATGACGTCAGTCGACACACAAACATGACGTCAGTAGACAGACACACAGTGAAGATGGATAGAGGATATCCGAAGCATGTCTTGGAAAATTAAATCAATAGTCGTTTTCTTTAAATGTGTCACTAATCAATACATAAAAATATAATTCATAGAAATGGGGATTGCAACTTCATAACTGGAGGTTAAATTTGAATAATATGGATTATGTGCTGTAAAATGATATCAGTTGACTTTATATTTATGTTTCTAGCTTGAATTCATTCTCTGAGGAAAGTTTTAGTTTTCGAGGTTAATAGCTACGTATGTTGAAAAAATGATGATATTAGACTATTTTATGATTGCAAATGGAAAAAATGTGATTAAAGGCTCTTTTCCTATGTAAAAAGTTTTAGTTTTCGAGGGTAATAGCTACGTAGGTTGGAAAAATGAAGATATTAGACTATTTTATGATTACAAATGGTAAAGAATGTGATTAAAGGCTCTTTCCTATTTCTCTTTGATTTTATCTAACTCCACTATACCCAGATAAGTGTACCCATCTTCCTCAACCTCCTTCATCACTTCTCCATTAGGTAGAACTATCCTTTCACACCTTGCAATTTTACCCCGCTTCAAAGTCCATACTCCACATTTCTTCTGTCCAAATTCCATTCCAATATCAGAACTAAATATGTGGACTGTTCTTACTAAGGAATCAATTTGATCTTCATCTTTTAGACACTATACAGCCTACTATACTTATGGGGTTTGGCCCTTTTATTTCAAATAGAGCTTTGTTACTGATCTTCAAAGTTTCAGTCCCACAAGAGAACTTTACTCACAGATACTAATTTGGGGGGATACTGCCCATAAGGTATCCTCTGCTACTGAGGCAGTCACATGAAGCAAAGTCGCACTCCTCTACTTGCAGCAACAACTCAACTACCCACCCATTTAGCTTTTAGAGGATGGCATACGAAAGGAATTGGTGAAACAAGTTGCAGGAGCTCTTCATGCAGGCTTGATTTTCAATCCTAAAACTAAGGTATGGAGCAATAAGCGCCCCCTCGAATAAACGCCCATCGGCTTTTGCCCAAAATCAAGGCGTTTATTCGAATGCAGTAGCGCTTGATTTTTTAACGTTGTGGATGTGTTTCTTGTCAAAGTGCATCAATTGATGTACACGTACGATTGCTTCCGTATCATAGGAAAGGCCAGGTCTGCATTTCATTTGGCCCGTCTGGAGTCAGTCCACATCAAAGCAAGAAAACCTTTGCTATGCAGACAAAAAGAATTCGTTTTCTCGCTAGGCCTATTTAATTAATCTTATTGTAATGGACGCTGATTGGTCCAAAAACACAAGCCATTCAGGCAGTCCAATTTCTGATTGGCTCCTTCAAAAAAGTGGCAATTCTGAACGAACGTAAGTCTGGCGCCATTTGTTTCCATTGATCATCATTTAAAGAAGAGAAATGCGGAGAGGCAGCCGAAACACTTAAGTATTAGTTCTTCCCATTCTTTGTTCCCAGAGAGAGGGACGAGTTACTTCAAACGAAAGGCTGACTCTTGACCACCACCACCAAGAAAGTTTTCCTCACAGGATTTAAACCATGATAAATATGTCTTGCAAATGGTAAAGAATGTGATTAAAGGCTCTTTTCCTATTTCAAAAGTTTTAGTTTTCAAGGGTAATAGCTAGGTTTGTTGAAAAAATGAAGATATTAGACTATTTTATGATTGCACAGGGTAACGAATGTGATTAAAAGCTTTTTTCCTATTTCAAAAGTTTTAGTTTTCGAGGGTAATAGCTACGTATGATGAAAAAATGAAGATATTAGACTATTTTTGAACTGAAGATTTAACATTAAATTATTGATATAGAAAGTAAACACTTTCATCTTGAATATACTGGTGCACTAAATATGTTTTATAGTCAATTGAGAGATCATATATTAAATAATTTATGAATGACTTGTGCAAAAAATACGACACATAAATTACGCTTAACTTTATCTTTGAACTGAAGATTTAACATTAAATTATTGATATAGAAAGTAAACACTTTCATTATTTCTATTTCTCCAATATCTCTTTATTATTTATATTTTTCACACTACGAACTCTAGTCTTTTGCAGTAACTATTTATGTTAAAATGCTATGAAACACGATAGAGAGGAAAGTATGCTATAAAATTTGTGTGAAGGGAAATGATATACTCGAACTATTTTGAGAATTTTTCGGTGATTTCGCGATCTCGTGATTTTGATCAAATTGATCGTGTAAAGTTGACCTTTGAATTCAGTCAGGTAGACTGTATCATTATTGGATGTGAACTATTTTGGTCATTTTTGTGATGTTATGATGATATAAAGATTTACTGAGTACCAATTTGTCATCAATTTGCCAAGTTTTATTCTTGTCATCATTTGCCATCTGTAGTATATGTAGACTGAAGGAATCCCCTCTTCTTCATTGACGTAAATTAGCGTAATTTCTTACCTTAAATTCTACCTGCACGCTGGAATGTGAGCATTTCAATAGTGCCATTGGGCGTAGTTACACTATTTGAACATATTGGGAATACGTTCCGCACGCTGGAATGTGATCATTTTAATAGTGCCATTGAGCGTAGTTACACTATTTGAAGATATTTTGTATGCGTTCTGCACGCTGGAATGGGAACATTTCAATAGTGCCATTGAGCGTAGTTACACTATTTGAAGATATTGGGAAATAAACATGTTAACTTCAATGCACATAACCCTAACATAAATCTACAGTAACAAATAACCAACATTTTACACATTTTCCACAAACCTCATTGTAGTGTCGGCAGTAAGCAGCACACGAAACGTACGTTCATCAAATTGTATTCACAAAAAGACATCGGTTCATACAAATCATATGATTATATCTACAAGATTACACAATACTAAAATTACACAATGCGGGGGTCTAGTAAATGTTGAGCCCTTCATTATCATACTTAAATGTATGGGGGGCGGGGGGTTGCTTAGTGAAAGCTTCCATAGCCTTCGAGTTTTGGCTTGGGTAAAAGTATAACTTGACAACTGATCAGAGGGGGTGTACCCCTCCATCGTCTACAATCACTTGTCTGGTGCTGCTAACTGACCTTATTGCTGCATATTATTAACATACAATAAATATACGATTAGGTGCACCATATAATGTACGTGTCTCGTGTATGCAAACTATGTCAAATATGCCTTATCAGCCTATTTTATACGCTTTGTACACCATGGAATGTACGTGTCTCGTGTATGCAAACTATGTCAATTATGCCTTATTAGCCTATTTTGATCGCTTTGTGCAGCATGGAATGTACGTGTCTCGTGTCTGCAAACTATGTCAAATATGCCTTATCAGCCTATTTTAAACCGCAAAGTATGTCAAGGGATGTGGAACCTATTAAGGATTAGATTGAGTTAAATGAGTACCCAAGCTGCTAGGCCGTAGTGCAAAAAAGGATCAGAAGAAGACGTCATAATAAAGGTTGAATCCATAGTGTATACATGTGAGACATTGATACGCATATTGCATGATTTGCAAATGGGTAGTAGATAACACCTATAAAAAGAAACAAACAGGTATAGTAGGCGGGTGACACTTGCATGCTTGGAATGCGTACATTCCATGGTGCACAATGCGTTTAGAGTAGCACCAAAAGCTGTTTTTAGCGACACTTGCATGCTTGGAATGAGTACATTCCATGGTGCACAATGCGTTTCGAATAGCACCAAAAGCTGTTTTTTTAGTGACACTTGCATGCTTGGAATGCGTACATTCCATGGTGCACAATGCGTTTAGAATAGCACCAAAAGCGATTACTTAAAAATTAATAAGAATGGAATAAGAATGTCCTGGGTGGCAAATTTTAGAAAACTAATTAGCGGGGGGACTTCTATTAGGCACCCGAGAGTATGCAATACATATTTGTACATGCACTAAGGTTAAGTGCCATATTTTCAAAATGAAACTCTATTGTCCTTATTTCAGATATAATTATTCATCATTACTCTCGAGTGCCAAATAATCGTACCCCCCTGATGTATTATTTTATTTTATTTTTGTAACTATTTTTATGGCAAAAGAAATACATACATACATACATACATACATACCACCAGTAGCACCAGCACTACTACTACTACTACTACTACTACTACTACTACTACTACTACTGCTGCTGCTACTACTACTACTACTGCTGCTGCTGCTGCTGCTACTACTACTATTACTACTACTACTACTACTACTACTACTACTGCAGTCTATGTTAATAACAGTACCAGATGAAATGTCTCTAAAAGCAGTAACTGCAGCACAAAATATTCTATGAGCCTATAGGTTATGTGTATATGTGTTGTAACCTATATATTTGACTTGTATGCGCAACGATAGCGACATGCTATAATTATCCGGGCAGCGAAATTAGTGAGCAACAAAAATCACTACCAACAGCTTGTTGTGTAAGTCGTAAAGTGTGAGTAAGACGAGACTATAATTAAAGAAAATGCGGTGTTTGAATGTTAAATTTTAGGTAAAGAGTACACGTACAGGGAAATTTACGTGTGCTTAACAGACAGGGAAATCTACTTGTGCTTATATTTTATCATCGTTTTCATTATTTTTGAATTTCTTCGGACTAGACACTCTTGTATATCAATCCTGTTGTCCCATGTACTACGCCAGGTGACAACAGCGGGAAATTATGCAGAATGGCACTATTGAAATACTGACATTCCATCGTGCACAACGCATTCTCATTATATTCAAATAGTGTATGTTTTCAGTATTGCACTATTGAAATATTGACATTCCATCGTGCACAACGCATTCTCATTATATTAAAATAGTGTATGTATCCAGAATGGCACTATTGAAATACTGACATTCCATCGTGCACAACGCATTCTCATTATATTCAAATAGGATCTTCATATCTTTTCAAGTTTGGCAACTGGAAACCGACAACCTCTACTTAAATTTGCCATCAGCATTTTAAGACATTTCTTGCTAAGTATTTTGTCATGTCATTACTGCTCTATCAGACATGAAAATACTCTTGATGCTCATCCAATTCTGTGACTAGTCGTCTTTGTCGAGAGTCAGTTATTATTATGCCTTGAGCCCTGTTTTTGAAGTCAATATGTGCGCTCAGGCGGCTCAGCCCGAGTCAGTTTCCCTCTCTCGATTGTGTGAATCACAGATACTAGTACTGGTAGGTATGTATTGTGCATTACAACCAATCAGTTGTTATTATCAGATTGTGAATGGATTTGGAAATTGGCATTTTTTGGCAGATATGACAGGTCATATGAATCACTTGAATCTGAAATTGCAAGGCAAAACAAATTTGATCAGTGACTACTTTGTGGACCCTTTTAAGTTGGCTCTCGCTACAGTCAGTCACCGGATCCGTCACTGGTTGCTCCTTCAAAAATTTCCTTCAACCTGTGCAAGTCCAACGTTTTGCTTCCTCCCATCCTATTCTATCTCGTAGTTTGTGAGGCACACAAGGCACATAAGCCCAAAACGTCACGTCAACATACAAGTGCACATAAATAAACACACATAGCACGCACACAAGCACTCAAAGTATGTGTTAAATATGAATTGAAGCACTTGATGGCATTAAAAGTGTCAGTTTATGTATTCTGTTTCCCAATATTCTTTTGTTTTGTAAAAACTCTTTCACTTACCTGTTGGATGCGACTGCCTGGTCGTAGATGCCATGGACGACGTTGTTGGCAGATTCGTGGTAGACTTTGTATTTAGAGTTTGAGCTCCTGGAGTCAAGGTGGAATGTAACAAATATTCAGCATCAACAGCAGAATCATTATCATCATTCATCATTATCATCATCATTGTCATCGTCACCATTATCATAATTATCATCAGCAGCAGCAGCAGCATCAACAGCAGAATCATCATCATCATCATCATAATAATAATAATAGTCATCACCAGTGGCGAAGCTGGCCTCAGCTTTCATGTCATGCCCATGATGGGTGTGGTCTTTATGATGGGTGTGGTTCTTCTCAATGTGTACGTATCTGAAGATGATCGTCTGAGTGTCATGCACAGAATGTCAAGACACTTTAGCAAAGTTTTCCTGGTTTTTATTGTATAGCCCAATAAGATAAACTAAAATAGGCTTTAGAGTTTTAGGAATTAGGTCAAAAATAAAATCGTTGCAGGAAATGTACTTGCTTCCCGCTGGATAAGTGTTGCCTCTGCCCATGTTAGTATTCATGTTTTCATTAGTTCACATCCTGAAGTACACATCCTTCAGTTCACAACGTTAACTTTACATCCTTTAGTTCACACACTTTAGTTCAAATCCTTTAATTTACATCCTTTACTTCACATCCTGAAGTACACATCCATCAGTTCCCAACTTTAACTATACATCCTTCAGGTCACACTCTTTAGTCCACACCCTTTAATTTACATCCTTTAGTTCACATCCTGAAGTACACATCCCATCCGCCATTATGTAATCCGCGTCGCTAGAAAACTGGGAACTAGTTTAGGGTAATAAAACTCACAGTCCTTGGAAACCAACATACGTCGTGTTTAGAAAAGTGAGGAGGTCGGTTAGTTTGAGAAAGTTATTTGTTGAATTCTACACATCACCATTATGTTATCCCCTCCATTCTTAGCTGACTATTTAATTATTGTGAATTTGAAATATTTAATTACAAACAGAAATTTTGGAGACTTTCAAGGACCTTACTAATCCTGCCTTGGTTTCAGTTGTAAGGTCAGGTTGTTAAACTCTATTGTTATATAGAAATGCATGGAGACAATAGAAGTAACTATGTTCCACCTAATGGTAATATAGCTGTTGTACTTCAGAAATGAGTACTTTTGGTCTACTTAAATTTTGTTCTTACTATTTGTTTCATAATCATGAACTGGTTAGATGACGGTTCACCAATGCTGTCGGATAAATTGTGTTCTTGAGAGCTCAGGGAGGCATTGGTTTTCAATGCCTTCACGCATACTAAAATGCAATGACTGAAAAATCAAATTGCTGGGTCGCTGCAAGCCAACAGAAACGACAATGAAGGAGAACCAAAAACCCCATCTGAAGATTCTTCTCATGGTCTGCCTCCATCGTCGATCATACCAACACAATTTTCAACGCTCAACACAAACTGCCCTCTCCTCAACACAAACTGCCCTCTCCTCCAAACAAACTGTCCTCTCCCCAACACAAACTGCCCTCTCCTCCAAACAAACTGTCCTCTCCTCCAAACAAACTGCCCTCTCCTCAACACAAACTGTCCTCTCCTCCAAACAAACTGCCCTCTCCTCAACACAAACTGCCCTCTCCTCCAAACAAACTGTCCTCTCCTCCAAACAAACTGTATGGCGTATGGTGTCAACAAAAGTTTGATAAACAAGCTACAACGTGTTCAGAACTCTGCAGCCCGACTAGTGGCCCTGTTAGGAATATATAATTAGTTATCTGCATACCCCTGGTAAAGTTCCGTGTCAGCATCGATTCAGCGCGCAAATCATGTGACGTTGCATAATTAGAAATTGCGTGGGTAACCACGTGCTTTAATGATGTATAAATGGAATTATTTTTTTCAATGTGCTGTAATGAGCAATTTGGGACCGCCATGGTCTCTAGGGACTCATTAGCTATGCTGTGTGTTCATATCAGCTCATTCTGAGCACTTTTACTTGAAAAGGCATTTTTAGAAAATTTGCACAATAGACCAAGTCTTTTCAATGTGCTGTAATGAGCGATTTGGGACCGTCATGGTCTCTAGGGACTCATTAGCTATGCTGTGTGTTCATTTCTTGGAAGTTTCCTTTACTTATTAATATATAAAGAAATGTTTGACGGAATATTGGGAGTGCTACGAAGGTCAGCCTTCATAATTTAGTAGCCTACTTGACAATTATATGGCAGAACTAACGATAGACATGTGATGGTGGTGATAAAGATGATGATGATGATGATGATGATGATGATGATGATGATGATGATGATGATGATGACAAAAATAATGATGGTGGTGAAATTTTCGAAAAATTATTATTTGGTTTTGTTTAAGGTTCGGCATTTGCGGAGAGAAGAGACCCAAAAAGTTACTCGCCCAGCAATTCGCGACAATTTATTCCCGCGACAACTAAATTTTCAAGCGTTCGCGACAGTTAACAAACAAAAAAAATCAAAGCATTCGCGACAGTTTCTTCCTTTAAAGTATCAATCCTGCCTTGGGTGAGTAAAAACGCGCAAGATTCCATGGTGCACAATGCGTTTGGAATATCACCAAAAGCTGTTTTTAGTGACATTTGCATACTTGGAATGCGTACATGCCATGGTGCACAATGCGTTTAGAATAGCACCAAAGGCTGTTTTTAGTGACACTTGCATACTTGGAAATCGTACATTCCATGGTGCACAATGCGTTTAGAATAGCACCAAAAGCTGTTTTTAGTGACACTTGCATACTTGGAATGGGTGATGACATATTTTGTATTTCTCTAGTGTTCTTTTCAAGACAGTAAGAATCCTACTTCAAGTTGTTGCAGATATTTTTATTACTGATTGGTGTTTTGCTAAGTTTTCAGTTTCATCCAAACGCAATTTCTGGTGTACGAGGGAAGTGTTGAGGTGGGATAATTCAGATGGAAATGGACGAGGCCAAGTGCGTCATCTGTCAAACGGGAGACAGCGGGTGCTTGTTGACCTATAGTGGAGTTTTTTACCTTTCGGTTTTGTTACTTTTCTTTGAAAAACATGATTATTATATCTTTAAACTTAGATTTTCTTACCTGAATTTGTACCGACGATTTC
The DNA here is from genome assembly GCA_010016025.2 of Alatinidae sp. Z8VKAUB7J3. Classification (NCBI taxonomy): domain Eukaryota; kingdom Metazoa; phylum Cnidaria; class Cubozoa; order Carybdeida; family Alatinidae; species Alatinidae sp. Z8VKAUB7J3. The sequence continues at coordinate 256,283,843 of JAAAKM020721499.1, forward strand.
GTCCAAATCTAAAATATATTTCCTAAATACAACGTAAACCTGCAGAAATACCCTAGAGATGCTAAAAGCCCTTAAAAAATCAAAATGTAATTCAAAAAGGATGTTTTCTTCAATCTCTTTTCTTTCTACTTCAGGGGTACATGTGGGTTCGGCAAACAGGGAAGTGGGCAATGGCTGGGAAAGGGTTGAGAATCACTGCTTTAATGGAACCGTGAGCAAGTCTAATGCGTTTGGGTAGGCCGTAGGTTATCGACTCAGGTTGAAATTCTCTAGTTAGACAACGGAACAGAGAGCAGTTTTGTCTCTTTTCTGAATAAACATAAAGCATATTTGATGTCAGAAAATACAGGAAAAAGGTTGGTTGAATCAGAAATAGCTCACTTTGAGACAGCAGCGACAAATGCAATGACGTTACCTACCATCAACGTTTTGTAGCCATTACAGATTTGGCATTTGTAAAAGTAATAATATTTATTTGATGTCAGAAAATACAGGAAAAAGGTTGGTTGAATCAGAAATAGCTCACTTTGAGACAGCAGCGACAAATGCAAGATGACTATGGCCTATTTACTATTTAAATGGTCATAAAATCGCTTTATTTTAAACTTTATCTTGTAAAATATGCAAAGTGCCTAATTAAAACCTAAAAAATTTTAATATTTAAGATCCCCAAACGTTCAAGGACCCTCATTTATTTTTGTTTATTTCTTCAAAACTAAAAGTACCTACCTGCTGCCAGCTTCTTTAAGCAATGTGAAGGTCTTCTGTTGCATTAAATATGCGTCATGATCCTATTTTGAACGCTTTGTGCACCATGGAATGTACGCATCTAGTGTATCCAAACTATGTCTAATATGCATCATCAGTCTATTTTGAACGCTGTGTGCACCATGGAATGTACGCTTCTAGTGTATCCAGACTTTGTCAAATATGCGTCATTAGCCTATTTTGAACGCTTTGTGCACCATGGAATGTACGCATCTAGTGTATGCAAATGTTAAATATGCGTCATGAGCCTATTTTGAACGTTTTGTGCAACATAGAATGTACGCATCTTGTGAATGCAAACTATGTTAAATATCCGTCCTCAGCCTATTTTCAACACTTTGTGTACCACAGAAAGTACGCATCTAGTGTATACAAACTATGTCAAATATGCGTCATTAGCCTATTTTGAACGCTTTCTGCACCATGGAATGTACGCATCTAGTGTATGCTGTACGCATTCCAAGCATGCAATTGTCACTAAAAACGCCTTGTTAGGTTATGTTGAACACATTGTGCACCATGGAATTTACCCATTCCAAGCATGCAATTGTCGCTCAAAGCGCCTTGTTAGGTTATTTTGAACACATTGTGCAACATGGAATATACGCATTCCAAGCATGCAATTGTCACTAAAAACGCCTTGTTAGGTTATTTTGAACACATTGTGCACCAAAACTAAAACTTTTGAAATAGGAAAACAGCCTTTAATCACATTCTTTACCATGTGCAATCATAAAATAGTCTAATAACTTCAATTTTTCCACGGACGTAGCTATTACCCCCGAGAACTAAAACTTTTGAAATAGGAAAAGAACGTTTAATCACATTCTTTACCATGTGCAATCATAAAATTGTCTAATATCTTCATTTTTTCCACAGACATAGCTATTGCCTTACACTCAAGGACCATAAAGAAAATTTTGATAACCACCCGACCTGTAGATTAATCAATCCATCAAAAAGCGAAATGGGAAAAGTGAACAAGGCTATATTAGAGAGAATAAACAAAGCTGTTAGACTGTTTACGGGCTTTAATCGGTGGAGGGACACACAATCCGTAATCGATTGGTTTACGTCGATCCGCCACAAAGAGCGACATGTATTTTTATCATTCGATTATCATCACCAGTGTCATCGTCATCATCATTATCACCATGATCTTTATCATGATCATTATCATTATCATCATCGCTACCATCACCACCACCATCATCATCAACATCATCATCATCATCATCATCATCATCATCATCATCATCGTCATCACCATCATCATGACACACACTCATACACAGTGACATAAATATGCATAATCGTTAAAGGTTAAGTTGTAAATACTTCAATTAATTACAGACCCCTTCTATATCTATATGAAAACAGCAGATATGGGTTTTGTCTTCTTGAGACAGTCTCTCCACGAAAATCATTGTTGAGTCATTCAAGTTCTATGCACTCACTTTACCCGTTGACGGCTATGATGATGACAAAATACATTATGTTAAGGAAAATCAACCGTGCGAAAAGAATATGCAACGCCTCAAGGAGCAAATCGGCACTCTTGCGTACATTTCATGGTGCACAATGCGTTTGGAATAGCACCAAAAGCTGTTTTTGGTAATACTTGCATGGTGCACAATGCGTTTAGAAGAGCACGAAAAGCTGTTTTTAGTGACACTTGCATGCTTTGAATGCGTACATTCCACTGTGCACAATCCGTTTAGAATGGCACCAAAAGCTGTTTTTAGTGACACTTGCATGCTTTGAAGACGTACATTCCATGGCTTTTCAGCTTTATCAAAATTGAAATTGATTGTGACAGACATTGTGTCACATTCACAGCAAGATATGCATATCGACACAATGCTTTCCACACAATGGCCGAAGGCACCTCAGTGGTATGTAAAAAAATCAATTTGAATCAAGCTTACTTAGGCCCAAGTCAAACGTCGCTCTTCTCATGCGCCGAACCTAATACAATTAGGTTCGACGATGGAGCGGCTTTGATTAGCCTATTTTGAACGCTTTGTGCACCATGGAATGTACGCATCTAGTGTATGCAAACTATGTGAAATATTCCTTACTAGCGTATTTTGAACGCTTTGTGCACCATGGAATGTACGCATCTAGTGTATGCAAACTATGTCAAATTACCTTAATAGCGTATTTTGAACGCTTTGTGCACCATGGAATGTACGCATCTAGTGTATGCAAACTATGTCAAATATCGTCCCCTCAGAATGTGACGTCACTGGAAAGAATTTTCGTCGAGACATCGAATTCACAGAACAATAGACCAACAGCGTAGATTCCTGACAATACTTTACAAAGACCCTGATCTAACCATTGCCCTTAGCTACCATTGCGCTTAGCTTTCATTGCTACTCCAGCGTATTTTAAAAGTTACGGACATAAAACGTTCCCCTTAAACATTTCGAAAAAGTTTAGTTCGTCATTTGTGTCCCGGTCTGTATATACATTCGTTTTTGAATCGGTAAATGATGAAATAATTTTTTTTGTTTTTCCCTTTTTTCTTTTTAGTTTTTTTTTGTAGTTTTTACCTTTTTTTAGTTTTTTTAGTTTTTTTTCTAAACTAAACTAAAACCTAAGAAAAAGACCAATTCAAAAACGAATGTATATACAGACCGGGACACCGGGACACAAATGACGACCTATGTCAAAAATGCCTTATCAGCCTATTTTGAACGCTTTGTGCACCATGGAATGTACGCATCTAGTGTATGCAAACCTTGTCAAGTAAGCCTTATGAGCCTATTTTGAAAGCTTTGTGCACCATGGAATGTACGTATCTAGTGCAAGCAAACTATGTCAAATATGCCTTATTAGCCTATTTTGAACGCTTTGTGCACCATGGAATGTACGCATCTAGTGTATATCGTGGAAACTGACATCTCCAAGCAGTTTGAACTTTGACTGATCACCCAAAATAGTATCCATCTTGTTCAAATAGCCTGATTTATTTAAGATAACCACGCCATTACCCTTGTCAGGCCTAGTTTGTTTGGGGGCCTATACGATAGATTGTTTTCGTATATTAGCTAAAGCTAGATCAGCTTTCCATCTGAAAGTTTTAGAAGCGGTTTTCATCAAAACCCCGTCATGAGCATATTTTGAACGCTTTGTGCACCATGGAATGTAGACATCTAGTGTATCCAAACTATGTCAAATATGCTTCATTAGCCTATTTTGAACGCTTTGTTCCCTATGGAATGTACGCTTCTAGTGTATCCAAACTATGACAGTATGCGTCATTAGCCTATTTTGAACGCTTTGTGCACCATGGAATGTACGCATCTAGTGTATCCAAACTATGTTAAATTTGAAAAAACGTTTTCATGTTTATTTTTCATTGTTTTCTAATTGTAATGCTAGAAAATCATGCGCCCTTTTCCTTAAATTTTTCTTCCCCCATGACAGATTCCTCCAAGGAAAGATCCTCCAACATAGCCCCCTCTCCTCAGCCCCAACCCCCAAACAAAATAAAATCCCCCTGAAAACGTCTGTACACTTCCCAATAACCATTACTATATGTAAACACTTTTAGGTTAGGAAAATGAAACTTTCAGGGATGGGTCTACAGGCTAAAGTATGTCCTGGGAAGGTATTTTAAAGTACCTAGGGTAAGACAACCAGTACTGGGACACTTTGATCACTCTGCCTATTCTGGGACAGAATCTTTGATTAGATTACAACATGTCCAATACTGGGACAAAAGACTTTAATCTTGGACACCCAATCTATACATTTTTCTGGGTTGCTTCTTTTTCTCTTGGCTCACCATTCGGAAGATTTTTGGCAGTTCTGAAATCTGATTAGTCAGTGAGCCCCTCGATCGATGGTGGTCGAGGAAACAGTTAAAGTGAGTTTGAACGTTTTTTCTGAACTCGAGAGATCGAGTGCAGATCGGGGGGATGCCACGATAATGAGAGTGCGCATGTCCAAAGTGGTCGATGTCGATCAAATCGAGGGGTGATCGAGGAAGTTATTTGGCCATAGGGTGCCAGGGAGCAAGGTTGATGTCCGAAATCTGTCAATATTATTGAGAAAGATAAATATGAAAGGCACCAAAACATGCTTGTGAACCACTAACGGTGGTTGAGGGGGGTTACCCCTACCCGTTGCTGATAAGTATTTAACGTAAACCTTTGATTTCCCTAAGTCCTGTGCCAATTGCCACGCCCTTGTACTTTTTATTGGCTAACATTATAAATAAAATAGAAGTTTTGATTATTTTATATATAATGCAACTGCATTATAGTTGCAAAACTGAAATAGTACCGTGAAATAATAATAAATAAAATGGAAGGTTTGATTATTTTGTATATAATGCAATTGCATTATAATTGCAAAACTGAAATAGTACCGTGTAATGATAATAAATAAAATGGAAGTTTTGATTATTTTATATATAATGCAACTGCATTATAGAAAAGAGCCTTTAATCACATTCTTTACCATGTGCAATCATAAAATAGTCTAATATCTTCATTTTTTCCAGAGACGTAGCTATTACCCTCGAAAACTAAAACTTTTGAAATAGGAAAAGAGCCTTTAATCACATTGTTTACGATATGCAATCATAAAATAGTCTAATATCTTCATTTTTTCCACAGACGTAGCTACTACCCCCGAAAACTAAAACTTTTGAAGATGATAAATGCACCACCGCGGTGTTTCTTCTGACGAAATCAGTTCAGTTGTCCTAAAAACAACTGGAAGATCAGTTGTCCTCAAAAAGCGTTATTGCTTCTTGATAACACTCCCAGTCATACGTCTGAGGAAAAACTGATAAGGGATGATAAATGCACCACCGCGGTGTTTCTTCTGACGAAATCAGTTCAGTTGTCCTAAAAACAACTGGAAGATCAGTTGAAAAGGCTCGTTCAGAGTGCCGAGTTGCTCCTTGAGGCGTTGCACACCTTTTTCGCACGGTTGATTTTCCTTAACAAACTGTGTTTTGTTATCATCAGAGCTGTCAACGGGTAAGGTGAGTGCACAGAACTTGAATGACTCAACAATGATTTTCGTGGAGAGACTGTCCCAAGAAGACAAAATCCATATCTTCCGTTTTCATATAGATATAGAAGGGGTCTGTGCTAGGACGATGAAAATTGGTAGGCGTGTCAGGGAGCTGCACAAATTGACTTGATAAAATCGTTTTCCCAGATTCGACCATCTGGGGGGCTAAAGGGAGAGGAAAAATTAGAAAAAAAAGGTATTGATAACTTACGAGTGGGTGATTGGATCTGAATGAATTTTGATATTTAGAAGGACATCGTGACTCAGAGCTCTTATTTTAAATCCTGACCGGCATTAAAACAACTACCTATTTATCAAACATGTAGCACCCATTGCTTTCTTTAAACAAGATTGAATTTATTTAAACTGGCAAGCACGTATTTTACTTTATGGACTAGGCTCTATGGTCTAGGCTCTAGACTATGGTGGTAACTAAGTAGAAAAACAACTACCTATTTATCAAACATGTAGCACCCATTGCTTTCTTTAAACAAGATTGAATTTATTTAAACTGGCAACTGTAACGGACACTGCAGGTGCTGGATCATCCGTCAGTGTCCGCCACCATCCGCCAACGGATGGTAACTGTCTGCAGTGGTCCGCATTGGGGGGAGCAGCACATGATTTTTACACTGAAACATCCGCAATCATCCGCAAGAGTGACTGTAACGGACACTGCAGGTGCTGGATCATCCGTCAGTGTCCGCCACCATCCGCCAACGGATGGTAACTGTCTGCAGGAGTGCTACAGACTTGGTCATTGCTAAGAGAGTGCTACAGACTTGGTCATTGCTAAGAGAATGCTACAGACTTGGTCATTGCTAAGAGAGTGCTACAGCCTTGGTCATTGCTAAGAGAGTGCTACAGACGTGGTCATTGCTAAGAGAGTGCTACAGACTTGGTCATTGCTAAGAGAGTGCTACAGACTTGGTCATTGCTAAGAGAATGCTACAGACTTGGTCCGACACGCATTGTGTCACATTCACAGCAAGATATGCATATGGAAACGAAACACCCCTTTCCACACAATAACCAAAGGCACCTTAGTGGAATATGAAAAAGTTTATTTGAACCTAGCCTAAGTGCCCCCCCCCCCCCCCCCCCAACCGCCCCCCCCCCCCCCCCTCTCCCCCTCCACTCTCCCCCTTTCACGTTTAGTCCACACCAACGCTATAGAAACCAAATCAAAAGTTTTAGTTTTCGGGAGTAATAGCTACGTCCTTGGAAAAAAATGAAGATATTAGACTATTTTATGATTGCAAATGGTAAAGAATGTAGTTAAAGGCTCTTTTGCTATTTCAAAAGTTTTAGTTTTAGGGGGTAATAGCCACGTCCGTGGAAAAAATGAAGATATTAGACTATTTTATGATTGCACATGGTAAAGAATGTGATTAAACGCTCTTTTCTTTCCTTTTAAATTTTGGTGGAATAGCAAGTTCAATTGGGATCAATTCATAACGTTTAGTAGTTTTTCTAGAGAATTGTGTTTAAAAATTCCGCTATTATTGGTATTAACAATGAAAAGAAACTACCACCCGCTTGAACAAGTCATTTCCTTTTAAATTTTGGTGGAATAGCAAGTTCAATTGGGATCAATTCATAACGTTTAGTAGTTTTTCTAGAGAATTAATTCTTTGCGGTTATCATCCTTTCTGAGAATTGTTCATATGATTCCATACGGCCGGAGAATTCCTGTTCAACAATGACGGCAACTCCCTGTCTATGTTGGCCATTTGGTCTTGTTGAAGATATGATAACGAACCCATCTTGTTCAAAGGCACCCTCAATTTTATTGTTTCTTTGGGTTTCTTTTTTTGAATATTTTCATTTTTGTGTATGAGGGGATTCTTGGCATATCTATATCTTACGTGTGGAGTGAGCTGAGGTAGTTTTATTAAAGAGAGTAGAGTGCAAGACGGTATATCTATATCTTACTAAGTTTTCTTAAAGAGAGCAGAGCGCATATGTGCTGCTTCAGAGAGTAGAGTACAAGAGGGCATATCTATATCTTACGTGTGGAGTGAGCTGAGGTAGTTTTATTAAAGAGAGTAGAGTGCAAGACGGTATATCTATCGTAATACTATGTTTATGCACTCTCCTGCATCCAATTAGCTTCGTACTTACTTAGTACGAAGTACGAATTACTTAGTTAGTTACTTAGTACGAATTACTACTTACTTAGCTCGAGTTTCATTGTTTTATGCTGCCTTGTTGGCTTCGTAATACTATGTTTATGCACTCTCCTGCATCCAATTAGCTTCGTACTTACTTAGTACGAAGTACGAATTACTTAGCAAACTGAAGCTTCAATTATTGTAAACTGCGGATTGTAATCATTGAAACTATTCTAACTATTCAAACTATTCAGAATCTAAACTATTCAAATGCACCACAAATCTTATTATTAGAGGATCTTCGACCTTCAATTTGAAGGATCTTCAAACTGAAGCTTCAATTATTGTAAACTGCGGATTGTAATCATTGAAACTATTCTAACTATTCAAACTATTCAGAATACAATCAAACATAAAAACCATCTTCCAAAGCATTCCATAACCTCAGGATAAGTAAGTACCCTTATGATTGATTTCAGGCAATTGAATTCCTCCTCACAAGGTGATAGAAATTTGTCAGCTGTTACTGCTGAGCAATTGGAATTCCACAATCAAACATAAAAACCATCTTCCAAAGCATTCCATAACCTCAGGATAAGTAAGTACCCTTATGATTGATTTCAGAGTTTAGGAGCTTGGTTGACCAAACACAGATAAATAAGCTTTGTTAATTGATTTGCCATACTTATAGATACGTCATAAATACATACGTCTGGATCACAATTTCTATTCTTAAAAGTCCTACCTAAAAAGTCAAGATTTGTCAACAAGTTTAGGAGCTTGGTTGACCAAACACAGATAAATAAGCTTTGTTAATTGATTTGCCATACTTATAGATACGTCATATAATTTTTGGTAATTTGGTTGCATAAAATGGCTGCAAATAACTTTGGGAGAATATAGTGACAATAGCTTAGCTATTTTGTGAAAAAGCCAGATTTAATTCAATTAATTTTTGGTATATCAATTATTAATTTGGTATATATTTGGTTAATTTTTGGTAATTTGGTTGCATAAAATGGCTGCAAATAACTTTGGGAGAATATAGTGACAATAGCTTAGCTATTTGTTGAGGAGGGGATAATCCCCTTCATACACTAAAGTTTTTAGTTCTTTTAAAAAGCTTCCTTTTGTTTTAATTAAATGACCCTTGTGTTTCAGGAGCTGTTCTTAAAGAATTGGGACCACATTCAAATGGTAAAAAAAGTGAGGTGTTGAGGAGGGGATAATCCCCTTCATACACTAAAGTTTTTAGTTCTTTTAAAAAGCTTCCTTTTGTTTTAATTAAATAAATATGCCAGAAATCGGCCGAAAAATAGCTAAAACATATGACACTGAACAGCTTAAGAGGATGTAGCTTTTCTAAAAAAAAATTCCACGTGTCCTTTGGCAGTTTTGGTAGTAGCTGTGCTACAATTTGGGAATCGCGAGTGAAAAATATGCCAGAAATCGGCCGAAAAATAGCTAAAACATATGACACTGAACAGCTTAAGAGGATGTAGCTTTTCTAAATTTTTTTTAAGTAATTTTAGTTTGATGCAGCTTATCGATGAGTTGCCCTTTGTCTGTGCAAGATGGTACAGACGAAGACAACTACTGCCACTACAAAATCTTCTGCCGGAAAATTTTCTGCCGTCGCCCTTGTTACAAATGTTATTTTTTTTTAAGTAATTTTAGTTTGATGCAGCTTATCGATGAGTTGCCCTTTGTCTGTGCAAGATGGTACAGACGAAGAATGAATTTTGGAGAACAAATTCTAAAAATGCGGTCAGTTAAAGATATGATTAAACCAATTTTTACTTGGCGAGCATAACCGGAAAAAAACGACAAAAATCTGTTATTGTTAGTAAGTTTTCTGTAAATCTTAAAATCCAAACTATTTTCATCAAACAGTTCGTGGTAACGAACTGTAGTAAGGAGCGACCCGGCTCAATAGTAACCAAAACTCTAAAAAATATGGCCCATCCCTCCGGACCCATTCCTCTGAAAATGTTTGACTGAGAAACTGACGAATATGCAGTCCCGAATTTAGTGGTTCAAGTCGACGTTGTATTCCGTCGTCGAAAATTTTTGTCTGCTCCAAATTATCTTTTATATGGATATGGCCCATCCCTCCGGACCCATTCCTCTGAAAATGTTTGACTGAGAAACTGACGAATATGCAGTCCCGAATTTAGTCTGATGCTTTCAATGGGTTTTTCAAGCTGCTCACTTTACTGCTCACCCAACTCTTCAATAATCTCTATATTAGTACGGGATGTATAGTTTACTCTAAGAAAGCTTAAAGGTAAAATAGTAAACTAGTACAGGCATGAGTATAGTTCTGATGCTTTCAATGGGTTTTTCAAGCTGCTCACTTTACTGCTCACCCAACTCTTCAATAATCTCTATATTAGTACGGCAACTGTTGGGCTTTTAAATCTGACTTAACAGGAAGGATTCTGCTCCTACTGGGCTTAATTGCCCTTACAAAACCCCTGAATTAATTGCCCTTACAAAACATTGTAATCCTTTCAGCCTGCTCCAATTTTTCAATACTTCTCTGGCAACTGTTGGGCTTTTAAATCTGACTTAACAGGAAGGATTCTGCTCCTACTGGGCTTAATTGCCCTTACAAAACCCCCAAAGAGAGCGGATCTGTTCCGATTATGTTAATCATGTATCTGGGACTTGTGCTCATTTTTCCCATGAAGTTTCATTCCGATCCCTCCACTCTAAGTGGTTTCCAAGATTTTAGTTTTCCCCCTCCTCCAACTTCCCCCAATGTCATCAGATCCGGTCGGGATTTAAAATAAGAGCTCTGAGACACAATAGCATTCTAAACATCAAATTTCATTAAGATCCAAAGAGGGAAGTGGTAGCATCATTCTTGCTAATGTCACACTACCTTAAAACAAGCTCAAACATTTTACCTATTATTAAATCGGCACGATCGTTTATAGTGACTACCCTGCGATAACCTTTTGTCTTCCTTTTGAATACATCAAGAAAAGAGGGAAGTGGTAGCATCATTCTTGCTAATGTCACACTACCTTAAAACAAGCTCAAACATTTTACCTATTATTATTTGTTGAATCAATTGGTTACAGATCGACTGGAAATACACTTTCAGCTGAAACCAACAATAGATGATTATTCCAGGGTAAGTATGGTTGAAAACCTGAAGTTAAATCAGACAAAGTTTAGATTAAGTCCAGTCGTCAGAATTAGTTTTGTTGAATCAATTGGTTACAGATCGACTGGAAATACACTTTCAGCTGAAACCAACAATAGATGATTATTCCAGGGTCTTGGGTTTCCCATAAGGTGCCAACAGGGTCATACAATAACGCCTGCTGATCCCTAGACGGCATCGTTTATGGTTAGAACTAGGACGGTATCTGATCGTCTTCGATCCTCTAACTTTCGTTCTTGATTAATGAAAACATTCTTGGCAAATGCTTTCGCAGTTGTTCGTCTTTCGTAAATCCAAGAATTTCACCTCTGACAACGAAATACGAATGCCCCCAAGGGTAATAGCTACGTATGTTGAAAAAATGAAGATATTAGACAATTTTATGATTGCACGTGGTAAATAATGTGATTAAAGGCTCTTTTCCTATTTCAAAAGTTTTAGTTTTCGAGGGTAATAGCTACGTATGTTGAAAAAATGTAGATATTAGACTATTTTATGATTGCAAATGGTAAAGAATGTGATTAAAGGCTCTTTTTCTATGTCAAAAGTTTTAGTTGATTTCTCTGGTCTAGTATCTAGGATCTCCCTCATTGCCTGAAGGCCTTCTTCGTGGGGAATGCTGGGGTAAAGACCCACAACATCAGCTGTGCAGATAATGGCGTTTTCAGGCAACGTAGGAAGATCTGACAAAAGACTAAGAAAATGGCTGCTGTCCTTAACATATGAGGGAATACTACTAACTAACTGACTTAAATGAAAATCTAAAAACTCTGAAAATACTGATGTGTATCAGTAGGTTTGCAAAAAAGATCCGTTTCTAGTCTACTATCTACTCTCCGAACACTAATATCTAGAAAATTAATAACACTACTAGAACTCTCAAAAGTAAACTTAATAAATTCATGACTATTGTTTAAAAATTCCTGGAACTGTCTAAGCCGTGCCTCGCCGTGGGTCCATACAAAAAAACAATCATCCAAATATCTAAACCAAACAAGCGGTGATGGAGTATTTGGCTGCCGAGGTCCTTGAGCTTGCTGGTAATGCTGCACGAGATAACAAAAAAACTCGTATCATTCCTCGTCACCTTCAGCTTGCCATTAGAAACGATGAAGAACTCAACAAGCTTCTGTCGGGGGTCACCATTGCCCAAGGAGGCGTTTTGCCCAATATTCAAGCAGTCCTTCTACCAAAGAAGACTGAAAAACCGGCAAAGGCAGAGAAGCTTGGACACAGTGGAGTGAAGACCTCGACACTGCAGAGGGTCGTCAAAAAATGTTCAAGATAGCAAAACAAATGAGGAAAGAGAAAAAAGACGTTACAGGCACGAATTTCATCAGAGGAACGGACGGCTCCATAAAAGTGGACGAAGATGAAGTTGCTGAAAGATGGCGGTCCTATTTTGAAGAGTTGTTGAATGGTGAAAATGAGAACACGTTGCTGAATTGGTCTGTCACCGGGTATCGAGAGGGTGTTCTGGCTCAAAGCCTCGGACATACGACACGACCCTCACTGAACGCACAAGCGTTCGTACATCCACGAATAGAAATCGGATGCCAGAAACCACCATGGCCATCAAAACAATAGAGTGCATGCCCTTGTAATTATAGTGTGTATGGTTTCTGATATCTTGTTAAAAGTAGCGAAGTCCATCCTCGACCTCTGTTTTGAAAAGTCGTTCAAGTTCTTTATCCTTCTCTGTCATTTCCACGTCCGTCTGCACCTCTAATACTATTTCCTCGCCATCATTCTGTACCACATTCTCCTCTATTTCACCATTTCGTTCAATTGGCTCTTCAACATGATGTTCCTCTTCTTCTTCAGTCCTCATTACAACCTCTGCTCTTTGGATCTCCTCTCTTTGTCTTACCAGTATTAAGTTAGAAAGTTAGAGGAGCTATTCTTCAAATTTGGGGAGCCTGCCAATGCAACTGTTTTAGTAAAGTTAGTAAAGCCGTACATAATAGAATCTCGAGACGAGAATTGTCGAGGAGGGGTTGACAAAAGTCTACAAGAATCTTAAGAAGGGAGATGGATATTTCAGTGACTTTTCTGATTCAGTATTAAAAACCTCAATTATCTTTTTTGTGTGTAGAGGGGGTCATCGAATTATATTATCATACATCTTAAAACAGTTAACCAATAGGAAACGTCCACGAATATTGTGGATTGCAACATTCTGGGATCGGACCTTGCCTCAGCCTCGTTCTGATGTGGACTTTGGCAATTACGCAAACTCCTGTAGTCCGTCCCATGAGATTGGTATTACCTAATTAACAAGCTCTACAATGTGCTAATTAAAATGAGTGGGAAAATTACAACACTTTTCAGTTCACCAATTTAGTTTCTAGCGGACACTGGTTGGTCTAAGAACACGAAGTCATTCAAGCAGTACAAATTCTGATTGGCTCAAGAATACAGTTGGAGATAATGTTTTGTTTGTGTAATATAGTCTAATTATGTTTCTTCATTTCAATCATTTCTTACCGCTGTTGCTCAGAAGAGTATCAGCCAATAAAATAGAGAATTCGTTTCGTCTGTGAGAGCACTAAAAAAGGTCTTGATCTTAAAGGGTGTAAAAACTCCCCTAACATCTAGACCTGTGCAAAATTCTTTTGCAAGCCGTTGAATCTTGCGTTTCGTAAAGTTAGAGAGATATGGACGGAAAAAGGACCATCCGTCATATGATGGACCTCCAATTATGCGCAATGTTTCTCTAGTCAAAATAGTTGAACAACCGTCATTAGCCAAAAGTACGGATGATTATCTAGATATTTCAAGTAATTTACGATGATCAAAGATCATATCTAAAATAACGGTCAGCCAAGAACTTGGTCAGCCAAGAAGACGTCCTTGTCTACAAAAATACTATGTATGTCTTTCCTCAAAATTAAGAATCTCTTATAAATCTTAGCAACAGTTTTCCAAAGAAAAGCAAAGAAAAATAAGTTCAGCCATAGCTTTATTTTCCTTGTTCGTTAGCAAGCACAAACATAGGAAGATACGGTCCTAAGAAGCTTATTACTTATGCCAAAGAAGTCAGGTGTACTACTATTAGAGAGACATTTGATAACTTGAAGCACCTCTTTACGATCAGTTGGAGAGAAAAACATGGATCCAGGATTCTTGCTAGGTTGTACTGACTGGGAGAAGGAACAGGAGTTAGCATTTGGAATATTAGTGAAATAATTATTAAAAGCATCCGGTAAAACTAAAACTTTTGATATTGGAAAAGAGCCTTTAATCACATTCTTTACCATGTGCAATCATAAAATAGTCTAATATCTTCATTTTTTCAACGTACGTAGCTATTACCCTCGAAAACTAAACTTTTGAAATAGCGAAAGAGCCTTTAATCACATTCTTTGCCATTTGCAATCATAAAATAGTCTAATATCTTCATTTTTTCAACATAAGTAGCTATTACCCTTGTTTGTTTAATGGCATTTGAAGCATGATGGAGCCTCAGCTTTCCAAGTTAAGAACCTTTTGCAGTAGAACAGATCATGAACTCCTAAATATTATCCCCTTGACTGGAAGCAAACCAAATTTCTGACTTTTGGCCTACCATGTGAGGCCGACTTCGTCGTTAGTACCCAATCCTCTAACTTGACTGTCATGTCTCGGCTCAGTTGAGAAACCGCCATTTTTGATAGTACTCCCTGAATCCACCAGGAAATCTACCCCTCGGGCAGAAGACAAGAAATACAGCTGATTGCCGGCGGGTCCATTGCCTACGGTATGAATGACGGCCGCGCCCTTTTCTCCTTCTTTATTGCTGCCTTCAGGCTTCGACTTAGTCAGGCGCTTTTTCTTGAAGCACTGTTTTTCTGTGTGGCCGGGCTTGCCACAAAAATGACATTTGCCACTAGCTTTTTAACCTCGGAATACCAGTTTTTTGGCTTATTAGTGAACAATTCTTCGATCTTATTTTTGTAGTATGATCGTGCCAATTTACGAATTTCTCTTTTAATTGATTTTCTTAATATATTGGCTTGATCGAGTTTACCATTCTTAAACAGCTTCAATTTGGTTCTAATTAGTGTTTTTATTGTTTGATTAATAAAGGGTTTGTCACTTGAGCACCTTTTTTCATCACCTACCTAAAAAGTGGCGCAGATACAAGTGCTTTCTTTTACTAGCGCCTAGGTATTATCAACCTGAAGTTAATAGGGACGCTTGCTTGATTTATTCTAGTTTCGTTTGCTGAAAACTGCATCAAAATCGGATGGGTGGTTATTAAGATATGCCTTTTCAAAGACATGGTACCCGACGGCTGTCAGCCGCCACAGCGTTGTTTCTATTCAGAGAATCTATGTCAAAAGTTTTAGTTTTCGAGGGTAATAGCTACGTATGTTGGAAAAATGAAGATATTAGACTATTCTATGACTGCACATGGTAAAGAATATGATTAAAGGCTCTTTTTCTATGGCAAAAGTTTTAGTTTTTGAAGGTAATAGCTACGTATGTTGAAAAAAATGAAGATATTAGACTATTTTATGATTGCACATGGTAAAGAATGTGATTAAAGGCGACAATTGGCATCAACCTGGAGACGCCCTCTTAAGTGTTGCGTCGATTTTTACCTACACAAGGTAAATATACATGTAAAATTAATATACAATCATATGCATCAAGCATTAACCTAATAAACAAAGTGAACATAACTAAAACTAGTCAAAACTAACCTAAAGAGTAATATAGAAATAAAGTCACATACCTCTTGTTCTTTCTTTTACTTGACAACGCACGACAAAACTAAAATATATTTATTCCCAGAATTAGTAGTGACCAGGGGGCCTAATATATCAACCCCAACGCGTTCAAAAGGTCCACCAACAGGGATAGGTACCAGTGGCGCTTTGGTAGGATGTTTAGGTGATTTGCGCGATTGGCACAATGTACAAGAAAGAACCCAATTTTGGACGTCGACAAACATGTTACGCCAAAAATAACGACGTCTGAGTTTTTCATAAATCATAAAATAGTCTAATATCTTCATTTTCCAACATACGTAGCTATTACCCTCGAAAACGAAAACTTTTGCCGCAGGAAAAGAGCCTTTAAGCACATTCTTTACCATGTGCAATCATAAAATAGTCTAATATCTTCATTTTTCCAACATTCGTAGCTATTACCCTCGAAAACTTAAACTTTTGAAATAGGAAAAGAGCCTTTAATCACATTCTTTACCATATTCTTGTTATATTATAGGTTCATCATTTTGACGAAATGGATGCACATAGTGTCTTTCGATTTAGTTTAGAATCCTCCCCCAGCATCCTCTGAAAGCGTCTACTAAATACTCTTAGCCGCTCTTGATATTTTGCAGACGCGCCCTTTCGACTACTTAGGTGTATATAGTATACTTTGATTTTGTTCGACACCCTCCTCACCAATGATTGAAGGTTTCAACTGTTGCAGAGCACTGTTGAGATCCTTTGGATCTAAGCAGATTCGGATATCTCCGTTGGGCTTTGGTGTAGTTACCATGCTGGAAACCCACTGGGTAGGTTTAGATACAGGCTCAATAATCTCTAACTCAGTCAGTCTTTGCAGTTCTGCCTCTAACTTTCCTTTCATAGAAAGAGGTACTTTTCTTGGGGGGTGCACTACAGGCTTCACTGATGAGTCAATCGTAGCCCCTGCCACTGGCTTCTACTCGTTCCAGCTTAGCACAATCAAACGCATTCTAATCCAATAATTTTCGCTCTCCATTGCAAAGGATAGTAGATTTTGCTGCATCACAATTGCTCAACATACCAACTTGCAAGTAATCTTTCTATTCACTAAAATGACACTCCTAATACCACTTGAACGCCACCCCCTTACACCCCCACTGCACTACATCACCATCCACAAAGCTTGTTTCTGAGATACTAATTCTTAATAAATATCCAAGTGTTATATACCAAATGATAGCTAAGAAAGTGGCCGTTCTGTTTTTGATGTGTTTGCATGTGTGTATGCTAGTTGCTATGGCAACAGGTTCTGATAATCCTAAAGTTCCTGGCGAACTACTAGTGATACACCAACTTTCAAAGTAAATTACTCCTTGTGTGTTTCTTTCAAAATTATATATCAGACTTTCTTTGGGTCGTTGCCCATTATTCATTCCTCCTTCAAGCCTACAAACCAAAAAGCTTCCTTGTTGTCTTTTCGTCAATGCTCCAAATATCAACCAAATATTTCTGAACTCCATCAGTTGATGATTCCACAGACCCATACTCCACAGACATCCCTATTCAATTCTGCATATATTTTCTTCTGGCTGACATTAAACAGCTTGTTTTGCCTAAACACCCGGCTCAGGTGACAGGGAAACGTATGTCCCTGTACCAGCATATTGTAAAATTATCAAATCGCTTAATTTGGCAAGCCCGTTGCCGCTTATTATTTGATAATACCCAGGCAACGTCGCGATCGATATTTTGCAAAATTGTAGCCTCAATAAAATCTCGAATCTCCCAATCTCATAGAGCAATTAGTCCGGTGTTAAGGAAACCTTTCTCCACCTGGTCACTGTGTAAGATCGAGAACTTGTTTCAATCCAAACGAAAGAGTATTGCACGTAATATGAACAACGGAATTGGGATTTTACCTCAAGGTTGCTGAAATGGGCAAAACTGCAAGACCTCCCCTACCTCCCCCAATCCTTCTCCCTACCGAAGAATCGCATGCGAAACGGGAAGAGCAGAATAGTGTGAACGTGATATTGCATCTTATAATCAATTTTAAGCTTAGACACGTACGGTAAATCACTGAAAACAGTGTCAATCAAGCGCTGGAAACACTGGCTAGAACTGTTCAACCCCATCGGCAAAACTTTAAATTGATAAAGCTTTCCGTTTGCACTAAATGCCGTTTTACGTTTTGAGTCATCGGTAAGTGGAACTTGAAAGAAGGCACTCGCAATGTCGAGTACCGTAAAAACACAACAGCCTGTAACTCTGTCCAGTAATTCAAGGCTCTTTTCCTATGGCAAAAGTTTTAGTTTTCGAGGGTAATAGCTACGTATGTTGAAAAAATGAAGATATTATAGACTATTTTTAGATAAGATAGATTTTTAGATTAGATATTTTTAGATATTTTTAGATATTATAGATAAAATAGACTATTTTATGATTGCACATGGTAAAGAATGTGATTAAAGGCTCTTTTCCTATGTCAAAAGTTTTATTTTTCTTTTCTACAGCTTTAACTTGTGATACCCAACGTTCATTTCAACAGAAAAGAATGTCAGATGTTACAGTTACTTCAAGAGAGAAAATCATGATGAAGAGTCCATTCATATTTTGTTATTACGAATTTTTCCTCATCATAGGATACGCTAGGCACGCACAAGTTGATGTTTTTAGATAAACTGCATTTTTGCTCAATACAGAAATTAAGTGCATCCTGAGTAGGCACCAAAAGCTGTTTTTAGTGACACTTGCATGCTTGGAATGCGTACATTCCATGTCGCACAATGCGTTTAGAATAGCACCAAAAGCTGTTTTTAGTGACACTTGCATGCTTGGAATGCGTACATTCCATGGTTCACAATGCGATTAGAATAGCACCAAAAGCTGTTTTTAGTGACACTTGCATTCTTGGAATGCGTACATTCCATGGTGCACAATGCGTTAGCCTGAGGTAAGTGAGGTATCATCTAAACCTCTAATAGGGATCTATGTTTATACAAAGCTTTACATAGGTGAGGGTATCATGTGATAGAAGAAAATACCTTCAGGCATAGGCATTCTTTTCTTATGAGAAAATACAAAGAGGAATAGTACGAACTCGCAATTATATGGTAGGGTAGTTTATAAATACTGCTACAAATTAAGAAATTTTGAAGTCTCATGATTTGAGCCCCAAGAAGTTCCGGCCTGCAATGAAGAGATCGCTGCTTGTGTAGTGTCCACTGTCAACGAGATGAATCGCAAGTTCAATGGCCTTCTTGACCGTTTGAACCAGAAACCATTACCGTGGCCTGAAGGCAACCCTGTTGCTGCTCAAGCTAATGAGTCTACTCCTTCTCCTCCGTCTTACTCAGTAGTCTTGAAAAAGCCTCCTCCTACCGTTGTCATGGCGCACAAAGCGTAAAAAATAGGCAAATGAGGCATATTTGACATAACTTGCATACACTAGATGCGTACATTCGATGGTGCACAAAGCGTTCAAAATAGGCTAATAAAGCTTTTTTGACATAGTTTGCATACACAATATGCGTACATTCCATGGTGCACAAAGCGTACAAAATAGGCTAATAAGGCATATTTGACATAGTTTGCATACACTAGATCCGGTAAGACGCCTCCTTCCCTCCACTAGTCTGTGGTGCCTCGCACTTTCATAGCATTTTAGACCAGTTTTACTCCAGATGCCTGCCGCCGGCAGCAGGTTTTCCCGAGTCATCCCCGGGCTAATGTGTAACATGATTGTGCTAAGGGTGACTCTGGTTTGGCCTTCTACGACGGTACGTCCGTGGCGTGTACATGTTGTACACCTCCATACTGGATCTATTATCGATTCATCTCGTTGACAGTGGACACTACACAAGCAGCGATCTCTTCATTGCAGGCCGGAACTTCTTGGGGCTCAAAAATAACGAACTCAGGAAGCTGTCTCTTTTCTTTGGCACAGCGAGCGAACGTCTTCGCAATGTCCATCAAGTTATCCTCGTCCTTTACGTGTTTTATTACACGTTCCCCTAATTCCGACTTGCGATAGATAATCTCTTTTGCTTCTCGCATCCCTCGATCCACTTCCTCACACTGTTAGAAAGTCCAGACCACCAACATCTTTGTCTGACCAATTGTTCAGTCCTTTCCTGACCTTGGTGCCCACAGTCATCATGTGTACAGCTCAGGATTTTCTCTTTCAAAGCATCTGGAATCACAATCAGCCACCTGGTTTCACCATTTCTGTCTTGATATTTTCTGTAAAGGATTCCTTGTCTTCTTTCAAGTGGACGCATCTAGTGTATGCAAACTATGTCAAATATGCCTTATTAGCCTATTTTGAACGCTTTGTGCACAATGGAATATACGCTTCTAGTGTATGCAAACTGTGTCAAATATGCCTTATTAGCCCATTCTGAACGCTTTGTGCACCACGGAATGCAGGCATCTAGTGTATGCAAATTATGTCAAATATGCCTCATTAGCGTATTTTAAACGCTTTGTGCACCATTAACTTTTTGCAGGGCACTTTGAGGCTTCCGTGATTACTTTAACAAATATTGGTACAGGTAAGGATCCCTATACTTTCGATGCTGATTTTCATATGATTTCTGTGTTGCTGTACATGCTCAAAATAGGCCGCCTACAGACCATCGGTCGAGAGTGTGGATAGTATTCTGTTCAAGGGGGAAAGATTTTGACCACCATCAAATGTTTGCCCGTCATTTTTGATGACATCAGATACTACGGTAGTTTGTAATCGTCTGACAAGGACTATGCTTCCATACTGTGTCATATCCTTCCCTCTGACTGAGCACACAATACTAATAGCGTGAAAGGTATTTTTCCCATCCAAGGTCCTAACATTATGGACAACATTATCATATATACCAAATATATGGTCAAGTTCAAGACTCTAAGACCAAATAATAATGGTGCGATCACAGATCTTACGTGGTGGCAACCACATGCTCAGCACAGTAATTTCTACCAGATGCTTGTAATATTCCTACCGGTTAATGGTTCTCATCGATAAAAGGATTCTTTCTATCAACTATCTTCGAAAGTTAATATTATCTATCATAAATCTTTAACAAATCTTGCCTGATACATCCTATAGTGTAGACATTTTGCAGCGTCATTAAGAAAACACTGTATTAAGAAAATCGTTGCAGGTACTTAAAAGATTCTTTTCCTATGAACCTATAATCAAACTCATCATTTTTTTTACTGTCAAACCATGTTTTCAACTTTCTGGACAATCTTTTCAATTTCATTTCATGGTGTACATATTCAACAAACCTCACAAACAGTGCATCAGGGAGATCCTTGAAAATCTTGACCTCAGACTTTAACTGGCTGAGTGTTAATTTCAAGAGTTTAACAAATTGTGACTGAGTATAGTTAGATCTTAGTACTGCTCTATAAGACTGAGTATAGTTAGATCTTAGTACTGCTCTATAAGACTGAGTATAGTTAGATCTTAGTACTGCTCTATACGACTGAGTATAGTTAGATCTTAGTACTGCTCTATAAGACTGAGTATAGTTAGATCTTAGTACTGCTCTATAAGACTGAGTATAGTTAGATCTTAGTACTGCTCTATAAGACTGCGCACATTCCATGGTGCACAAAGCGTTCAAAACAGACTTAAAAGGCATATTTGACATAGCTTGCATACATTAGATACGTACATTCCATGGTGGACAAAGCATTCAAAAGAGGCTAATAAGGCTTAGTTTGCATAGTTTGCATATACTCTAAGCGTTCATTCCATGGTGCACAAAGCGTTCAAAAGAGGCTAATAAGGCATATTTGACATAGTTTGCATACACCTCTTTTTGTTTTGTTATCAAGACGAAGTTTCTTAGGTTTTCGATTATAGTTGAGCCGCATTGTTCCTTTACTTATTGATCCTTAAAGAAAATAATGCACTTTAGTTGTGCCCCAGGCATTTGCCCCTTCCCTTTAAATTTTGAAAGGTATACTCAAAAGTTTTCAATATGACGTGATTTCCGCCAATGGAATTTTGTAGAGCTGTAATGGACTACGTGAAAAGAAGACAACTAGAAGTGCTCATAGAAATAGACTTACATATGCACATCTTGTGCAGATCTTACCATTGTAAATGGTATTTTTAACGAAAGAAGACAACTAGAAGTGCTCGTAGAACCAGACTTACACAAGCGCATCTTGTGCAGATTTTACCATTGTAAATAGTATTTTTAACGAAAGAAGACAACTAGAAGTGCTCATAGAAATAGACTTACATATGCTGGATATGCAAATTTAAAATTGATAGAATGGTTGTGTGGGATTTAAGTTCATGGGATGGATATGCAAATTTAAAATTGATAGAATGGTTGTGTGGGATTTAAGTTCATGGGATGGATATGCAAATTTAAAATTGATAGAATGGTTGTGTGGGATTTAAGTTCATGGGATGGATATGCAAATTTAAAATTGATAGAATGGTTGTGTGGGATTTAAGTTCATGCAAGGTACACGCTCCAGTTCACAACCATTCAGAACAACGAAAACCTACTAGTAACCTCGATTTCATCTACTCAGCCACTTCCCATCAAACAATACCTCATAAAAAGCACAGTCACACACATTAAAACACCATCAGCCTTGCAGCCAGAGTTTTTTTCAATAACTGTATTACTAAAAAAATGCAATTCTGCTTGCGCTTTCCCACAATAACTTTACAAACCTCTGAACCTAAATTGCCGCCCTTTCTTACTAAGTGCTTGAAAACTTGAGAGCGTTTTCAGTCTCTGACTTGATTGGCGTAGATTCTATAATGTAAAGTATCATGTAATCATCATGCCGAACTTGAGTTTCAGACTTGCCTCACTAAGTGCTTAAAGTTTTGAGAGCGTTCTCACCTTCTGAATTGATGAGCCAAACTTCTAATGTGAAAAAAGTAATGTAATGTTGGAATTTTGGGAGAAGAGTGACAGAAGTGACAGGAGTGATCTGTAACAGGAGGATATCAGCTTTTGCAGAGCATTGTAGCATGGACTGGAATGGAAAAGATTCGGTTAATTAGACTGGAAATGGGACAAGTGCAGATGCAAGGGGTACAGGTCAGTAAGGTTGATGAATCCAGAGTAATGGAGAGTGCAGTAGGGAGTTAAAAAGGACAGTGCAGGCTGACGGGGGTACAGTCAGAGAAAATTCGCTAGGAATAACTAAGAATAAATTCTAATGTTAGCATATTTAGTACCACTAGAGCTGCAACTTAAGGCAGATTAGCATACTGGATGCCTGAACCACAACGTCATGTCTTAAACCATTACCTTACTGTTTCTTGCGTTAAGCAAATAAAATGGCGTGCAAAAAGAAGACGCGGCAAGAGGAAGAAAAATTTACAACAAAGGAAAGAAAAGGTAACCCTCCCTGGGTTCGATCTCACTCCGAGTATTTGCAAAAAGAACGACGCAAAGATCCATCATGCAACACCTTCCTCTCCCGTTCGCGGAAGAATTTTATGTCAACTCATTGTCAATAAGCTTTTGAGCTCCTCTTATCGTGATTATCCATTATTTCATAGGAACGTAACTTTTATATAATCTAAACAGAACATATCGGGACAATTAGCATGAACCTCACCAGTCAGTAGCTATAAAAGCGAATATTTATCAGATTACGTTTTTGAAAATTTGCTTTAAGACTTTAAACCGTTTTTTGACTTGATAATATCAACTGTTGACTAGATAAGGATGCAGTGGACGCTCTGCATATTTTTTGAGCGTTTTTGATCTGGTCCATTGTAATGCGGCACTAAGAATCAAGAGTTGTACTTTTATAATCAATTGATAACAATTCCTCCTGACTAGGTAATGGGTATTTTGAGGAAACTAACTGCTGGTTAACCGCCCTGGCATCCGTAACTAGTCGAATCTTCCCATTTTTCCGTCTGCATACAACTATGGGGGAGCTCCACTCACTAGCCTCCACCCTTTCTAAAATATCACATCCAACTAAACGATCTAGTTCTGCCTGGACTTCATCCCGCAATGCTTCTGGCAACCTTCTCTTGCCCAACATATGCTAGACCACAAAACATATGTTTGTGGTACTATAAGACCACAAAGAAAAGGCTTCCCACGTGATCTTGTTGCCGAAATTGTTGAAAAGGGGCAAAGCTCATTTTATTGCAAAGACCAATTACTTGCATGCAAATACAGAGCTGTACAAAATAAGAGTGGCAATAAGCCTAAAGTTGTTTACATGCTTACAACTGCACACCAGGCATCTTGGAATCATCCTCTGTCTGCCAAAACTGAAGATTCTATTGTGAATAGTCTGATTCAATAGCCAGATTTAAAATACTAATGAGAGAACTTTCTAAGCTTCAACTGAATTTTACTGGTGTATAGAATAACTTTCAGGTCTCTTGCTTGGAATCATCCTCTGTCTGCCAAAACTGAAGATTCTATTGTGAATAGTCTGATTCAATAGCCAGATTTAAAATACTAATGTACGCATCTAGTGTATCCAAACTATGTCAAATATGCGTCATTAGCCTATTTTGAACGCTTTGTACACCATGGAGTGTACCCATGTAGTGTATCCAAACTATGTCAAATATGCGTAATTAGACCATTTTGAACGCTTTGTGCCCTATGGAATGTACGCATCTAGTGTATCCAAACTATGTCAAATATGCGTCATTAGCCTATTTGGAACGCTTTGTGCGTCTGCGCAAACAAGATGATGTCATCAGCAAATCGTAGATTATTCAGCTTCTCTCCATTGATGTTGATTCCCATCTCAGTGCCCAGTCTCCTAAAGATCTCCTCTAGTGCTGATGTAAACGTAACCGGTGACATCATATCACCCTGCCGAACTCCTTTCATAATGTTGATCTTTCTGCTTAGTTTTTCTGTTCTGATCTGTGCTGTGCCTCCCCTGTAGGTGAAAAACAAAAGAAGAAAAAGAAACTTAAGAAGAAAGAGAAACTAAAGAAGAAAGAGAAACTAAAGAAGAAAGAGAATCTAAAGAAGAAAGAGAATCTAAAGAAGAAAGAGAAACTAAAGAACAAAGAGAAACTAAAGAAGAAAGAGAAACTAAAGAAGAAAGAGAAACTAAAGAAGAAAGAGAAACTAAAGAAGAAAGAGAAACTAAAGAAGAAAGAGAAGACAGATAAAAAAAATGTCCGAACCAACCCCCAATCGCCGTGTCCGGCCCAACCCCATGTGTCCTCGTGCGACGTCAAAGTGATTTGAAAAAAAATCAAATAGATGGCGCTCAATAAACTGCTCTAGAATCTTTCTATGTGAGCTACTTTTCTCCTGAAAAAATGTCATTGCAAATCCAGCAGCCTGGTCCACTCTATTAAACTCCAAACAGAGACCCTTGAAAAATCCCGGTTTTCTTAATGTATTTGATGTGCAGTAGTTCGAGTGGAGCAGGATCGAGAAAGGCTTCAACTGAACGGAATGGAACATCGCGAACGCAGACGACAACAGATCCATCAATGACAACCATGTTGTCATGCAGGCCTCGCTGGATCTTCATTATATGTTAACTTTAAGAAGAGTCGTAGCATCGTATTAATGGCGATCAGCGAACTACGAACAACTCACTCACTCACTCATGCAATCATGCAATCATGCAACCATTCACTCACTCACTCATACATACTCACTCACTCATTCACTCACTGATTCACTCATTCACTTTTTAACTCATTCACCCACTCACTCACTTACTCACTCACTCACTCTTGCCAAGCTGACTGAGGGGTTAACCTCCTTAGGGTTATCACACAAATGAGCACAATAGATGTGAATAAATGTCAGGAATTAAGTTCATGTCGTTCGGATAATCAATATTGAGTCAGCTTTTCTTTTAATTTCTTCCTGAGGGACCTGCTTCTCTGCATTTCTTTTTTAGTCTCTATGGGAGACAAGTGTCTTTCTGCCTTTTTTTCAGTTTTTGACCAGAATTACATTTATGCAGTCCGGATAATCAGTATTGTCTCAACTTTTCTTTAGTTTCTCTAGGAGGGACATTCTTCTCCTCAAGGTATTCAACCAGACCCTGATAAAGTAAATGCAGTTTTGTCATTTCCTACTCCAACCAGTGTAAAAGAACTTCGTTCTTTTCTTGGCCTCGCTGGCTATTATCGCCGCTTTATAAAAGGTTTTAGTCATATTTCCGCCTCATTAACTCGCTTAACAAAAGCCAATGTTCAGTTTGTATGGGATACACATTGTCAAGAGGCATTTACAACTCTCAAGAACAAAGTTATTAACGAGGGGTACGCTCGCAAAGTGCCTTTAGCCGAAATCAAAGAAAAAGAAGGCAATGTATGGTATCTGTCACACCACGGAATTTACCATCCAAGGAAAAAGAAGCTGCGTGTGGTGTTTGATTGTGGAGCGTGTTTTCAAGGTACGTCTTTAAACGACCAGTTGCTGCAAGGTCCAAATCTCACAAATACACTTGTCGGTACCCTGATCCACAGAAATCGACACGGACAGCAATATCGAGGATGACAGAAATTCCGCCGTTGCAAGCGAGGAGGACATCAATAACAAAATCTTATCAGGTGTTTGTGACTCGAATTCTATAGTTTTACCTTTAAGTAATTTAAATAGGGATTTGTGTTTGAACGAGAGTAGAACATCGCATGGTAGGATTAGGGGTGACTTCGTTGCACCAAACGTGTTTAACTTAAGCCACTAGATGCTTACATTCCATGGTGCACAAAGCGTTCAAAATAGTCTTAATAGGCATATTAGACATAGTTTGCATTCATTAAATGCGTAAGTTCCATGGTGCACAAAGCGTTCAAAAGACAATTAAAAGGCATATTTGACATAGTTTGCATTCACTGGATGCGTACATTTCATATTGCACAAAGCCTTCAAAGTAGGGTAATAAGGGATATTTGACATAGTATTTTGTTACTTATTTAGGTAGTGTTTGGTAAATTTAATTGTATTATTTATTAGTATCAGTTTAGAGTATTTAGGTAGTGTGTTGGTAAATTTAATTGTATTAATTAATAGCATTAGTGTAGAGTATTTAGGTATTTAATTTGCTAGATGGTAGTACACTTTGATAGCTTGTAGTTTGTATTCTCTTTGTTAATCCATCGCTGTGCATTTCTCGTTTAGTAGTGGATCCATATCAGCAACTGTGGCAACTGTCAATGATAAGGCATGAAGTTCCAGGCTACCAGCTTACTTAACGTTTAGATTATAACGAAAGAATGTCACCGTCAACGTTATATTAAGGCACTTCGCACCCTCACGATCATATATTAAATTCCAATAAACACATGCAATAGACTCAGTGGATCCATATCAGCAACTGTGGCAACTTTCAATGATAAGGCATACTAGAATTTTACCAAAACAATTAATAAACATATTTTGATTCTTTTTAAATATTTGTCTACTAAAAACCTTGGTTCACGACTCTAAAACTAGGCATTTTATTTCTTTTCAGTTTGTGGACCAACAACTATTTTGTTACAAAATTTCTCAGCCAACGGCCATACCACGTTGAAAGTACCCAGTCTCGTCAGATCCTGGAAGTCACACAACGTCGGGCCCGGTCGTACATTCCATGGTGCACAAAGCGTTCAATATACGCTAATAAGGCATATTTGACATAGTTTGCATACACTAGATGCCTACATTCCATGGTGCACAAAGCGTTCAAAATACGCTTATAAGGCATATTTGACATAGTTTGCATACCCCAGATGCGTACATTCCATGGTGCACAAAGTGTTCAAAATAGGCTAATAAGGCATATTTGACATCGTTTGCATACAGTCGACCAACGTCTCACAGATGTATCGAGGTAATTTAGATTTTTTAACCATCCGGAAGAACTGTCTTAAGATGAGATTCAGGCTGCAATACAGCAATGGGACTTGTCCGGATGAATTGGACATTACATTTGTTGATGAATTGTGTCAGTCTGTGACATTTGCCAATATCTTCACAGACGAGGAGCTAAAATGTATTAGTACCCAGCATTTTTCGTATAGACTATTCAAGTTTATTAGGTAGTTAACACAAGTAAATGGTCGTCAACATTCATTCTACTTTGAGAAAATAGTTTAGATTGCAATTAAAATGCAAAGATTTTCACCAAATCGCTATGTTGACGGTTGACCCTGGCTCATGAAAAACCCTCTACCGGTGTTTCATACCAGTCTTCCTGATAAGCAGCGAAGATTCTACCCTCTACCTAGCAAACTGGCAGCATCTAATTGATTACATTTACGGGGCACTACATTCTCTGTGCAAGTTTATTTTGACAGAAATCCGGTACAGAAGTGGCAATCCCTTTCCTTGTTAGAGGAAGTCAGTAGGCAAGTGGCAAAATACGTCAGATACCTCAGGAAATAATACATATGCACCAAGAATACTTTTGATTTGTGCTGGTTTGGAAATAATGGATGACATTTTCGTGAAAATAAATTCTCAGTTTAGTGTGATGACGTCCACAGTTTCCACAACTTTGACTGGTAGCAGAGGATGAAGGCGAAACAGATGATTTGTGTGCCTTGTGGTGAAGATTTTTGTTTCTCAGTTGATGCACAGTCATATCATCTTCCTTGGTGCCCCGAATGACTTGTACATGCTGAAGGGTTGCTTCCTCAGTTCGCGCAGTTTGTAGAGCCCTTTCAATGGTTAATTCTTTTCCTTCAAACAAAGGTCTCTTGTCTTAACTCTTCTGGATCTAAAAAATGCCTTTGGCGAGGTTGATCACTCTTTAATTCCAGTGGTATTAAGATACCATCAAATTCCTGATAACTATATCAGTATGATATGCAATCTCTATGATCATTTCTATACGTCGTTAGCGTGCAGTGAGTTTTGTACTGAATTTATTCATGTAGGGAAAGGTGTCTTGCAGGGTGATTGCTTTGTACTGACGAGTTTGTACTATCAAAATTTGAAGTGAAAAATGCAATTTTTTTTTGAAATTCCGCAAAAAAAGAAAATATATGTTGTGCGATAAGGTGAAGTTCGCTAGAGAACCTTATATAACAATATATGCAAAATGATTACGAGAAAATCACATCTTTAGATGAATTTTGTACCAACAGTGAATTAAGAGTTATATTTTTGATGTTTGGAGGATATTTTAACTTTATGACGTTAATTATTTAGCTTGGTTGGTATTTAAATTTGTACGTAAATGTATTTGTAGGTATTACGCAAGTACAATTTAATCCTATTTAAACTAACGAAATTTCACCCTCTATTCAGTAGGTATGTCGGGATAAGGTGGACTATCACGGTGAGAAACTTTCCCCTTCTTTTGTATATAATTGATTATGTAGTTGTATTTAAGTATTATTTATCAGATTCAATATACCCTTTCTGATCCGATTCTATAAATCCTTTCTGATCCGATTCAATATACCCTTTCTGATCCGATTCAATATACCCTTTCTGATCCGATTCTATAAATCCTTTCTGATCCGATTCTATAAATCCTTTCTGATCCGATTCAATAAATCCTTTCTGATCCGATTCAATAAATCCTTTCTGATCCGATTCAATAAATCCTTTCTGATCCGATTCAATGTACGCATCTAGTATATGCAAACTATGTCAAATATGCCTCATTAGCCTATTTTGAACGCTTTTTGCACCATGTAATGTACGGATCTAGTGTATGCAAACTATGTCAAATATGCCTCATTAGCCTATTTTGACCGCTTTGTGAACCATGTAATGTATGCATGTCGTGTATGCAATCTATGTCAAATATGTCTTATTAGCCTAATTTGTACGTTCTGTGCCCAAGCGTTCAAAATGGGCTGATAAGGCATATTTGACATAGTTTGCATACACTAGATGCGTACATTCCATGGAGCACTAAGAGTTCCAAATGGGCTGATAAGGCGTATTTGAAATAGTTTGCATACACTAGATGCGTACATTCCATGGTGCACAAAGCGATCAAAATACCCTAATAAGGCATAGTTGACATAGTTTGCTTGCACTAGATGCGTACATTCTAAGCATGCAAGTGTCACTAAAAACAGCTTTTCGTGCTATTCTAAACGCATTGTGCACCATGGAATGTACGTATTCCAAGCATGCAAGTGTCACCAAAAACAGCTTTTGGTGCAATTCTAAACGCATTGTGCACCATGGAATGTAGGCATTCCAAGCATGCAATTGTCACTAAAAACAGCTTTTTGTGCTATTCTAAACGCATTGTGCACCATGGAATGTACGTGGTGCCATTCTAAGCGCATTGTGCACCATGGAATGTAGGCATTCCAAGCATGCAAGTGTCACTAAAACAGCCTTCCGTGCTATTCTTAACGCATTGTGCACCATGGATTGTACGTATTCAAAGCATGCAAGTGTCATTAAAAGCAGCTTTTGGTGCTATTCTAAACGCATTGTGCACAATGGAATGTAGGCATTCCAAGCATGCAAGTGTCACTAAAAACGACATCCAGCTCAACGCAATTGGAGACCAGCCTCTCTGCACCATGTGACTTGACCAAGGAAGAACTGCCCTCCGGCCAGTCATCAATCCAAAGCCCATTAAAGTTAGAGAGTATCATCGAGAAGAGAGGACTTGAAATGTTAGATTTGAAAAGAACACTAGAGAAATAGAAAAGCATGTCACCACCGGGGATCGAACCCGTGACCAACGCTTTCGCGGCGTACTCGTCTACAGAGCCTTAAGGATTTGTAGCAAGAGTGAACTTGTAGGAGAACTCGCTTCACTAAGACAACTGTTTTCATCTAATGGCTTTGCCTCGGCCATAGTCAAAGACTGCATTAGGAAACAACAGGCACGGTACTGCTTCCCTAAGAAAGCTGGTCCAGACAAGTGTATTATTTATTTAAGGATGCCATGGATCGGTAAACAGTCGAACAACTTTGTATCAGCTTATTTTGAACGCTGTGTGCATCATGGAATGTACGCATTTAGTGTATGCAAACTATGTCAAATATGCCTTATTAGCCTTTTTTTTTGAACGCTGTGTGAACCTAGGAATGTACGCATCTAGTGGATGCAAACTAGAACAAGTATGCCTTATAAGCCTAATTTGAACGCTTTGTGCACCATGGAAGGTACGCATCTAGTGTATGCAAACTATGTCCTCATATGGCCATGTGGTGGCGCTGCAATTTGCAGGACGCGGTATGTTCGGTGATCGGCAATATTTTCAGCCGATCAGCCGAACCGATCCAAATGGGGCCGAACCAGGCCGAACCGAACACCGATCGAAAGTTCGGTACACCCCTATTTAAAAGCTATTTTTTCAGCAAAAAAAAGATTCTCTTCGCATCTAAACTTGAAGTCTTTTACTTCTACATTAACCCGTATTTTAGTAGCATTGTTGAGAAAAGTACAGTATCAGGACACTTTCTCTGCAGCTGTTTTTACCTACGATTTGTCATCATTCAAACCTTACCGATCAGTTTAGGTTAGTGTGATACAGTTCAGGTTTTTGGCTCTTTGTTTCTATATACTTGAGGTAATCAACACTGTGTCTACTATTGTAGAGATCATAGTTTTTGTGGAAAGTAAACCGTAATTAATTACGTACATCCCTGCTCTGTTTCCTAACCAGTGTATTGTACCCTTTCTTACCTGTTACCTGCTCAAGGGATAACTTCCTTTTCGGAGGTGTCCGTATCGAAGTAGATAGAGGTGTTGGATTTGGCATATCGAATAGAGTCGGTCGGTCATGCTGTTTGAGACGGTTTCTCAAAACGTTTACAAACATGCATTCTTCGAAGTGATTAGCACACAGCTTAAGAAATATGCCTTATTTGCCTTCTTTGAACAATTTGTGCACCATGGAATGTACGCATCTATTGTATGCAAACTATGTCAACTATGCCTTATCAGCGTATTTTCAACGCCTTGTGCACCATAGAATGTACGCATCTAGTGTATGCAAACTATGTCAAATATGCCTTATTAGCTTATTTTGAACGCTTTGTGCACCATAGAATGTACGCATCTGGTGTATGCAAAACATGAATTTCACATAACATTATTCTGGGTATTTCACAATCATCATATGACTACCAAATATGGTAATACTCAGGACATCTCCCTTCTTTTAATATATATACATATTATAATCGTTACATCGTTATAATTAAACTATATCTAAAATTTATACACTGTTGCTTGTTTATGTGGATTAATTCGTACTACAATTTTCGCGTTAATTACATGCATTTATCGATAATTTTGCCATATAAATGAAAAATAGTTACAAAAACAAAACAAAATAATAAGTCAAAATTACATTTTTTAAGATTTAAATAATTTTACAAAGTTAAACAAAATATTAAAGTCACTCTAAAGGATACAAAATATAAGTAATGGTAACAAAAAACAAATAAATTTTGCTCAATAAACCCCTATTGATAAAGTTGGCAGGGATAGCATTAAAAAGGTTCAGAAGACCGACAAAGTCTCTCGATTGCCTTAAATGCTGGTTCCGTTAGTAAACTCACTAAATAGGTTAATTTGTAAACTCATGATGATGACTGTCATTGTCCACCATACATTTAAGTTTTGTCCAAACCACTGGAAGTTCGTGGTTTCTCCGGAAGACGTGGTTAATATCATTTTTGGTAATCTGGGCACCATATGTTGTAGTTTGGGCTGTGAAAAAAATACCAGTACTTGCTTTCCATTTCCTTGTTTTTTAATTACTGATATTATTAACTTATAAATATATATATTTGTTTGTTTGTTTGTTTTATTTTATTTTAAAAAGTAATTTATATCTTAAAACACGATGCTACATCACACTTTTGGTAGTTCCTTATCACTCCTTTCTGGTGGATGTCTGCAACCCTATGTTGTCCGGTATAACACGGCTTCGTAAGTTCGCTGAATATCATTTTTTAGTGACACTTGCATTTTGGAATGCCTATATTCCATGGTGCACAATGCGTTTCGAGTAGCATCAAAAGCTGTTTTCAGTGACACTTGCATGCTTGCAATGCGTACACTCCATGGTGCACAATGCGTTTCTTATAGCACCCAAAGCTGTTTTTAGTGACACTTGCATGCTTAGACTACATACATTCCATGGTTCACAATGCGTTTAGAATAGCACCAAACTATAGGTTACTACCATCGTGTAAAATGCTTTTGCTTTTACGTCTATGAACTGTGATTATCTTCATTTATGATTCCAATCCCGCTATAAAATGCACGGTAACCGAATGTCGCGCAGTT
The DNA here is from genome assembly GCA_010016025.2 of Alatinidae sp. Z8VKAUB7J3. Lineage (NCBI taxonomy): Eukaryota > Metazoa > Cnidaria > Cubozoa > Carybdeida > Alatinidae > Alatinidae sp. Z8VKAUB7J3. The sequence goes on from JAAAKM020721499.1 coordinate 256,316,827, forward strand.
ATTGAGATAGATTGTGTTCTGCAACGATGCATAAGTATCTTCTCTCAATTAAACGTGAAAAGATAATGCTATAGGTTACTACCATCGTGTAAAATGCTTTTGCATCTGATATTACAGGAATTGGAACTTTGAACTTATTGCCTGACTCAGCCAGTACGTTTAGGTTCACGTTGCCTTCTAAACTTTCTTCTCTTGTAGTTTGCCGAACATCGTCTATAAGTGATGTATCATTGCCAACTAGCTGATTTTGTGAAATGCTGCTCTTATCCATTGGTAAGACAAAGACCTGTGAAACATCAGTTGTGTCGTCCAATACGTTATTTTTCTTCAGTCATTTTACAATTAAACATTTTTCCGTGAACGAATGTCTTAAATACCTTTAATGACGTCATCGTCATAATGACGACATGACGACCTGATGACATGACGTCACTCGACACACAGACAACTTATTTTTATATATATAGATGTCCCGGTCGTCATTTGTGTCCCGGTGCTTTGTTGATGGTGATTGCTAATCGAACATTCCTTGTGTCCCGGTCGCGACTGTCCCACACCTGTACTCCAAGACCACTCACCAAGTCCACTGTAAGACTGTCCCACACCTGTACTCCAAGACCACTCACCAAGTCCACTGTAAGACTGTCCCACACCTGTACTCCAAGACCATTTACCAAGTCCACTGTAAGACTGTCCCACACCTGTACTCCAAGACCATTCACCAAGTCCACTGTAAGACTGTCCCACACCTGTACTCCAAGACCAACGCATCTAGTGTATGCAAACTATGTCAAATATGCCTTATTAGCCTGATTTGAACGCTTTGTGCAACATGGAATGTGCGCATCTAGTGTATGCAAACAATGTCAAATATGCCTTATTAGCGTATCTTGAACGATTTGTGCACCATGGAATGCACGCATCTAGTGTATGCAAACTATGTCAAATATACCTTATTAGCGTATTTTGAACGCTTTGTGCACCATTTGCTTTTATTTTAAAGGCAATGAATTTTGAATCTGCATTATATATTTCGCTTTAAACAAATAGGATTTTGCAAATCGCCATTTCTCCATGAAAATATATAAATTTCAAAATAGGAAGAACTTTTACACGATATTAGCACTTTGAGCACTGGCTGGCAATAAAATAATGAAAGAAAAAGGCGCACAGAGAGCACACAGTGGCGTACACAATATTTTCATAAATACGCGACTAGTTGCAACTTACATACTGCGACCAATTGCAACCTGATGCAACCTGCAACAAATTTAGAATTCGGATACTATTTTCAATTGAAGTTGCACTAGGTTGCACTTCTCTGGCCAATGAGAATACTGTAAAATATCACGTGACTTTCACACCATCGGTTCATCATATGCTCAGTATTGAAAACATGGAAGACGAAGTGGCTGTGGAACGTAACACGCAATTCATGTAAAATTTTCTCCAAAGTAACGCTTCTCATCAAAAGTTTAGAGTAATTGTATGATAGAATAATCATGTAGATCATAACAATGGACAGGAGAAGAAAACAGGTTTCATGCCATGGAATCGTGCCTCAGATAATACAATATATGAAATGGTCACTCTTCATTTAGCAAATTCCCTCGCATTTAGCTAAAATCTCTTTGCTTCTTTAGCATAATTTCACAGATCATCATGAAGACTGCAAATGGTACACCTGTAACTCGAAACAGCAGTCATGTCAAAAAGTTTATCACTCCTCCTCAAGTCGTCAATCTTCCTCAAATGGAGAGTGAAGAGGATGCAGATGATATCTCTATCACCAACAACAGGCAGTCCATGATCAAGATCAAATGCTACGCCAAGAAACTGATGTTGAACCAAGGCGTTCAGGTCGAACGAGCATCACTGCAAACACTCAGCTGAATTTGTAAACTTCATCAAAGAGCGAGCTGTCAACATTGAAGAAGTCATGGTTTCGTTTGATGTTGCCTCTCTGTATACCAGCATCCCCATCAAAGACACTATTCAAGTAATCGATAACCTCCTGATCAGTGACACTTCACTTGTTTCCACAACTTCATATAAGCCCTCGGACACCCTTAAGATCCTCCAAATCGGTCTTACTTTGGTACATGGGTACTTGGGTACTTTGGTACATGGGTACTTGGGTACTTGGGTACTTGGGTACTTGGGTACTTCGGTACTTCGGTACTTCGGTACTTCGGTACTTGGGTACTTGGGTACTTTGGTACATTGGTACTTGGGTACTTTGGTACATGGTTACTTGGGTACTTGGGTACTTGGGTACTTGGGTACTTGGGTACTTGGGTACTTGGGTACTTAGCTTTAATGCTGCTCTTTACTTTCAGTTTGAAAAACTTTTTCGTCTGTATTTTTTCATTGTTTTATGGCACTTGGTGTTAGCCAAGTGACATATAGCAATCGCAAATTCTGTCGGTCCCGGTTTTGCTACTTTAGGGCACTTCCAGGTAAGCTAGGACGATGAAATTTGGCAGGCGTATTAGGGACCGGACCAGATTAAATTAGATATAGTCATTTTCCCATGAGTTTGTTATTCAAGAGTATTGATATTTATATGCTGCTCGTTTTAAATGCGTCTCTTACTAATGGAAGTCTCTTATTTTTCTACTGCTCTTTTTGATTGCGTCTCTTATCAAAGGGAGTGCTTTACTTTTTTTACTGCTCTTTTCAAATGAGTTTGTTATTCAAAAGTATTGATATTTACATGCTGCTCTTTTTGAATGCGTCTCTTATCAATGGGAGGGTGACATTTTTTCGTTAAAATCTGAACCTTAAGTAAGCTGGCAGCCTGGCACTTCGTGCCTTATCATTGAAAGTTGCCGCAGTTGATGATATGGATCCACTGAGTCTATTGCATGCGTTTATTTGAGTTCAAAATATGATCGCGAGGGTGCGAAGTGCCTTAATATAACGTTGACGGTGACATTTTTTCGTTAAAATCTAAACGTTAAGTAAGCTGGTAGAATCCCAAAGTGCAATGAAACGCTTAAGACAATTCCCCTTTGATAGCCATCTCACCTCTGTATGTAATACAAGCCGCCCAAACTTTTCTCCATTTTGCTTACAGAATTCACGAAAAAGGTGGTCTCGGAGAGAATTTGATTTAATATGGTTAACTACTTTTATTACAACAGTAAGGGCATCATGCAGACATGCACTCATTTTCTTTGCAACTAAGTGTTGATTACTATTATATCTCTTGCTACTTTGACTTAATGATACCGTACCTGGCACGAATGTACCTCTTACTATTATATCTCTTACTACATTGACTCAATGATACCGTGCCTGGTACGAGTGCGCCTATTACTATTATATCTCTTACTACTTTGACATAATGATACCGTACCTGGTACAAGTGTCCTTGTTACTGTTATCTCTCTTACTACTTTGACTTAATTATACACTCAATAAAGGATGGGCATGGTCCACAAAGACCACCAAAAGGCCCTTTGTTTGTTGTCATATGCCTTGCAGTAGAGCAAGTAGTTCCGTTGGTCAGACAATTCTGTTACTTATAAAATTGCACAAGAATCACATCTTTGAATATTAAAACACTATTGAAGGAGATAACCAGCAACATAACTGACTACATTTTCTTTAATTAGGTTTCCTTCAACAACATGTGAGTACAGGTATTGCGTTCTCTGTGAGTGTCAAGTAAATCCTAATCTCAGCATGTGAGTACAGGTACTGCGTTCTCTGTGAGTGTCAGGGAAATCCTAAACTCGGCATGTGAGTACAGGTACTGCTTTCTCTGTGAATGTCAAGTAAATCCTAAACTCGGCATGTGAGTACAGGTACGGCGTTCTGTGTGAGTGTCAGGTAAATCCTAATCTCGGCATGTGATATGATTAAAATTAACTTATGGCTATGCAGCCAGAATAAATAGTTCAGTATAGAAAGGTTGAGTAATTAGATGGCTATGAAAAAATGATTACACAATAAAATAAAAAATGCATAGAATTATTCAGACAAAGTGAAAAAAAAGTAGTAAATGTAGTTCATGAGTTACTGAAGACTATATACATTTTATAGAGAAGATTTTGAAGCGGAATTAATACATGAATATTAATTCTATGTATCTATCCGAATATCAGAGCTGGAAGACTGAGTCAAACTTTTACGGTCAAAGCCCTGTGTAAGTTCTTGTGGTTCCCTGTAACGAGTTCATTGTTTGATCTCGAAGTTTGGGATAAAAGTCGTCTCGAAAGAGGTATTGGGTATTCATTACAGAGTTAACAAAGATGTTAAATTGTATCTAAGGTAAGTTAAAGTAACTTTACAAAGTAATTGAGTATTTAAAAACCGAAGAGCGCAAGAAATCCAAATTCCAAACAACGCCTATCCTCAAATCCCCACATAAAGGGGAGGTGAATAAATGTATGTCTTTCACGTATTATGTTATCCGTATAAAATCTTCATAAAAACACAATTTGTTGGTAGGTCTTTACGATTGTCCAATCAGCGGTCGACTAATTTTTGCTTCGATCCCTTTCTTTGTTTGCGAAACAGTTTGAACATTCACTCTGCTGCTCAACACAAGCTAACGCCTTCTCTTTTTAACCGAAAAAACTATATCATTCAATACCGAGCACTTAAATGTTACCTCCGACATAGGATGGTCTTAAAGAAGATTCATAGGATTTTGTCATTTGAACAAAGTGCTTGGTTGAAACCGTACATTGAGTTTAACACCAGGATGCGTGCACAGGCTCGGAACTCGTTTGACTCCACGATCAAGTGGAAATACACCACAGGGGACTCGAAGCTCTTGGTGTACAACAGCACAGTTATTCCTCTATTGTGGTTCAGTCACTCTTCGAGAAGTTACCGGACGTGGTGAGGATTAACATGATCAGGGCTGACGAGGATTATCTTCACTGGGACGTGGACCAGTTTTTGCGAGCATTTCTCAAGGAAATCGAACTGAGAGAACAAAGCAATAACCTCTTTCTCGATAATGCCCAATTTTCAGCATCCCAAATCGACAATTCTTCTTTGGATGTCACTCAACTTCACCCTCTACCTTCACCGTCAAACACTACAGAAAATTTTCGAAATTTAAGTTCCGGGCGTCGTGTTCGATGGTTTTCAAACATTGCTACATATCAATAGTTATATATTTAAACGTGCTATTTTCTGTAATTAGCCTAGTCTACATCATTTTCTGTTTGACAAAGTTCCAATAGCCATGAACGGGATTGTCTTTGTCATCGGAGAGGCGCATCACTTGCATGGTCGTCTTGTGAGTCCATCGCTGTCATTCGTCATTGTTAAACGCTTGAACGTAATAACTGCAAGTCACGATTTCTTAGGTGGCAATAAATGGTATTAGTAACAAGCCTTCTGAAATCAACACTGTGTTAGTCAGTTGACAAAGTTCAAATAGCCATAGCTATGTCAGTAAGCTGAATCCTTTGTTGATAGATGACTTTCAGGCTTGAGAACTGAGATTCCAGCAAATTTTACCATAAGCACTTACGTAGTAGAATATTGATACATGGAATGTCCTTTTGGTTGTTAATTCCAAGTAAAATCTCTTTTCTGGTTTGTTCAACTTGTTCTTTTGTAGCCGCAGAATTATTATACATGTGAGGGATTAATAGCATGATGATAAGAACCGCTCTTTGTGATGTGCTGTCTGTCAGCAGCTCTTGCTAAGGACTGAATTTGTATTCGGGTTTACCAAATCTATAGAATTTATATAGCATTACATTAAAATTATGTGAAAACAAGATAAAGTAAATTGATACATTCACATATGTGTAATTATGTGTAATTATGTTATTCTGCACTATATTGGCACAATATGAATTGAGTTTTGCCTTGAGCCATTTTTAGACGCTGACTGAACTAAGTCCATAAATCTTTGAGTTTGTTTCGTTAGTTCATCAGCTCTTGTACATTGGACACGGAAAAAAATATAAACTGTTACAGATATCTTTCACTTTTTTGTATCTGTTTGAGTATAGTATTGATACTAGGACCGTTTTCCGAATATCTAGTTAATTGAAAAGGAACTAACCGGTAGGTACGGTATTTAATTTTGGAAAGATTTAGCACCGTTTCGGTGTCATAGTAACAAGTAAATCAAAGTTAGTTTTCAATCGTTTTCTTAGAATGTCAGAGATCTATTAAATGTCAAGTATCATGATTGTAGTAATCTATGAAAATAATGTCATTATTAGTGACACATTTAAAGAAAACGACTACTGATTTAATTTTCCAAGACATGTTTCGGATATCCTCTATCCATCTTCAGTTGAAACTAATTTACAAGTGTACGAAATGAATTATTCTTCTAAAATGCAAGCGTTTGATAGTAATACTAAAACGTGTGAAACAAATAAATACTAAGTTTTAATTGCTTTATCATTAGCTTTACTAATATCGATGTCTTTTTGTTTGAATAGACATCTTTAAGATCTATTATATTACTCCACGACCTAAAAAGCTAAGAGTGATGTTAAGCATTTTTGGGAAAACTGTAATTAATTTCTGCATTAGTGCCTGGACCTCCAAAAAGCTTAAAGGTAAAGAACGTAGCCTCAAGGTCTGTGACAGTTGAATGGGAGCCACCCTTGACACCAAATGGTAAAGTGACGCAATTCCGCGTATTTTACAAGAAGAACAGCAGTCTATTATGGAGAGAGAAGGAATACAACGGAACTATTACGTCGGGAAGCATCTCGAAACTTGGTATGTAAATTATACATAGTATAACACTTTACAACTCGTCTGATGAAGCTTGAGGTCCTCTTGTACTTTCCCAATAAACTGTTTCCGATTGAATCTGCATAAGAACCTGTATAACACTTTACAACTCATCTGATTAAGCTCGAGGTTCTCTTGTAGTTTCCCAATAAACGGTTTTTGATTGAATCTTCATAAAAAGCGGTATAACACTTTACAACTCGTCTTATGAAGCTTGAGGTCCTAGATCACTATTCTTGACATATATACATATTCTCCTATGACCATGATACAAAGGTGTCTTTTCCTAATAACTTCACCTGATTTTAATATGAAATTATTATGACAACAAATTTACTGTTCCAGCCAAATCCCACATTTACAAACACGTTTCTGATAAAATTACCTTGTTACATATGCATGATATAAGATAACTGGATTTTATATGTGGAGTCATAACCTACATATATCTATTTTCTGCGTTACAACGCGCTACACTACATATTGGCGACGAGAATGGCCACTACAGGATCTACTTCGTCAATTACAACAGGACACAAGCCTGTACCGTTCGATGGTTTCGTTGATGTTTTAGTTTGGCTGAATGGCAGACATCCTCTTATCATTTTTATCAATGGACGTTTTCGATGCTGAAAGTTATCATTACAACCGAAGGTCAAATTGTTGGCAAACTATGTCAAATATGCCTCATAAGCCTATTATGAATGCTTTGTGCACCATGGAATGTACGTATCTAGTGTATGGAAACTATGTCAAATTACCTTATTAGCCTATTTTGAACGCTTTGTGCGCCATGGAATGTACGGATCTAGTGTATGTAAACTATGGCAAATATGCCTTATTAGTTTATTTTGAACGCTTTTTGCGCCATGGAATGTACGCATCTAAGTTTCTTTACTTTTTGGTCATGCTAAATTTATAGAGGTGTTAACTTTTGTCAGAAAAAAGTTCACAGAGGTTTTCCATAACAGGTCTTGTCCATGCTGATTTCCTCTATGACATAAACATAAAGCGAATTTGCCATTTGTTTCAAAATTAATTAGTTTTTTCGTCTTTTGTATGCAGAAATTGATTTCAGTGGCACAGAACAGTGCTGCAACATAATGATAGCTGGAATCGCATGTTGCTTCCTTTCAGGCTTTTAACCGAAACCATCTATATTCCGATCAATTGAAAGATTTAAGCATGAAATTGACAGAACCTGCCCACAATTAGGAAGAGAGATATTCTGACACTGCTATAAAAGAAAATGGTAAAAACATTAATTTAATCTGATAAGTCTACTATAAGTACCAAATACTCAAATTTATGTGGAGGGGGCTTATACGGTAAAGGCACGGTTAAGCGATTTGGCTCATGCTTACTGTGGCACACCTATCGACCTCGCAGATTTTTACATGCATAGACAAAGAGAAACAACAAAGAGATCCTCGTCACAAAACCTGATAAAGGATCAGGGGTCGTTATCCTAAGCCAAAAAGATTATATCCACAAAATGGATAACATACTACAGGATTCCAGCAAATTTCAAAAATTAGGTAGTGTTGAAAGGTTCATCTATACTATCACTGTGAGTAGATGGAACAGTGGAATCTGATGGTAATGTAATAGATTGTGTTTCTGGTGGGAAATGTCTGCAGATGTATCTGTGGATGGAAGATCCTCATAAATTCTGGAAATTTGGTCTGGAAGTAAATGATCTATGTGTACAAATCTTTGCCGTTACCTGGAACTTTTACCAAGTAAGTCAGAGGCCCTTTTACCACTGTAAGTTGTTTTTTGACAGTGATTTGACTAATCATTTTTCTTCATCTATATAAGACCTTGCTATTACTTAGGATCCCTCTATTCTTGCACTTAGCGATAAAGTTTTGATATATTTTTTGGCAAAGAATATCCTAACGATTGTTGATTATTTTAAGTTTACAAAAAATGGAGTTCCCTTTGTACAGTTATATTCAACTGATTATTAATGTTGTTTACTCCAAACATAATATGTCTCATTAGCCTAGTTGACCATTTGGCGCACCATCGAATGTACGCACCTAGTGTATGCAAACTATGTCAAAAATGCCTTATCAGCCTACTTTGAACGCTTTGTGCAACATGGAATGTACGGATTTAGTGGATGCAAACTATGTTAAATATGCCTTTTTAGCATAATTTGAACGCTTTATGCGCCATGGAATGTACTCATCTAGTGTATGCAAACTTTTTATGTTGTTGGGATGAACAGGAGATGGAAAAGGAACAAACACATGATCTGCATGAATGAAATCAAGCTTGACAGTCTTTCAAGAAAATTTTTAATTTTTACCGTTGCAGTCCATTGGGTCACGGGTGACCCATAAAATTCAATCGCCCGTAACTTTTTAACCACTTGTAATCAGAAGATGAAACTCGAAACACAGAATAACAATAAATAGGTTATGTATAAATCACGACATATAGTCGGTTGTTGTTCCTAATGACCCAGTGAAATGTTTGTTTATATCCTCCGATACGCAATGCATGTGAACGTGGTCAAACAACGTCCTATAGCCTTGCTCGCTACTTTCGATGTTTTGGTTCCTATTTAGTCCATTCTCAAAAGCCCAAATCTTTCTTTCTTGGTAGACCCAGCCATCCAGACAGACCCAGCCAAAAATTGTTAAACCGTAATGTGTCGTATTTAACATCCCTTATTTTCAAACCCTACTATGTCGGCTGAAGTTATAAAAGCGGGTTCTCCCTATAAACGCCTCCCTTACATTAAGGAATACTAAACAAACCTTTTGTACATTACACCACTTTCAACATACTGTCGAATTTTGACCAAATCAGGGGATAGCTGACAATATTAATTAAATTATTGTAAAAATAATAGCAGGAAACTTCGATGCGCCACATATAATTACTAGCCTTTCTACAAATACGCGCAAAGCAGCACATGAAAAGGAAATGTTATGATTATGTTTCAACTACCGAACCGACAGAAAACGGGAACTAAAGGGTTTGACTGTACTTTGATTAGATAATTGATGTGACTACGCCGCGGCACATATAATTACTACCCTTTCTACAAATACGCGCAAAGCAGCTCCTGAAAAGGAAATGTAGAAACTGGGGTGAAATGTTAATTGACATACTACCTTCTCTCCTAGATAGCATGATAACACATCTATATAGTATGGGTGCCGGTGGAATCATCATTTGGCAACACTGTTGTGCTAGGATAAAGTAATTTCGTAATGTATATGGAAGAAACTGGGGTGAAATGTTAATTGACATACTACCTTCTCTCCTAGATAGCATGATAACACATCTATATAGTATGGGAACAGGAACGGCAGGAATGGTTGAGACGGCAGGAACAACAGGAACGGCAGGAATGGTTGAGACGGCAGGAACAACAGGAATGGCAGGAATGGTTGAGACGGCAGGAACAACAGGAACGGCAGGAACAGATGAGACAGCAGGAACGGTTGAGACGGCAGGAACAACAAGAATGGTTCAACGGCAGTAAAGCAGGGACAACTTGTACCCAGGACTGTAGTAAACAACTTTATTTTCCTATTGGAGGGGCAGTAAAGCCACAAGTGGTTGTGACTCCATCAGACACTTTAAGGCTACCAGGTAACACCATCGACCGAATGGACGTAAACAGTGGGGAATATATTCCAACGTCTGTTTCTGATGGTTTAAGCCCCGATTCCGCCGCGAGCAGGAGTAAATCAAAGAAGCGCAACGGGGAGCAAGATACGAAAGGGAAAAAGAAGATCTCGGAATGCGTAGATTCCATGGTCCACAATGCGTTTAGAATAGCACCAAAAGCTGTTTTTAGTGACACTTGCATGCATGGAATGCGTACGTTCCATGGTGCACAATGCGTTTAGAATAGCACCAAAAGCTGTTTTTGGTGACACTTGCATGCTTGGAGTGCGTACATTCCATGGTGCACAATGCATTTAGAATAGCACCAAAAGCTGTTTTTAGTGACACATAGCACCAAAAGCTGTTTTTAGTGATACTTGAATACATGGAATGCCTACATTCCATGGTGCACAATGCGTTTACAATAGCACCAATATCTGTTTTTAGTGACACTTGCATACTTAGAATGCGCACATTCCATGGTCCACAATACGTTTGGAATAGCACCAAAAGCTGATTTTAGTGACACTGGCAAACTTGGAATGCGTGCATTCCATGGCGCACAATGCATTTTTACCATTGGTAGTAATTTCTCTACTTTTTTGAAGCTTTGGTTCCAGTTCTGTGGTGTTTTTAAAAAGATATCAAAAGTTGGAGCTACCAAGTGTCGAAAAGTACTTCTGTGACTATTCTCAAAATCTTCTTCCTGTTAGTGAGTTCTTTCAAACATACCGTAAATTTAGGTATAATAAAATGGTTTTGAAAGTTTGACGGGGCATTGAAAAATGAGCCCTGCTTCCTCTGATTGCACAAAATGATTTAGGTTGGAATATTGTTCAAACCAATTTGACATATTTAGCTGTTGGTATGGGTGTTGCAGTTAGTTATATGTTTATGGGATGTGTTAGTGGAAGAATTCCGGATGCAGTGTTTCTTTTGATAGTGATGGTGATTGGTATCCTTGGACCAATCTTTCTTCTTCTGCTTCATCTTTTACACGGAAGTCATGCGTATTAGGATAGTTTGTGGTTAGGGCACAAGTGGGCGCTGGGCTCTGGTGTGGCTCTGGACCACGGATCTTACAGAGAAACATTCATATTTTAAAAGCAGCTCCCCCTACACCCACTAACGCCCAGGCACTGGCTACAGCACTGAAAAGGATTGGAGAGCTGGATGAGAATGAGGTGCATGGGGCCCAGGTGCACTCCAGGGCTCAGAATCTCCAGTTCTCCCACCATAAATATGTCGTCGATATATCTAAACCACGTGACCGGCTTCAGTTCAAAGCCCCCGATCGCCTGTTCTTCTAAGTCTCGTAGAAAGATAATAGCATAAGAAGACGCGAATTTTGTCCCGATTGCTGTTCCTCTTATCTACTTATAAATGTTATCGTTATGAACAAAAAAATTGTTTTTTAAAACAAACTCGGCTAAGGACAGCAATGTATCAGTTGAAACATTGGACAAGCCCAGAAAATCTAAATTATCATTAAAATAGGGCCTTATATATATATACATATTTTTTTTTTTTAATTTTTTTTTTTTTATTTATATATTTTTTTTTTATTGACTTTGCGTCTTTATCGCCACCATCGCAGCATTGACCTTGTTGCTATTGTTATTATCGTTGTTATTGATATTTCCACTTCTATTAATCTCACTGTCCCCATTATGCATTACTCGACCTGCTTGCTCGTGAAAATAACTACCAAGCACCTCTGACTAGCATGTCGGCTGCAGTGTCCAAGCACTACTTACGGCACTGTTTACAAGGTCGTATAGACTAGATTTTAGCCTCACCTAGCATGCTTTTGTTATCTCATTACGTCATGACAATATAGCCTCGATTCTGTACCTACCTCTTCGTTGCCTCACGATAATAGCGGTAGCAGTGAAAGGAAAGGTTGTTCTTTTTATGTAAGACGCGTCAACGTGACACTGTAATCACAACCACACACTAATCTTTACTGTAAAGCCGGCCTCACACTATACGATTTCCTACGATACGATGTCGTATCGTAGGTTATCGTAGGGTATCGTAGATTATCGTATAGTGTGAGGTTAGCTACGATTGACACCAATCGTATCGCAGGCTATCGTAGGTTATCGCAGGCTATGGGCTTGCCATGCTGTTTGCTCCATTTGTTACAGCTTGCTTCATGCACGGGCCAACAAGAAGGCAAATCGTCACTTACGATTTGGAATACCTATGGTGTGGTGTAAACCGTCAAATCACAACACTGATAGCTACTTTTACTTAGTGGATACAAAAGGTTTCAGCAAGAAAAATTGTCACAGAATGTTATACCAAGCCTGCCTTCTGCCATATTGAGTGTTCGCCTTTCAAGTTTAGTATACATGTCCACTGTACTAGTGCTACTAATAGAAGCATCCAGAAAGTAGTTTTTAAATTTCTGTGGTCAGGCAATCACGAAATAGTTGCCAGATCTACGATGTATAAACCATACACAGGCGGTGGTCAAGGTGTATGTAATACTGCTATCAAATCCGTTGCAGTCAAATTACATTTTATTCAAGACATTATTAATGTATCCTCGTATATTTGACATAGTTTGCATAGACTAGATGCGTACATTCCATGGTGCACAAAGCGTTCAAAACAGGCTAATAAGGCAGATTTGACATAGTTTGCATACACTAGATGCGTACATTCCATGGTGCACAAAGCGTTCAAAGTAGGCAAATAAGGCATATTTGACATAGTTTGTATACACTAGATGCGTACATTCCATGGTGCACAAAGCGTTCAAAATAGGCTATCAAAAAACACATCACTATAATAACAAACAACTTTTAGAAAAGCACAGAAACAATATGTTCGCATTACAACAATTAACACGCAGAATACATTATTGGATTACTTTACTGCAACATCTAATACGTCCTAATTAAAATACATAAATAACACAAACTGCCATATCAAAAAAAACCATTACTATAATAACAAACAAAATATAGGCAAGCATAGCACCTATATTTTCGTTTACAATAGCACTAAAAGCAATTTTTAGTGACACTTGCATGCTTGGAATGCGTACATTCCATGGTGCACAATGCTTTCAGAATAGCACCAAAACCTGTTTTTAATGACACTTGCATGCTTGGAATGAATACATTCCATGGTGCACCATGCGTATAGAATAGCACCAAAAGCTGTTTTTAGTGACACTTGCATGCTCGGAATGGGTACATTCCATGGTGGTTCAACTAACTTAACCTGATGATTGTGAATTTACGCGCATATATATAGCACTAAACTACGTGACAAAAAATAAGGTGCGTGCTTGCCTTAAAGTTAAATTTATCTATAAACTACTGGCATATCCGAGATCACTTACACTATTGAGTGTCTACTAAATACAAGTTTCCTGTTTGTCAAATGTTACCTAAATTACCTGCCTGGTATACGAATGATGCTTTCATGTATGAGATTTGAAACGACCGAAATGGTTGCTCACTTATAATCAACCGGTTTTTAATTGTTTTGAGCATTATGACTAAAAAATATCCTCCAAACATCAAAAATATAACTCTTAATTCACTGCTAGTACAAAATTCATCTAAAGATGTGATTTTCTTATAATCATTTTGCATATATTGTTGTATAAGGTTCTCTAGCGAACTTCACCTTATTGCACAACATCTGAATATACTCTTCGTCGTAACGGTTCTGGTGTAGTTGCACTGTAAGGACACTAACTTCTCCCGTGATGAAAAATCCAAGATTACATGGAAAATTAGAAAGTGTGATCTGACATGAAACCGTTTTGGCATTATGTTTACCAGCTGTGTCATCAAATCAAAGCTTCTCAAAGACGTCATCCATACCATAAATTGAAAATGTTCTACTTTGCTGCAAACTGTAGTTTGCATACACTAGATGCATACATTCCATGGTGCACAAAGCGTTCAAAATACGCTAATAAGGCATATCTGACATAATTTGCATACACTAGAGACGTACATTCCATGGTGCACAAAGAGTTCAAAATACGCTAATAAGACATCTTTGACATAGTTTGCATACACTAGATGCCTACATTCTATGGTGCGCAAAGCGTTCAAAATAGGCTATTAAGGCATATTAGACCTGCACCAGCAAAGGCAATCCATGGTGGTTGAAAAGGAACTACACCAAAGGAAAGCTGAGGTTTTCTATAGCAGAAAAGCAGCTGCAAAAGTAAGGGCTCAAGCAACTCCAGGATTCGAGGCTATAGCCTTTGATTTTCAAAAAATCTTCCAGTCCCTAACAAGACATCAAATGATGTGTACTACAAGCGACAACTTAATTTCATCACTTTTTGTATAGATTAAAACATTGTGTAAGTGAATTAAAATAAACAAGTGATCCACGTTTTAATGCCATAGGGGGGTTGAGGGGGGGCAAACGTTGGCAAGTTTTACGAATGGGGCGGGTACAGCCTCTGTCCCCCTTATCGGCGTGCCTAGCGCCTGCTCTCAAGGCTTTAAAATGAAATTGAAAGTAGCGAAATTGGTATACTCAGAGGAGGGGGAAATGAGTTCTCCCATTTTGAATGGAATACGCAAAGTTAACTGAAATATTTTAACCAAAATGAAAATGAAAGATGAACCAGGATTATGGTCGTGTGACAAGATGGGCACCAGGTCACACACCGTTAGTAACCACACCTATGTTGCTATAATTCAAAAAAAGTTGTTACGAAAATATATTTTTAATGGCTTATCGGCTCTTCATTTCGTTTCGTTGATTATCTGAATAAACACTCGTATTCATTAGAGATGATTCAATCAAACCACCCTTACAACAGCCATATCGTGGACCCTTTCGTGTTTTGGCTCGACACGGAAAATACTTTACTTTGGATATTAACGGGAAAAGAGACAATGTTAGCTTAGATCGCCTCAAGCCAGCATTTATAGACACTCTTGAAAATTCAGAACACAAAGCGATTCCCTCAGCAGTAACAGAAACTACAACAGTTCATTCTTTTTCTCTATTTCGAACAAAAGTCTTGGTCTCTTGCGTATATTTCTCTCTCTATCTCGTACATTTTCCTACCTAGGGGTGTATTTACACAACAAATAGAATAAAAATGTTATAAAAAATGATAAATTCGAATGTAAACTAAGTGTTAGAGTTCGAAATTCGAATGCAATTGAAATAGAACACGGAATGATAAGGTTTTGTTTTGCATTGAGAAGGCTTCTATTTGCAAGGAATATAATCACACGAATCTAACTGGAGTCTTTTTACTGTCTTGGCAAGACTTGGATCAACGGACCAAGAGCGAATTAGTATATAGCCTTACGCAGCAGCATTTATCAAGTAAGTTATAAAGTCACAACTCTCAACTATTCCGAAATACATTGGCACCGGAAATAAAATCTGTGAAAGGTTTGTCGGCTACACAGATGTTGTAAGGATAGACCAAAGTAAAAACTGCAATCCTGTAAAGACATTTTAAAGCAAAAAGTGAATCTCTACCTAAAATACATCAGAAGATATCAGCATTTTAATTTCTTAACGTTGTTATCGATTTTCGGCATCACAAAATCACGTGACATCAAAGCTACTGTTTTGGCATTAAAGCTACTCATTTCAGCAAAATAATGCTTCAATCCATAAACTTGAATAGTTTACCTATTTGAACTCTTCTCTAAGCCTATCATCATCATTTGCAAACACTTTCTGATGGTCACCTTGACAAAAAATATAGAGTGTACTTGCCAACACTCTCACAATAAGGGCCACAAAGAAACATTGCCACTTTTTTAGAACATGCAGTCACACTTGGCTTTCAAGCTAAGTATACGGTTTCAATATTTAGGGACTTGCCAAGAAACACAACTCTTGATTTCCAAATATTTCATTTCTCGTCCTTATTTTCGTACTTGCTAGTTTAGTTTTTTTACTCGTGTTTGTTCTGCTTCTCTTTATTATCACGATTGTCTTTCTACTCTTTGTTCTAGTATAGGTCCTTCTCTTTTTCCTCATTCTTGTCTTGTATCAACCTCCTCCTCTTTATTTTCAAGCTTTATTTTCTCAATTTACAATTCAAGAGGCCGGCTTCTTCTGAACGTAGTAACTTCGGTACATTAGCTACCCACCATTGACAAGTGGACATCGACACCCAGCTTTATGCAAATGGTGGCTAGGCTCTCTGCACCACGTGACGTGACCAAGGAACGCTTGCCTCGCAACCCGACTACCTGTCCGAAGCCCGTTGAATGTCAGAAATAGGGCTGTCCAACGAATACCGATTATTCGATTAATCGAAGGATGGGTAGACCTTCGATTATTACTCAAGCAGAACAGTTCATAATTTTATGAACTGAGCAAAATTAACAGTGTTTCCTAAAGGCCTTTTCCAAATTCAAACAGCCGTTTCTCGCAACTGGTACGAGACTTGATCGCAATATTTGGTATACGGGCATTTGGTGGTAGGGTTAACACTGTGATATAGTTATATTTGCGATTCCTCGAAAAACGTTTTTTGTGACGTCATCACTTTAGTACTCTATATATCCAAATCTACTAGGTGTTAGGGTGGCGCGAACCTACAATGGCAACAGTCAAGGAAGCTGCTAAAAAAAAGCTGCTTAAAAAAATAACTTCCAAAACTGAAGCTCCTGCACAAAAAAAAATAAAAAGAAAAGAGAAAAAAACTAAAAAAAACTAAAAACAAGAGCTAAGAGCTCATATGGCACTTGTGACGAGGTCGGAAGAGCCGAGAGCTCATATGGTACGAGGTCGGATTGGGTCTGAAAATTTAGACGCTAACTTTCCAAACCCTTTGGTTGGAAGTCTTACCTGAACCCCAGATCCTTCTTCTAATATGGTTACGGCCTTATGCCAGTCTGTCTTAGACTCTGCCTTTGGTAATGAAAGGGCTATTCCCTTAATCTGCTTGCCAAATAGTGCTTCTGCTGGACTTTAACCTATGCTGCTATGAAGTGTAGTTCTCTGCTTCTGCAAATTCCTAGGTTGCTCCGTTCAGGCGTCGTTTACCGTTTTAAGTGTCATGGATGTAATGCCATGTATTTGGGTCAAACAACACGTCAATCTCATAGAAGAACGAAACGGTTCCACCATGTTCTATCATGATCAAACAGTACTGACTCTACTAAACTCAGGCTATTAACTTGAACAACGGATTCTAAAAGGTTGCAAATAAGTCCATTTGATTGATTACGGTCAACGTTATTGAAGCTGCTGGCCTGGTTTTAAGTGACCTATCAATGTGAGCTCCAAATGTTACTTAGAGGGATCCATGACATCTATTGCAGCAGCTTATTTGATTCAAATACATGATTCAGAGGTTGCCAAGTGTTTAACTCTAACTTTGACGCTACGATTTTCGCACAAAATCTCAACGTTATTGAAACTGCTATCCTGGTTTTGAGTGCCTTATCACTGTTGCTCAAAGCATTCAAAATAGGCTAATAAGGCATATTTGACATAGTTTGCATACACTAGATGCGTTCATTCCATCGTGCACAAAGCGTTAAAAATAGGCCAATAAGGCATATTTGACATAGTTTGCATACAATAGATGCGTACATTCCATGGTGCACAGAGCGATCAAAATTGGATAATAAGACACATATGACATTATTTGCATACACTAGATGCGCTTATGCACTTGCTTGAGAACCCAGACTGTGCAAAAGTGTACACGGACAATTGCTTCCGTATCATAGGAAAGGCCAGGTCTGTATTTCATTTGGCCGTACTAGAGTCAGTCCATATAAAAGCAAGAAAACCTTTGCTATGCAGACAGAAAGAATTCGTTTTATCGCTAGGCCTATTCAATTAATCTTGTTTTTAGTGGATGCTGAATGATTCAAAAAGCAGAAGCCAATGAGTCCGAAAAATGTCATGAAGGTGAAGGGTGTTTGTGACATTTTGTAGGGCTGTAATGGCGGTTTTAAATGTAATGGCGGTAATGTAATGGCGGTTTTAAATGTATTTTTTTGACTTCCACCGATCTTGTCTAAGTCAAAGTTCTCGATACAATTGAAGTCTCCACCTAGAATAATTGGAGAATTTGCAGTGACGAAACGACTTAGAGACTGGAATACCGTCCTGGTCGAACAAATGTTAATGCAGATCTCTTGTCAAGAAATCCAGTGGAAGCAGCTGCAAAAGAGAGGGTTACTGAGGCTACCAGCAGCCTGCAGTATGGACAAGACAGGATAAATGAGGCTACAAGCAGCCTACAGTTTGGACGAAACAGGACTACTAAGGCTACCAGCAGCCTACAGCTTCTACAATCAGTATCTACACCGCTTCCAGCTGAATTGAAAAGGAGATCTGGCTCTCGCTAATACCCTAAACGAATCCTCTTGATAGTCGTCAGCACATGACGGATTTTCAATTAAATGCTGTCCTATTGCCGAGCCTGTTTTGGGATATGTTGACTTGGCTTTGTTTAAGCGATTTGATAAATTTTGGAAACCTTACTGCGTCTACTAATGAAGGCTGGCACATGTTGCGCGATTCTGTCATGTAACCTCTGCGACTGCCAACAAACTTCCTGGGCAAACCAAAGCGAACAAGGGGGCAGCTAAGCTCAAACGACCCTTGAAAGGAAATCGTGCCTTTCCGCAAATGTCGCATAAAGGATCAAATCGTGACGAAGCTTTATTACATCCCGGGTTTGCTCATGGTCACACTTATGGTGATGTTTTTATAAAGAAGATCAGTGAGATACAGACGTTGAGTCATCCAGCACAGAGTATCATATCGGACACTGGTTGCAACACTTCAGCCAACCATTTTGTCAGTTGATGTTGAGCAGAACCAACCATTGATAGAATAAGTCTGAGAAATATGACAATTTTGGCGCCTCCAAATTGTTGGTAGGCTTAATGATTGTCCAATCAGCAATTTTTGCTTCGATCCCTTTCTTTGTTTGCGAGTTATCATAAATGATGCTTGAATGTTTGAACAACTCGTTCTTTGACGCTTTGTGCACCATGGAATGTACGCATCTAGTGTATGCAAACTATGTCAAATATGCCCTATTAGCGTATTTTGAATGCTTTGTCCAGCATGGAATGTACGCATCTAGTGTATGCAAACTATGTCAAATATGCCCTATTAGTGTAATTTAAACGCTTTGTGCACCATGGAATGTACGCATCTAGTGTATGCAAACTATGTCAAATATGCCTTATTAGCCTTAGAGTAGAATTACGCGGATCAGTTGTGTATCATAAATTATTCTATTTTAATCTTAATTCTTCAGAGTTTATTCGATCAGAAACCGAATAACCCGCGTAAGTACACTTGTTATGCTCAAAAATAGTACTCGATCTTGTCTCACGGTAATGCCATCCTGGAAGTAACCACGTAATAAGTGTAACCGTACTTACTGTAAGATTCCGTTACACGTAAGATTTTTAAATAGTTGGCAAGTTTGTTATGAAATGATTTAAATCTAACTTGGTCGAGGAATAGCCATAACCTTTTAAACACAATTTATAGTCTATTTATTTTATTGTAATTTAACCATTTGTAAACGTACAGCTTTAAAATCTGTAAATAATAAATACTCCGAAAAAGAACTCTCATAATGTTAGTGAAGCTTTTCGCCGATTCTCTTCAGACTAAATACATCGGTACGCGTATCACTTAAGACAGTTGTTCGGTTTTTCGTAGATCTTTTGATTCGTCAGCTTGGATTGAAAAGTAACATGTTTTTTTAATACTTTCTGTTATTTCTTCTGAGGCCATTGTAGCAAATGTCTCAATAATTTCGTTTTGTACGGAGTAACAAGTGTATTTTTCATTCTTTGGCACATTTTTTATACGATCCGCAACAACAGGATCATGTTTGGCAGCGATGCAAATGGTAAAGAATGTGATTAAAAGCTCTTTTCCTATTTCAAAAGTTTTAGTTTTCGAGGGTAATAGCTAGGTCCGTTGAAAAAATGAAGATATTAGACTATTTTATGATTGTACATGGTAAAGAATGTTATTAAAGGCTTTTTTCCTATTTCAAATGTTTTAGTTTTCGAGGGTAATAGCTACGTATGTTGAAAAAATGAAGATATTAGACTATTTTACCATCGAATGTACGCATCTAGTGTATGCAAATTATGTCAAATATGCCTCATTTGCCTATTTTTTTGGCTTTGTATGACATGGAATGTACGAATCTAATGTATACAAACTATGTCAGATATGTCTCATTAGCCTATTATAAACGCTTTATGCACCATGGAATGCACGCATCTAGTGTATGCAAACTATGTCAAATATGCCTTATTAGCCTATTTTGAACGCACTGACAGCAGTTCTATTTAAAAAGCGATAGAACAAAGCGATAAGTTCTATCGCCCTCAGTGGACACGAGGGGTAAGGGCTTCAGATCTGTGTTACTGTGCGTCGCCTCTTGGGGATCCCCGCTTTTAAGAAGGTGTTAAGTGCGTAAGGAGGTGTTAAGTTGTTTGGAATTACTATGTCTCATTCTTTGTCTAAATCTTTGTTTCGGCACCTTCTGTGTCTGTAATTGTGTGTTTCCTTCTGTCATGTCCCTAACCTATTGCCTTTACCTTTTATTTCCTATCTTCCTTTTTCTATCTCTAAACTATTGCGTATTTATTTATAACTGTGAAAGCCTTTTCAGGCATTGCCTGTTTGAATGTAGATGTGTGTTTCCTTCTGTCATGTCCCTAACCTATTGCCTTTACCTTTTATTTCCTATCTTCCTTTTTCTATCAGTAAGACGGAGGTCCGTTTGGCGTCTACTTCCATGGTGATGGGAATCTTACACTACGAGATAAGTGTAGCAGTGATAAGATGTTACTGTCATACTCATCTTAACATTTTACTTATTAGTATCATTGTAAGATTCCCACTGTCAACCAAAAGACTACGGAGTTCCGTTTGACGTCTACTCCCATGGTTATGGGAATCTTACACTACGAGATAAGTGTAGCAGTGATACTGCGGAATTGATGTTATTTAATAGCAATGTTGTGCGGACGTCCTAGGTGACAGGTTGAGGTTGTTCTGGTGTTGTGTTTCTTGTGTTTGTTCGTGTAGCGCTGGAAGCCATATGTCTGGGATTCTATAAGATATGCTGTTAAAATGTAAATTGTTGTGTAACGAATGGATAGTTTCTTTGATTTTCCTGGTCACTGGGTTATTTTCTTGGTCTAAAATGGTGAACGAGATGGTGTAGCGTGCACTGTGCTGTGTGCATCTGGATTTTAACAAGACTTAACCCTTTGGCTACCAAGGGTCGTTAACGATTTGTTAAGATTTCTCGTCTCTCGATGGCCCTATCTCATTAAAATTTGTCTTGAGAGGGCTTGAAGTATCACTCTTTCAGAATCAATCGTTTTTATTGGCTAGTTTTCTATTTAGCATTATGAAAATACCGTTTTAATGTGGCGACTAGAGAAATAAAAGTATGTTAACATCGGAGGTCACCTAGCTCAGTTGGTGCCATATTTTCTATTTCTCCAGTGTTCTTTTCAAAACTAACATTTTAAATTCTCTCTTCTAGATGAAAAATAACATTCAAAACATTAGCACTGAGAAGAATCAAAGAGGAGTCCCTTTACTGCACTTGTGAGATCACGTTTGATCGAAAGTTCTGGTTTCAAGGCACGGGAGGTAGTCGGAGAACCGTAAGTCAGCGTTTGGTCCACAATTTTGGTCTAAAAGCCTGTAAACCTGCGGAAAAAAACAGGCTAACACCGACTTCGAAAGCTAAGCGTTTTGACTTCGCCAAGAAACACGCAAAATGGACGATTCAACAGTGGCATCGGGTGTTGTCCAGACAAATCCACTGTGCAGCAATTCACTACACGCAAGTGCTTTGTATAGCACCAAAAGCTGTTTTTAGTGACACTTGCATGCTTGGAATGCGTACATTCCAATGTGCACAATGCGTTTAGAACAGCACCAAAAGCTGTTTTTAGTGACACTTGCAAGCTTGGAATGCGTGCATTCTATGGTGCACAATGCGTTTAGATAACCACCAAAAGCTGTTTTTAGTGACACTTGCATGCTTGGAATGCGTACATTCCATGGTGCACAATGCGTGATTATTAGTTCATGTTTGCCTTTTCCGGCTCATGTCCCATTTCTGAGATTTTTAATGGGACACTGGTGTCCCTGTGGTAGGGAAGGTGAGTAACATTGTCTTGTTGACATGAGATATTGTGAAGTGCCTTGGAACGTCAACGAAAGACTTTTGCCACCATATTCTAACTTTGTTTCACTCAACATGAAAATGGAAGATTTTTTTCACCCTTCCCTTTTCAAAAATTCTGAATTTATCTACATATATATATAATTCTCAAAGAGTGGAGCATTACCAAAATAGCTTGCAATTTAACTGCGCTGACCGGATTCGAACCCGCGAGCTAATGGTTAGTAAACCAACGCCTCAACCATTGGACCATCAGGCCCAAAAGCTAAGGCGGAGATTTTTGGTATCAATATTTCGCGAATTCTCATCCACTCAGTGGGTACCGGAAATTGAAGCCCTTGAGTCTCCTATTACATTACAGGAACTTAAACTGGCTGCATCATCCCTCCCCATTTATCGTCACTTTTGAAATCTCCTTAGCCCGGATTTATTTATGGTATTACAGTTTAGTTTTTGCCATGACTCCTTCCCCATGCATGCGAACAGCGATTCTCACCCTCCTTTTTAAGAAAGATAGTCCCCTTTTCATCAAAAATTGGCGACCTCTATCATATACTCACATATGCTCACAATCACTCACTTACTCACTCAGTCACTCAGTCATTCACTCCCTCGCTCACTCACTCACTCACTTATTCACATACACACACTCACTCGCCTACTCACTCAGTCATGCAGTCACTCAGTCATTCAAAGAGTCAGTCAGTCAGTCAGTCAGCCAGTCAGTCAGTCAGTCAGTCAGTCAGTCAGTCAGTCAGTCAGTCAGTCAGTCAGTATTGGAAAACTGTAATGGATCCCGGAATCTGTTTCTCTAACGTAGTCACTACAAGGAACTTCAGAAAATTAATTCACTTTAGAAATGTATTTTTTTGAACGTGATAGTTAAATTTTGATGCAAATTAAGAGAAACGAAAATACCCAAGAAGATCCATTTGTTACTCTGGTTAAATAGCTAAAATGCCTGCATTTAGTTCTTAGTCTGATAGTCAATTCACTTTTATTCAACTCATGCAGGCAGCTACTCGTGAGGTTCAGTTTAGTTTTAATAACATTGTTTACCAGCAAGTCGATTGCGTGGCTATGGGTTCGCCTTTAGGTCCCACCCTAGCAAACATTTTTGTGGGTTATTATGATTATTATGTGTATAAATTCTGTTGTAACGATGTATGATGTACCGATGTATTTAGTCTGAAGAGAATCGGCGAAAAGCTTCACTTAAAGACAAAACGAAATATTCTGATTCAGGTTGGCCCTCCCTACATTTAGGCTGGCCCATGTCTGCCCCCCCCCCACAGAATTCAAAAGATAGAATCGCCCCTGCATTCACGCAATTACATGACGTCCTCATTACTGTAAGCTATAAACTTGACAGTCAGTGTGTTCTCTACTTCTTCAGCGTCTTCTCTCTCTTCAGTTCTTCTTTCTTCAACAACGAGCTTAAAACGAACAGAAATTACTCCGTATATGAAATGAGTTTTCCCCTCCTCAACGCCTCACTCTTTACGCTGAAGTTTGACTCTTTGCCAAGATTCTACTTTTTAAAACAATTAACAGCTTTAGCGTAAAGAGCGAGGCGTTGAGGAGGGGACAACCCATTTCATATATGGAGTAATTTCTGTTCGTTTTAAGTTTTAATGTCGCTCCTTACTTTCAGTTAGTAACTACGCTCAATGGCACTATTGAAATGCTCACACTCCAGCGTGCAGAACGCATTCCCATTATGTTCAAATAGTGCAACTACGCTCAATGGCACTATTGAAATGCCCACATTTCAGCGTGCAGAACGCATTCCCAATATGTACAAATAGTGTAACTACGCTCAATGGCACTATTGAAATGGTCACATTCCAGCGTGCAGAACGCATTCCCAATATGTTCTATGTCAAATATGCATCTTTAGCCTATTTTGAACGCTTTGTGCACCATGGAATGTACGCATCTAGTGTATGCAAATTATATCAAATACTCCTTATTAGACTATGTTGAACGCTTTGTGCACCATGAAATGTACGCATATAGTGAATGCAAAGTATCTCAAATATGCCTTATTAGCCTATTTTGAACGCTTTGTGCACCATGGAATGTACGCATCTAGTGTAGGTGCAATTCAACGGTCAGAAACATATTGGGAGAATGCTGAGGAGTTTGTACCAGAAAGACATCTGGATGAAGGTATTTTTCATAAATTTCAATTACGTCCTCTTGTCTAGATTGAAAGTCAAACCCCTGATCGTTTCCATCAAATGACTTAGAAATTATATCAGAGTCAAAGTATATACTATAAAGGTTCAACCAATATGTAACCTTACCTTTCCCTTCACTACAGCATCAACTACTGAAACATTATGTTCTTAGAAAACTCTGTCGGACTCTTGGGGGGAGGGGGGCTGAAAAAAAATTCGAAACAAGCACTGCATGGCAAGCAACATCTCTCTTGCCATAGCTTTAAAGCATCTGAATTGACCTAGGTGCCTCTTCCTCACCCCCGAGCTAACGAGTTAATCTAAATTACTACATGGAACGCCAGAATTTAAATAAAGGATTAGGTTGCGTGAGGAAAGAGTTCCTGTTTGTTAGTACATCAGGATGACGTGACCTTATTATGCCTTTGATGTGATGATTAAGTTAGTGTACCGTCTGAGCGTGATAATGGGCAGAACATGATGGTGTACCATGCTTTCATAATAGAAATCTGTCTAGACAGGCATATTAGATGTCTAAACGCTATGCCAAATACTTAGCATACCATAGAAGGGGCTGTATAGGGGAAACAGACCGGGTTTACCAAGTACCCATTCTTGTGTACACTTGGGAACCAAACTGAGTGCTACACTAAATGACACGCCTGCACTGAAGGAATTGGTGAATTTCAGAGTTAAAACATCAACAATCAACCATCTAATGTGCATAAACAAGATACTTTCCCATCTCTGTACATCAAGCTTTGTATGCTAACCAGTCTGTCAGAGCTCTGCTGTTTTACTGAACCTGGCATTTGGCGAAATTTCTCTGACTATCTAATTTCTCTGAAATTTCCCTGTCTACGTTTTCATACGCCATTTTGTTTGCCCATATTAGAAACATTCAAGTATCTAGTATGCTAATCTACGTGAAATTGCAGTTTTAGTGGTACTAAATATGTTAACATAAGAAGTAAGTCCTAGTTCAACCTGAAATTTGTCCAATTTTCTCTGACTGTACCCCCGCCCATAGCAATATAAACTTAAGCATCTAGCTAAATGGTTCACAAATGCTACGGGGTACGGCAGATCCGGTGGTCCTGAAAAGACACTGATATATGTATGTCGCCAACATCTTCCGTTTTACACTTAATAGAGACTTGTTATGTTAGCTTTCGCATGTATCACGAGATGATTGTATCACGTAGAGTTTTTGGATAGATTTAACTTTGATGTAGTTGATTAACTTTCGTGTTAAGGAAAATCGAAAACATAACGTGTACATTGATTCGAAACACAAGAAAGAGCTATCAAAGGTGTGCAGAGACATGGCTTAAATGGAAGAGGAGTTCCTCACCGATACAGTGTAGACAAAGCCTTGTACAAGGAGAAATTTGCCTACGTGAATCAAAGTGCTCAGCATCAAGAAAAGCCTTGGCAATTCTACTTTGCACGCAAATTCAGGACGTGTCGAAAAAGGAAGCAAGGTCTTTGTTGCGATTCCTGAAGCTGGTGGTCTTTACATCTTCGTGGACTAGGTTCCACTGTTTAAGCCGGGAAGCCAAGAGCTCTGACTGCTGTTTTGACAGATGTAAATCATGAGCAAGATGATTCAGGTCTTTTTGCGTGACCCAGTGTGGCTCGTTGCTACTTGTTTCTGAATATGTAGACTCAATATCTTCCAGAGTCCGAGTCAGCGAAAGAGTGGCGACGCATGACTGCCAAAATGGTTTTAGTTTGTTCAGAGAATTAAACATCAGATTTTGGATAACTTTACTCAAGATTAAGACCGACTTTCCTCTGCTCAATATACATTTAAACTCCGATGAAATAACAATAACATTTCATAAAAATTCTGATACATTTAATCAGATAACGATCGTCCTTACTTTGAAGTCCAAACTCTAATAAGGAGCGACATTAAAACTTAAAACGAACAGATATTACTCCGTATATGAAATGGATTTTCCCCTCCGCAATCCCTCGCTCTTTACGCTAAAGTTTAAAGTTCTTTCACATAAATTTGTGGATGATCGAGGGGAAAGATTGGAATTTCGGTTTGAAAAATCTAAAAGTAATAAGGCTATAAAAATTGTTATAGATATTAAATCAAATTCGGCTGGGATTGAGTAGATACACATATTGACTAAGCTAAAAAATAAGGATAATAGTAGTATGAACTCTAGGATGAACTCTAGGGAAACATATAATAAGATACAATGATCCTAGATAGTTAAAGTTTGTTGTTGAGATGAAGTAAGTAGAAGGAGAGCAGAAGTAGTAGATACACATATTGATTAAGCTAAAAAATAAGGATAATAGTAGTATGAACTCTAGGATGAACTCTAGGTAGTCTAATATCTTCATTTTTTCAACATACGTAGCTATTACCCTAGAAAACTAAAACTTTTGACATAGGAAAAGAGTATTTAATCACATTCTTTACCATTTGCAATCATAAACTAGTCTAATATCTTCATTTTTTCAACATACATAGCTAATACCCCCGAAAACTAAAACGTTTGAAATAGGAAAAGAGCCTTTAATCACATTCTTTACCATGTGCAATCACTGTCAGTAAACTGAAATTACAAAATGATTTTGGTCAATAGTGTGGTTCACTGCATCATATCCACAGAGAAATATTTAAAGCCTGTGTCTATTTTGTTGATTCATCTTTAGCACATGTGGAAGTGTCAGCTTGAGAGGTGGTAATAACAATTTTGCTTACTGTTTTGTCTGTTGAAGCACAATGGCAGGTTAGCTCAATTGTAACAATGTATTCCTCAGTTACAGGGCACCCCCTCTCCTAACCATCCCTTAGTAAGGGATGTTCTTTACCACGAACTGTTTGATTTGCTTTAACCGAGAGGACACTCACTCAGTCCAATCTACGTTCTGATTACTAGAATGTACACACACGCCTGAACGTAGATACAGGGCACCCCCTCTCCTAACCATCCCTTAGTAAGGGATGTTCTTTACCACGAACTGTTTGATTTGCTTTAACCGAAAGTGATCCTTCCAGGCGGACAGTTGAGCGCTCTCGTCAGTGATAATATTTCCATCATTAGATATGATAGGGCCTAGAGAGGATGGCTTTCCATCTGTAAGATCCCGAAGGTGTTTGTATAAAGCGCATGTGTCACCCTTTCTGGCGGCCTCCTCGAGATCAGCTGCCTTTTTTTCGGTGAACAGCTTTCTGTCTCTGTGGAGGAATTTATTTCTTACGCCTCCAGCCAAATCCCACATTTACAAACATGTTTCTGATAACATTACCATGTTACATATGCATAATATAAGATGTATAATTGGATTTTATATGTGCAGTCATAACCTACATAAAGCTATCAGTTCAAATGTAAATCCAAGGGTCATCCTACTCACTTTACTGCCCTGCCAAATTACTAGCATCTACATCATCTTTAGAACTCATTCTTATAGTTATATATATACGGGCCCACTGCTCATAAGGGGTCTTTGACTGAGAGACTGCCGTCGAGTATCACTTTATTTATTAGTTAGCCTACTTTGTGGGTTTTCTGTTTATTTAGGGTAGATTCAATGTCGGGCCCACTGCTCATAAGGGGTCTTTGACAGAGAGACTGCCGTCGAGTATCACTTTATTTATTAGATAGCCTGCTTGGTGGGTTTTCTGTTTATTTAGGGTAGTTTCAAGGCATATTTGACATAGTTTGCATACACTAGATGCGTACATTCCATGGTGCACAGAGCGTCCAAAATAGGCTAATAGGGCATATTTGACATAGTTTGCAGAAACTAGATGCGTACATTCCATGGTGCACAAAGCGTTCAAAATTAGGCTAATAAGGCATATTTGACATAGTTTGCACACACTAGATGCGTACATTCCATGGTGCACAAAGCGTTCAAAATCTTTTTCCGACTTCGGCCCTACTGTTATGGCCTCCGATTAGAATTTCAGGCCTATTCGGACCTACTGTTATGGCCTCCGATTAGAATTTCTGGCCTATTCGGACCTACTGTTATGGCCTCCGATTAAAAATTTCAGGCCTATATGGACCTACATATTATTTGCGGACACAGCTTGAATCAAAATTTATGTTATGGTGATTTTGTTTTATTGTAAATTTTGAGGACCGGAGACCAGGGAGAACGTGAGGCTGTCACCGTCCACGTCCGTCGCGGTCAGCTGGCCGGTAACGGCGGAACCGTCTTCCGTCGCATTGGCCGTGGCCGCGTTCGCAACCGGGCCATCATTGGAGCCGGTGACCGTAACCGTCACGGTCTCCTGAGCTGTGCCGCCCTGGCCGTCATCGACTTCGTAGGTGAAGGTGACATCGCGCGTCTGGCCAACTTAACATATCTTTGTGCCAGCCAGGGAGTAAGCGCTCAATTGCCCCTTTTCTACAACCACATCATTAGCGACAAAATTTAAACCTTTGGTAAAGTTAGAATTCTGGAGCCTAAAACTAAATTTTTAACGGGCACAACATCTTTTTTCTGGATAGGTTGAAAGTAACCCATGATTTGTATTAAAAACAAGTAACACATGTATGGGTTGCTTAAAAATTCTGCATATACGCAAGAGTCAACTTTGTTCTGCACGAATCCTTCTCTTTTAAAATACGAATCTATCAAATTGTTCCAGCATCATGCAGCTTGTTTAAGTCCATATATGCTCTTATTCAGTCTGCATACATAATTAGGGTAATTTTCGTCGATGTACCCTTCAGGTTGTTTTAAGTAAATTTCCTCATCTAGCTTACCATTCAAAAACGCGGTTTTGACGTCCATTTTAAATTTTCATTCGACAATGATTTTAATGCAACAAAGAATCTGCAATCTTACCTTACTTTAGAGTGTCTCATCAGATACAATTCAGAGGAGTAGTGCACCATGAATTCCTTGGCATTTACTCTGAAGTGTTTCCAAATCTATAATTAGAGACTTCAGCTTCACAGAGTGAGCACTTTATCTTGAAACCCAATACTTAGAAGGATACGACAAAACGAGATACATGCTTTCCTTTTGGCGTAAGGTAGTAATTCTCCTTTTTACTCAGAGACTACAACATATTCAGCTCACATTGCATAGGTCTCTCTCTTTCTCTCTTTGCAGTGCCGTATTCGAAACTTTTGAACTTAGACGATCATGGCTTTGCCAAGATTACGGTCGGAAAATGTTTCGCGTAAATTGTTCACTTTCACAAAGCTTTTTAAATGTCCCACAAAAATTTGTCCATGGCTATGTCCATGGCTATGTCCATGGCTATGTCTATGGCTATGTCCATGGCTATGTCCATGGCTATGTCTATGGCTATGCTCATGGCTATGTCCATGGCTATGTCCATGGCTATGTCTATGGCTATGTCCATGGCTATGTCCATGGCTATGTCCATGGCTATGTCCATGGCTATGTCTATGGCTATGTCCATGGCTATGTCCATGGCTATGTCTATGTGTTAACCCACCATCTCAGATTTTCTTCAAATTTGCACCATTGATACATATCATTAAAACTAGAAATACTGCAAAATGTTAGCTTCTAACTCCTGCTCTTTCCAAAGTTATGACGTTTTGAAATTTTGGCCAAAATGCTCAAAATTCAACTGCAGCCGCCATTATGGATTTTCACTTGAAATTAAAATTTATATTACTCTGTACAGGAATGAGATATAAACCAACTAACCTGTATTTACTGAAGTCAAGAAAATTGATATGATAGTACCTACCGTAGTAAAGTAACATACAACGACCCATTTGTTGAAGCGAAACCTCGGGTAAATTTCTGTTCATTTGAGATATTCATTTGATTTTCACAGTGCTGAGACTTCTAGGTCTCCTGAAGGCATATTGTATTTCATCCTCTTTGACTAAACAAGGTAATTGAGAAGAAGAGCCATAAGTATCACACTCTCACTTAACCTCATCCGCTTTCATATATATATGAAATTTCGCGTCAAGTGGCATGTGGAATGTGGAATGTCTAGTGTGCCACGTGGAATGTGGAATGTCTACGTTGGCACGTGGAATGTGGAATGTCTACGTTGGCACGTGGAATGTGGAATGTGGCATATGGCATGCTGTCAGAGTGCCAACCTACTCTGTACAGAAGTTGTTTGGTACTATCCTCTAATTGGCTACACCCAAAGGATTCTTCCATAAAAGTGACATCCCGACTTCTAAGCATACGCTTACTTGTGCTGTGCTGTGCTGTTCGCATGGCCTGTTGAGTTGGGCCGCGTTGACGTCCAAACCCTGCTTCTTCAGTCTTCTCGATTTTTTGCAAACCTTATGTTGTCAGTTGTTGATTGGCCGGTCCATTTATTTATGTCGGCATGCCATGTTTGGCGCGAAATTCAATTGTTGGCATCTTTCGTAGCCTCGTTTCCATTCTAGTGTATTATATTAATTCTATGGAGACGACCAGTTCATCTTTGTTGACACCTTTAGCCTCCCTTCCGCTTTACATAAAAGAGGTTAGGAGAAAGTCAATTCCTCTGTTTGTGACTCTAAAAGATCAAAGGTTCCGCCAAGAGTTGCCCTTCTGCCTATTTCCTATTCTTTCCATGGTGCACAAAGCGTTCAAAATAGGCTTATAACGCATATTTAACATAGTTTGCATACACTAGATGCGTACATCCCATGGTGCATAAAGCGTTCAAAATAGGGTAATGAGGCATATATGACATAGTTTGCATACACTTGTTGCGTACATTCCATGGTGCATAAAGCGTTCAAAATAGGCTAATAAGGCATATTTGACATAGTTTGCATACACTAGATCTATTTGACATAGTTTGCATACACTAGATGCGTACATTCCATGGTGCACAAAGCGTTCAAAATAGGCTGATAAGGCCGATTTGACATAGTTTGCATACACTAGATGCGTACATTCCATGGTGCACAAAGCGTTTAAAATAGGCCGATAAGGCGTATTTGACATAGTTTGCATACACTAGATGCGTGCATTCCATGGTGCACAAAGCGTTCAAAATAGGCTGGATAAAAGATCCAACCACCATTTGGTATTTCATCATTTACAGCACAACGAAATTCGACGATAACCTGTAGTGATACCTAAGCAACTACTTAATCGACTCCATAAAAAACAACGTGCACTGATTACAAAACGTTTGATCTGATCTTGTCTTTGCACAGTATGTGGTCAATGAACCTTGATTGTCTGTTGATATATGGATTAGAATATAGCGAAGAAGAGCGAGGCGCGAATATCACCTTTTGATTTCTTACCTATTGAACGGCGTAAAATGCAGCCCAAATTGGTGGTAGGTCGAAATTTGCTCTTGGCGTAGTAAGAGCCGGCGTAAAGAGCCCAAATGACCCCAAAACCGTCTAGAACGGCGCAAATATCACCTTTTGATTTCTTACCTATTGAACGGCGTAAAATGCAGCCCAAATTGGTGGTAGGTCGAAATTGGCTCTATTCCATTTCAGTCGTTTTGACATTAGTACTCTGAGAAGTGTCAGAAGAAAAAAGCTTTTCAGTACAACATTTTTAAAGCCACAAGTCTGGGTGGTGACATGTTTTCTATTTCTCTGGCGTCTTTAAAACTGACTTTTTAAATCCTCTCTTCTCGACGATACTTTGTAATTTTAAATTGGACAGACTGACGCATCTGGTGGCAGTCCTTCCTTGGTCAAGTAGTGTTGAGCTTTCTTTTTTGTGATCAAGCTTAATGTGCTATTTCAATATCATTGAAATTCAATCTCTAGGATTAATAAAAAAACTAGGACAAATACACATCCTCGTATTTGATAAACTGGATCCAATGAGCTTTCTTGTAACCAGTGTTGAGCTTTCTTTTTTGTGATCAAGCTTAATGTGCTATTTCAATATCATTGAAATTCAATCTCTAGGATTAATGGGAGTAAGTTTCTAAACATGTAAGGGAGACATCTGCGCAGGATTTTTCCACCTTTGAGGGGATATTACCCCCACGTCCTGTTTAACAACACATAATTTATACACGTGTTTTTATAAGCAACTTCATTTTCGGAGTCAGGCCGTGAGTTGCTTAGCAATTTTCCAAAATCAGGCCTGGAGTTGCTTAAGTAGTTGCTTAGGTATTACTACAGGTTATCGTCATAATGATGATGATAATGATGATGATAATGATGTTGTTGATGATGATTATAATGATGATGATAATGATGATGATGATGATGATGATAATGATAATGATGATGATAATGATGTTGTTGATGATGATGATAATGATGATGATGATTATAATGATGTTGTTGATGATGATTATAATGATGATGATAATGATGTTGTTGATGATGATTATAATGATGATGATAATATATATTGCTAAAAACTGAAGTCAGTACTGCCATATCTCACTGTGTATGCATCATCATCATCATCATCATCATCATCATCATCATCATCATCATCATCATCATCATCATCGGATTGGGCAAATTGCCTGAGCCACTCTGATTCACTTCATCCACAAGTTCCGATCCAGCATTGCTGTTTGCAGCTCTTGGGCATTTAGTCCAGAGTCTTTGCAGAGCAGATACATTTTTTGGTTAAAATCTAAACGTTAAGTAAGCTGGTAGCCTAGTTCTTCGTGCCTTATCATTGTAAGTACCCACCATCACTGATATGGATCCAATGAGTCTATTGCATGTGTTTATTTGAGTTTAAAATATGATCATGAGTGTGCCAAGTGCCTTAATATAACGTTAACGGTAACATTTTTTCGTTAAAATCTAAACGTTAAGTAAGCTGGTAGCCTAAACCTAACAAGGCGTTTTTAGTGACAATTGCATGCTTGGAATGCGTACATTCTATGGTGCACAATGTGTTCAAAGTATCCTAACAAGGCGTTGTTAGTAACAATTTCATGCTTGGAATGCGTACATTCCATGGTGCACAATGTTTTCAAAATAACCTAACAAGGGGTTTTTAGTGACAATTGCAT
The DNA here is from genome assembly GCA_010016025.2 of Alatinidae sp. Z8VKAUB7J3. Taxonomy (NCBI): domain Eukaryota; kingdom Metazoa; phylum Cnidaria; class Cubozoa; order Carybdeida; family Alatinidae; species Alatinidae sp. Z8VKAUB7J3. Next base: position 256,350,485 of record JAAAKM020721499.1, read on the forward strand.
GCTTGGAATGCGTACATTCCATGGTGCACAATGTGTCTACTACTACTACTACTACTACTACTACTACTACTACTACTACTTCTACTACTACTACTACTACTACTACTACTGCTGCTGCTGCTGCTGCTGCTCCTCCTACTCCTACTCTTACTGCTACTACTACTACTACCACCACCACCGCTACTACTACTACTACTACTACTGCTACTACTACTACTACTGCTACTACTACTACTACTACTACTACTACTACTACTAACTTTAAGAAAACGTGGATGAAGAAAGCCATGGCAAAATGAATTAAGCTGTTCTAAAAACAGAATTTAAGCACAGTGATGGAAACCTTTAACATTTTAAACTGAAATCGCAACTTTACAATAAAATACCTTTAAAAATTTAACATAGACATCACTGCATTTCGACAATAAAACGGCACCACAAACACCACAAATCATGAAAACCAAACAGGACCACAATCTACCCTCGAAAACTATAACTTTTGACATAGGAAAAGAGCCTTCAATCACATTCTTTACCATGTGCAATCATAAAATTATCTAATATCTTCATTTTTCCAACATACGTAGCTATTTCCCTCAAAAACTAAAACTTTTGAAATAGGAAAAGAGCCTTTAATCGCATTCTTTACCATGTGCAATCATAGAATTGTCTAATATCTTCATTTATTCCACAGACAAAGGACACATCCCCAACCGGACATTTCCCCGAACAGATATTTCCCCGACCCGATATATCCCCGAGTGGACATTTTAGTTGTTTCCAGGGTTTGTTGGGCACCTTGTATGAACTTGACTACAATCCATACAGTTTTCTGGCATGCAAATAAATCAACCTAGGACAAAATTTGACTTCCCCGCTAAAATCTGGGACGAATTAGTACAACGGGAAAATCATGAAAATTGTTCTTCAATCCCAGGTTGTTGCTTTGTTCTCTCAATTCAATTTCCTTGAGAAATGCTCGCAAAAACTGGTCCACATCCCAGTGAAGATAATCCTCGTCTGCCCTGATCATGTTAATCCTCACTACGTCTGGTAACTTCTCAAAGAGTGACTGAACAACTATAGAGGAATAACTGTGCTGTTGTACACCAAGAGCTTCGAGTCCCCTGTGGTGTATTTCCATAAGGCATAAGGTAGCTCATAGCAGATATAAGGCACATAAGGCATAAGGCAGCTCATAGCAGATATAAGGCACATAAGGCATAAGGCAGCTCATAACAGATATAAGGCTCACAAGGCATAAGACAACTCATAACAGATATAAGGCACATAAGGCATAAGGTAGCTCATAGCAGATATAAGGCACATAAGGCATAAGGCAGCTCATAGCAGATATAAGGCTGATCTACTAGGACGTCTCCATACTGCTCTTCTCTGTTTCCTTTCCAGCATGTAAGAATGCTCAAGCAGCTCATCAGCCTGCTTCTTCCCCTATTCATTGCTGCTGTTGTATGGGAAGGTGCAGCATTTCCTTTATACTTTTCTGTTTTAATTGCTTTTTTACCCATTTTACCATTTAATGGTAAAACAATGTGTAAACATGTTCTCTGATTCGGACGTCAATCAGTCAGCTTTAAAGGGCAATAGTCCACCTATCTTTCTCAATTACTCCCATCAAGCCTCCCTGCCAATAAGTGCCGATTGACTTAAGTTTGAGGCCAAGTGAACACCATAGAAGACAGCTTGTCATAAGTCAGCTTTAAAGTGCAATAGTCCACCTATCTTTCTCAATTACTCCCATCAAGCCTCCCTGCCAATAAGTGCCAATTGACTTAAGTTTTAGATTTCCGTGTTACGTTGATTGCATAGCAGTTTGGTTAAAAGATATACCAATTCCCTTTGCAATTCAACGATAACTTCCGTCGATTTTTCAGCGATACAGCTCGATCACCTTCACATGAATTCCTCGATTCTTTAAATTCATCATTATTTTCAACGCAATGACTGTGGTTAAATCTTGTGCTGAAAGTACCAGAATTTGGAAACTTGTATTTGTATCCCTAGTCAGTCAGTTCTGCTATCTGGGCGACATGTTGGATAGTGAGGGAAGCTCTGAGAGGGCCGTAAAAACCAGAATATCCGCTGCTTGAAATAAATGGAGAGAGATAGCACCTCTACTGATGAACAAGGCAATACCCTTGACACGTAGAGGACCAGTGTATGAAGCTTGTGTTCGTTCTCTTTTGTTATATGGAAGTGAAACCTGGGCCCTCACAGAGAACATCCCTGGTCTTCCAATATTGAATGTGAACCAGGGTTTCTACAACAGGTCATAAAGTATCTGCAGGATAACAAGAGCCAGAACGAAAAAGAGTGTGTTTTGCTTCTGGATGAGATGGCAATTCGCAAGGAAATAATCTGGGATAAAATATGGTAAAATAATTACAGAGGACCAGGACACTCCAGCTCAGAATGCTCTGGTAGTCATGGCTGTAGGCTTAAAAAAGCTGTGTTTGTGAGGCGTCATTCACACAACACGTACGCAGAATAGGGGAGGGGTTTGGTCTCACGAGTATAATTTCATGTGTCAAGGTAATTTAGTTACAATTGGTATTTTTCTGTTGTATCGTTGCAAGTCTTGTAACAAGTGAAATTACAGCCAGGCTAAGTATTTTTAAAGCAAGAGACATAATGATATATTTTTCTCTTTTATTAAATGTGAATCTATATTTAATGCCCAAGAAATAACAAGGTTCTACACGAATGAAGGTAAGGCATTCAAACCTAAAAGTACAATGTATTTATATCAAGAAATAGGGCCAACAGATATGGAACAAGGGGGCACGGTCCCTACTTCCCCTAATTAATGCGTCTGCTGCTAATTTTATTTATTTAGGATAAATAGAATAAATATTTTCATGTATTCGATTTCTATAATCCCCCTCATTCTGAAAAACAAATCCAGGAACGTTTTTCATTAAGAATTGATTACAAACTATTGATATATAACAAATATCACACTGTTGATAATGTATCAAGCAAAGAGATCAAAGATCCAACCATCATGTGGTATTTCATCATTTACAACACAACGAAATTCGATGATAACCTGTAGTGATACCTCAGCAACTACTTAAGCAACTCCAGGCCTGATTTTGGAAAATTGCTAGCATTTACAGGTCTAGGTGTATTAACAACGGGTAAAAGTAGAATATGATCACATGATTAAAACTCGACCACTGGACCTACCGGTCTGTATTTTGTTAACCAAATTTGTTTGATCTAGGGTGTGTGTGATAAATGTCAGAGCTACTTGACTAGTTCCTAAGATATAAAAGAGGGGAGAATCCAGCCCCTGGACATAGAGCACTTTCAAAATCCCGGGTAAGGACCTATAAGACTTCTGAGCGCAATGATAGCGGCAAGGCTGTTTATATCCGCGGCAACGAAACTAGCGTATACAACTAGAATCATTACCAACAGTTTTATTGAAGTCGAAGTGAAAGTGTGTATTACGGATTTACAAGATCGAGCATTTATGTATGTGAAATAAAAATAGAATGACATAGTTGCTAAGAATAGATAGAGAGGGGGAAATCCCTATCGTGCAATCTTGTTAATGGCCATTTAGCATTATTTTTGCATATTACGATTTCTGTTATGATCACGATTACCATTACGATTACGATTGCTATTACGATTACGACTACATATCTGCGTACCTGATATTGCTGACTCTTCTTTAAAAACTACTTCTTAATTTTGAAGTTAGCAGTCTATGTCATGACATTGAAGAGCTGGTCCTTGACCAGGGTTACGTTCGTTAAAACTGAAATCGGCCCACCTTGTCAACTTACATTTGTTACCATATCTTCTAAACTACACAGAATTTGACTCTGATTTAACGCGAAATACTCTAGTAGGCCATCAATCTACATTATAAACATATAAACATCAGAATTGCCGGACCTTTTTTCGTGACCAAGTTTTTCCACTTTTCTAAGCCTTAGTGCTTGAAGAAATGCCAGAAATCGGCCTACTTTGTCAACTTACCCCTTTGACCAGTCTAGTGAACAGTGGAATATAAATCATGTAGTTAAATCTGGCAAATGAGTTACGGAACTATAATGCGCTTTAACTAAAAGACAGTACGAAGCAGTACAAACGATAACTATTTTTCAGAACAGAGTAGAAGGAGCTCCATCATAGCTCTGTCATTTAATTTTCCTTTGTTTTCATAAACTCCTTAGCATTATCATAGAGTTCTCTTTTATTCTACACCGTGGTCTGAAAGCTAAATTGTGAGATTTAGTGTTCTTAGATGTATACTTAGCGCCATACCCAATATAGCAGCACTGACATAGTAGAGAGCAAAAGGTCTCTAATTTATTATTTGCATAGTACTAAGGTCTAAGTTATCATATCTGTGGACCCAACAATTTATGTCGAGAAAAAGAGCATAGATTTACTAATATTAATACTCTTTATCAATGCCCAATTTGAAACGCTCCCTATCAAGAGATGTTGCAAGTTTTTACTGTCAAAATTAATAATTGGGGGGGTTGCAATAAGGATGTCCTGGGTGGAAAATTTTCAAAAAATTAACAATAGGGGGGGACAACTATTCGGGACTCGAGAGTAAGTAAAATAAATGGAAAACTGAAATTTCTGTATAGACGACAAAATTTTCTTGATTATCCCCTACGCAGGTTACTCGATAAACATATTGGTACTTACGAATGGAATGTTCTCGAACAACGCCTTTTTGCAGCGGATTCTTCGTCTTTGCTCCCTTCACTGTCGCTCGGACATGACTTCCTTTTATTTCGCTTCTTGGATCCAGAAGCGCAACACAGCGTTCCTTTGTTCGCCATTTGAAACCTTTGCATCTCAATATGGCGTTTTCAAATTGTTACGCTGACAATATTTATTTACATCGAGGCGAGCTACCGGCTTTTGGTTAAAAACCATTATCAAGTGAACCAAAACCTTTGAAAGGTTTACATGTTAACATGCTCAAATGTCCCGATTACCCCTATTTATCAAATTTCCTCAAACTTTCTTTAAACACCGCAGTTTCGTATCACCATGGCAACTCGCCCTGCTTTGCAACCTTTGAGATTTGAGCGAATGCCCTGAAATTCTAAGGCCCGTCTTCTCTTCATATTAAGGCCAGCTTGTTAATAAGGGCATTTCAATCCAGTCCGACGGCTGGACGCAATTCACAGAGTTGCCGGTATAGTTTAAGTCATGGCAAAGTAATACTCTTAGTCATTGCCTATAGAAAGAACAGCTCCTATTCTCTTCACTTAAAAAGTTGAATTGTTGTAAATCATGTCCTAATTATGATCATTTCATCGAAATACTCTCGTGTGTCTCTATGGTATTGCACGATAATAGAAATTTGCTTAGGAGTATTCTTAATAGAGGTTGTAAGAGGATTCACGGCACAGTTTGTTAAAAAACGTATGAGAGAACCCAATAGAGCCTTTAATGATTTATATTCAACAAAGTTAGAAAGTTACAATGATCATAGGCTAGGGGCAAAGTCAAGGGAACCATTTGCTTACGGGAATGCGAAGGGCCTGGACAGATCATGACTATGTCTCTGATGTAAATTGTATCTATAGATTTGCTTTCATGTATTTCGTGAATACGTTTATTTTCTGCCGCTCTCTCTGAACGGAAGCTCGATAAAGGAATGCTAAAATCTTGCCAATTAAAGAGCATTTTTCCGGATGTGGTTTGTTTATTTTGATTGTATGAAATTTTTTGAACTCGGGCCTAGCAATACGGATATATTTTTACCAATACCGCGTAATCAAATATGCCTTATTAGCCTATTTTTAACGCTTTGTGCACCATGAAATGTACGCATCTAGTGTATGCAAACTATGTTGAATATGCCTAAATAGCGTATTTTGAACGCTTTGTGCACCATAGAATGTACGCATCTAGTGAATAGAAACTATGTCAAATATGCCTTATCAGCCTATTTTGAGCGCTTTGTGCACCATGGAATGTACGCATCTAGTGTATGCACAATCACTGATGCAATATATATCTCTAGGAAGAGAAACAAAAGTAGGCTCAGAAAAAGTCTATCTCATGTAACAATTCAAATGCTCGTGATTGATATTCAGTGTTAAAAAGCGTATTTTATCCTGGCATGAAGTAGCTTCCGTAACGCAGCGAAAAACATGCAACCACCTTAATTACAATCATTCTTTTGCTTCATCCTTAAGGACTTACGTTGGCAACAAAAGCTATTTGCAAGAATGCCCAATCTACAACATCTCTTACTATGTAGTCAGTTTTTGTGGCGCACTATGCTCACTTTGTCAGCGCTGCCAGTGTACTTGAAATGCTCATGTGCGTGCTTGCTTGCTTGCTTGCTTGCTTGCTTGTGTGCTTGCTTGCTTGCTTGCTTGCTTGCTTGCTTGCTTGCTTGCTTGCTTGCTTGCTTGCTTGCTTGCTTGCTTGCTTACAAAGCAATTTTAAGGAACTTGGTATTCAGTTGAATTTATTTGAAGAAAATAATGTTATTAGATGTAAGGGTAGGTTGGGAACTGCAGATCTCAATTATGAATCCAAATACCCTATTTTATTGCCAAGAGATTGTTATTTTACAGAATTGATTGTTAAGTCATGTCATGAGAGAGTGAGTCATTGTGGCCTGAAGGCAACTTTAACAGAATTGAGGTCTTCCACTTTGTTAAGACTGTCTAGAATATCCCGTAAATTCTTCCTCCGTGGTAAAATAACTAACACGTCGTCAACATCTCTAAGCCACATGCCTTCGTTACCAAGTAACTTTTTGTAGTGGTTCTCCTCCAGGTATTCCATAAAAGTTTAGTTTTAGCCAGTTTTCAGTAGTGACCTGAAGAAGTCTGTTAGACGAAACGTAGTCAATAAAGTTTCTATATCTTTTTAATCTCACATAGAACTGCTATCATGAAACAGCCACGCAGCCAGTCCAATTTTGATTGGGGGCGGGGGGGGGGCAAATTAAAAAAAACAAACCCTCTTCCTTCCCCTCTTTCCTTCCCTACCTGCCAACCACGGTTTTATTGACTGGAAAAAAATTTTACAATTGAATTTTTAAAGTCCCTAGAAGGCTCAAAATTGCATTTGAGAGACTTTGAGTAACAAAATTAATCTATGTAATACACGTTTCAAGTAATTAATAATGAGAGTAGATGACTCATGTGATAAAATTGAAAAATTATTAAATGTTCCTTGCAGTCAACAATAAAGGTACTAAAAATATATCTGTATAAGATGAAAAAACAGCAAATTGATTGGTGAGAAAAAATATTCATAAGATTCAGAATGTTTTGTTACTTTGTCCTAAGTATAAGTAAGTTTAGGGAAGTTACTAAAAGTCTTTACCTACAGCTATTGAAAAGTTACAAGTTGGACGTGAGCAAGCCCGCCAGGTCATGTTTTTATAAAATATATGTTTTTATCCTCTGTATTATACGCAATCTTTAAACCTGATTTTGTTTTCAATAAAAGCTAAGATTAAAGTCATGAAACGTCCCAGAATAGTTTTAAGTCTCTTTTTATAAATATCAAAAATCTATAGGAGAACATGTGGTATTCAATACATAGGTAGCACCAAAACAGCTTTCAGAATTAGGGTCAACAACTACAAATCGGCTTTAGAAACTACCCGAAAACTAAGGATATTTCTCACAAATCTAATGTGCCCCAAGCAAATCTCCATGCGCATTTCTACTCTTCGGACCACAACGGCCAATCAGATTGGCAGTTTACACTTATTGACTCGGCTGAAAGCGAGACACAAGAGCGGATTCCTTTCGCGTGAGAAGTTCGTCACGATCTGCTGCACTTGCTTTTGCTAATTGCTCAGATACCAACTTATTATTATAACCCCTAGCCAACAGCAAACCCTCTAAGTCCTACATCTCCGGTTGAATAAATCGTTGTTTATTTAAACAACAAGAAGAAGAAAAAGAGTGCGAGGCTTCCCGGAATTTCATTCCCATAAGGTGCGATTACTTCTTACATTGGAGATACTTCTCTACTATCCCAACCGAAGACATTGATTGATATATCAGCGTTCATCCTTTCAAACTCCGATACGTCTTTGATCTTTACAGGAAACGTCAGTCCAGTGATATCCAGCTCTGGCTCGTACAGTTGATAGTAGGTAACTCGCTCTGCATGCTCTGTTTCATCCACGGGATGAAGTGCAGCCAATACACACCAGATAAAGCACTTATCATAGAGGCCAATGATTGTCTTTGGAGCACTTGCAAGAGAACCAGTAAGTACATTTGCGAATAATTAGTGACTCCAGGGTATTGGTAAGGTGTTTATTTGATATCATTTTTCAAAATGATTTACAAACCAGTAAACACAGACGAGTGTGCATATTACCGCTACAAACAAAGAGAAAAAGTCAATTTTAAGTTTGATAGGAACTCTGCCAGTTCCAAGAGTTATTTCCGTGTAGTTTAGACGATATGGTAATAAATATAAGTTGACAAGAGAGGCTGATTTCTGGCAATTCTTCAAGCACTAATGCTAAGAAAAGTGGCAATATTTGGTCACGAAAAAAGGTCCGTCAATTCTGATCTTTATGTCTTTATAATGTAAATTGATTGCCTACAAGAGTATTCCGCATGAAATCAGAGTCAAATTCCGTGTAGTTGATAAGATATGGTAAAGACTTCCAGAAACTGCTTGTGGAAACGCTTGTCGACATGATCTGAAGTAGCATAGGAAAAAGTACTGAAGACGTTTGTCTTTCACAAAAAACCGCTCCCTTAAACCTATTCAAAATATTTCACTTTAGCTAATTCTGTACTTCTGGATACAGATTGGTCTTATATACCAACGAATTTTAAATTGGTACATAAATCTACTATTTATATTGTTTTCTGTATCTCATAGTCTCATAGTAGCTGCATGAGTTAATTTCTGCTGCACAACCTGTCCACTAAGCAAGAATCGTGTAAAACAGGTAAGCCTCTCCTACACCCTTCATGTTGCCGTGTCTATCATGTATTACCTTTTCACTACGTGGCAAGTTAAGATGGCATTGCATTGCATATTCTCGTGAAGGGCACCTGTCTTTAATACGTGACTGATGGCTACAGGCACCTGTTTTTTTTATAAGCAACTCAGTTGCTTAGGTGTGAGGCCTCGATTTGGCCCAAAATCTAAGCAACAAGCTAAGCAACTTGTGGCCTCAAATTCAGGGGCGGCAATTTTTAAAACACCTGAAAAACAAATCAAGAAACATTTTTCAGTAAGAATTGATTACAAACTGTTGATATATAACAAATACCATACTGTCAAGCAAAGAGATCAAAGATCCAACCATCATACAAACGCCTCTGTGCTATCTTGATCGGTAACTGATGTTGTGTGGATGTGGATAGTGTTAAATGTGACATTATCGCAAGTAATTTGGTCCGTATTATCATCGTTGATTGAATAAATATTTTGGGATGCCGGTCTTCGTGGTGCAGCTTGACGATGTCTGCTTGAAGAGCGTTGTCGAGATGACAGACATACTTTGCCAAAATGGCCAACTTTGGAGCACTGAATGACTTAAAACGTTGAACGGGTGTGGGAAGAATGATTTTCCTATATCGAACGTGTGTGGGAAGAATGATTTTCCGGTTTCGAACAGGCGTGGCAAAAGAGATTCTCGATGTTCAGCGATAGTGGGAAGAATGATTTTCCCGTTTCGAACAGGCGTGGCAAAAGATATTCTCGATCTTCAGCGGTAGTCGGAAGAATGATTTTCGATATCGAACTGGCGTAATTTTGGTCTCAAAAGCGACAATAACTCCAAATATCGTAGAACGGCTGCCTCAGTTACAGCAGATGAGCTGCCTAATAATAAGCTATTTTCTTAAGTAAACTGCAGAGTCTGGAGTGACATCAAGATATATTATGTGATAGATCATTTTATCCTTGGCTAAAACGTATTTACAACTTTTCAGATCAAGAGTTATCACGACCAAGGGTTGTGTAATGTAGTAAGTTTGGTAAAAATGATCAGGGAGGGCGGGCGGCCATTTAGCACAATCGGTAAAGCGCTGGTCTAGAAACTCAAATTTGATGGTTCGAGCCGATGCTCTGTCATCTGATCCCATCTTTTCTATTGGAAAGGAAGCAGGCAAGCAGGGAGGGCGGGCGGCCATTTAGCATAATCGGTAAAGCGCTGGTCTAGAAACTCAAAGTTGATGGTTCGAGCCGATCAACTCACCACAATTACAAGTTTTAATATCAGGGCTCACCTGTGACCTGTTTGACCTGTTACTTTAAGGAGAGGGTTGTCGTTAACACAGTAATCATTGTTGTACATATTAATGGCCAGAAGGGAGCGATAAACGCTCGTAACTTTAGCTATACTTAACGAATCTGTCAGCAAATCGTCAAAATGTATGATGACAGAAACAAAAATTTTGCAACTCAATAACGTACACCAGGGTTCAGTGCTCAGCCCCCTCTTATTCATCCTCGTCCTTGAGGCCCTCTCCATGGAATTCAGGACAGAATGTCCATGGGAACTGTTGTATGCTGACGACCTCGTCATCATGGCCGACTCACAAGAAGAGCAGATACAGAAGTTCAGTCGTTGGAAGGCTGAACTGGAGCACAAAGGTCTGAAAGCAAACCTGAAGAAGACAAAGGTCATGGATACACACGATGCGTACATTCCATGGTGCACAAAGCGTTCAAAATAGTCTGATAAGGCATATTTGACATAGTTTGCAAACACTAGTTCCGTACATTCCATGGTGCACAAAGGGTTCAAAATACGCTCATAAGGGATACTTGATGTAGTTTGCATTCACTAGATGCGTACATTCCATGGTGCATAAAGCGTTCAAATTAGGCTAATAAGGCAGATTTGAAATACGGTTTCTCAAAACGTTTACAAACATGCATTCTTCGAAGTGAGTTTAGCACACAGCTTAAAGTTATTGTACGAGAAAGTGCATTATTATATTTACAGCTTATTGCTGAACACCAGCTTTTATTACGGGCTCTAGGTTTACTAGCATGATTCCCTACAAGACGCCGGACGATGAGGGAAGTGGAGGCTGCAGCAATGAAAACAAACATTTGGTTTCGCGCGAGACTTATTAAATAACACAATCTGCATGCGCAGATATGGACAGCACACCCATGATAAAAGCCCACCATCCGCTACTGTAGACAATCGACGTGGGATACGTAGAACTATATCATTACCTATATTCTGCGTTGAATCAACATGGCTGGTACTTTCTTAAACTGGCACTCGTTCATCAGAGTTTTAATTTCTTTGTGACATGCTCCTGCTAATCATGATCAAACAAGGATGCAGGCTTCTGATGTGGCATCTCATCATTCCTCAAAGGGATGAATAATTTCTGACCGTCAACCAGCATTGCTATTGCCTGCTTAAGTTCTAATCAAGGTTTCTGGCCCAATAAGACAGCTTTTCGTTCATCTGCAAGCGGCCTAACATGGCTTCGGGGGTGAACGATGCACCCCAACCCAGAGTAGAGAAATAAGCATAAATTATATTCGTTACTTGTGAGTGTTTGACTGTATCTCGTTGATATATGTTGAAAAAAATAATTTCGAGTTTAAAAAAAAAATTATTATTATTTGTTTGATAAAGCTACTACAAGAAAATAGCCCTAAAATGTATAACTACCAAAATTTGTTAGTTTTATTTGGAAACAAATTCACACTGTGGACAGACGCTATTGCATCAAGAACAAAATCATTCGTCAGTGTCTTGAATGAGACCTGCAAGTCTGAACGGAATCATAGCTAAAAACGGTTCTGAAAACGGTTTTAAACTCTAGTGTGAACGCGGCTATAGATTGGCAGCTACGTTTCCTGACTTGTCGATGGTTCTAGGACATTAACCCCCCGGACAATATCCCCCCGCATATTAACCCCCATGAAAATATCCCCCTGGGCATTAACCCTCCGGGCAATATCCCCCCGGACAATAACCACCCTTGCTGGACAATCACATCAAGTAAAGAAAACATCCCAATGCACATTCGTAAGCAACAGCCGATGCTTTTAGACCAAAGCAACGATGGCTAGAAAAAAAAAAGGAAAATGTGGCACAGATTACCCTGGTCTCCCCTATGCCGTGACAGAGGCATGAGCTAAAGCAGACTTCAGTTTCATGAAGGCAGTATTTTGGGCGGGTCCCCAAATAAATTTAGCATCTTTCTTCAACGGATCAAAATTTTGAGATAGCCATTTTGTTCAGCATAGTCGAAAACCATAATAACTATGTCTTTGGGGATGAATTACTCCCCCACAATCCCTGGGGGAGGGGCTGCAAGTTACAAACTTCGACCAGTGTTTACATATAGTAATGGTTATTGGGAAGTGTACAGACGTTTTCAGGGGGATTTTTTTGGTTTTGGGGGTAGGGTTGAGGGAGGGGGCTCGATTGTGGCAGAAGAAAGTGTCAATATATACAATTACTTAAGTTTGTCTAAAGTTACAGTCAGTGCAGGAGTGTTTGTTTTATAATATTCCCATTTATACACCGATTGTGGCAGAAGAAAGTGTCAATATATACAATTACTTAAGTTTGTCTAAAGTTACAGTCAGTGCAGGAGTGTTTGTTTTATAATATTCCCATTTATACACCAATTGTGGCAGAGGCATTCCAAACATGTTCTAATAGTGTAACTACGCTCAATTGCACTATTAAAATGCTGACATTCCAGCGTGCAGAACGCTTTCCCAATATGTTCAAATAGTGCAACTACGTTCAATGGCACTATTGAAATGCTGACATTCCAGCGCGCAGAACGCATTCCCAACATGTTCAAATAGTGTAACTACGCTCAATGGCACTATTGAAATGCTCACATTCCAGTGTGATTACGACACTCATAAGGCTAATCGTGCGGTGTAGCTCGCATTCGGTGGCTCCCGGCTTCTTGGGAAGAGCTGTAAACACAGATTTGCACAAGTCTTCCGGGATACAGCCTGACTCGTAAATGTTGTTTGTCAATGCGTGAAGTTTATCTATACCATATTCGTCTAGTGCCTGAATCATTTCTGCCGAGATATTGTCTGGCCAACATGCCTTGTTTCGTTTGCAGCATATGATCGAGTCCTTGACACTCATCCCCTATTTTCTCTCTCTCATTCTTTAACAATCTTTACCTCGTATAGTAGCAAAGCAACATAGCACCATAGAAGCATAGAAACATAGCAACATAGCAACATTGCAACATTGCAACATAGCAGCATAGCAGCATAGCAGCATAGCAGCATAGCAGCATAGCAGCATAGCAGCATAGCAGCATAGCAGCATAGCAACTGACGTAGAGGCTCACACACTTCACTCAGCTTGGGCAAGAACTTACTCAAATAGTTAACAAGCCCTAGGAATCACTGCACACCCTTGACATCTGTAGGTTTGGGCATTTTAACCCTTTCAGTGCCGGTCCCGATATAGTTGGGCCCCAGTCCTTGCCTCGATTGCCGATCCCGATATAGTCGGGCCCCTGATTACGCATGAATTAGCTTTGATAAAATTTCACTCTATCAAAATGCTATTGGCTGCAAAAAGATGTCAAGTGACTCTGAGTACGATCTTATCTTTGAATTCTTTTCTAATACTGTATGACTGTCTTCACTGGATAGGAATTGTTTGTGAGGTTGATGAAGAAGAAAATGACGTCCAAGTGAAGTTCATGCATCCTCATTGCCCAGCTAATTTATACAAGTGGCCCTCTCGAGATGATATATGTTGGATTAAAAACAGGTTGATGAAAATTGTCTTCTTAAATCCGACTTATCTTTCCTTAAAAAATAACATTGGAAATGGTGTTGCGGTACTTATATGCCTGTCTTGGGCTAAATGATTACCAGAGTTCTGCATTGGCGGGGAATCGAACCCCGGTCTCCTGCGTGGCAGGCGAGAATTCTACCACTGAACCACCAATGCCTTGCCGAATACTAATGAGATTTTGAGACTTCCAAACTTCAAGCACTCAAGTTTAAACACATTGACCAAGTATTACTGAAAAGCTACGTTATACGTACGTGATACTTAATCCGGATTGGAATAAACTTCCAAACTTCAAGCACTCAAGTTTAAACACATTGAACAAGCATTAATGAAAAGGTACGTTATACGTACGTGATACTGAATCCGGATTGGAATAAACTTCCAAACTTCAAGCACTCAAGTTTAAGGAAAGGACCTGTCAAGATTTGCAATATTACAGCCCAACTTTTTAGCAGCAGAAAGGTTGGAAACTGCACCATCAAATGATGGCATGAGTTTGCATTGTGGACTCTTCTAGCATAATGATGGCCTCTTTGATCAGCTGTGTCAGGATGTCAGAATTAACAGTGTTGGTGAAGAAGTAACCAATTGGGTGATGCCATGGTTTCATGAGTCCTCCAGCCATAATTTTAAAACCTAAGATAATATCCACTCCGCGCTGTGTAGAAAAAATTCGCGTGTTAACGTCCAAAACAAAAAATTACACTCCATTTTCATTTTTGTCTTAACAATTAACAGCACTTACCCTTTCACTAGTTCATGTGTGCAAAATACAATCTTGGACAAAACTAATGTAAGTTTTTCTCCAAAACGTCAAAAAACTGCACAAATGGCTCAGAACACAAGCTTATGCAAACTATGTCAAATATGCCTTATCAGCCTATTTGGAACGCTTTGTGCACCATGGAATGTACGCATCTAGTGTTTGTAAACTATGTCAAATATGCCTTATTAGCCTATTATGAACGCTTTGTGCGCCATTGAATGTACGGATCTAGTGTATGCAAACTATGTCAAATATGCCTTATTAGCCTATTGCGAACGCTTTGTGCACCATGGAATGTACGCATTTATTTTCATTTGACAACAATCAGAAATTATTTTCCAAAAATTTATTTCAAATGCCCCTCCGACTCCCGTTGATTTCAACTCCCCTTGTTTATTACTTTTGAAATTTTTTCCAACCCCCAGTTAATTACAGACCAAGTCGTATCAGCATTAGCTATTTTGTTTCACCTCTTCTTTGATTGATACCCATAACAATATCAACTATGAGGGGGGTGGGGGGGGTATATATAGTTACCATAAATTCTCTCTCCAATTTATAAAGAATACATTGTGTGCTGTAATTTTTTACACATGTAGATAAAGAAAACGGTTTGGGGGTTTGTTTTTGGTTTTTTCCCCTAGATGACATAATGACAAATGTGTCCTGTACGACATATTGGCAGGTGCTAAGTTTTGTGTTAATCACTTAAAAATCTACAACATTTAAAAAAGATACTTATACCTGGGCTTTGGATTGATGACGGGCCGGATGGCAGTTCTTCCTTGGTCAAGTCACATGGCGCAGAGAGGCTGGTCGCCAATTGCGTTGAACTGGATGTCGATGTCCACCGGTGGATGATTGAGAGCTAATGTGGCGACTAGAGAACAAAAGTGTGTTAACATCGGAGGTCACCTAGCTCAGTTGGTAGAGCGCACGCCGCGAAAGCGTGGGTCACGGGTTCGAGGTCCCGGCGACCGATATCTTTCCATGTTGACTTTTGGCATAAGGACTTTAACTGTGCTTTCAAACGCATCTTTTGGTTTTTACTTTGCTGATCAACGTAATAGCCCACCGACAAGTTATTAAAAGTAAAACGCCAAATATAGAAACATGGAAAGATATCGGTCGCCGGGACCTGATAGAAAACTTATCCGATCACAATATGGATTCGCCCGAGTACGAAGCGTGATACTAAACAATAACATGCTCTTGAGCACATGCTGTCGATTCCAGACAATTCCTCCATCGGCTTTGGTCAAACTAAAGTGGATACCAGAGGGTTTCTAGCTCAGCTACTCGTTTAATCGTGGCCAAAATTGGAAATAACTTGAAATAGGCCTGTATATTTCTTTGGTGCTATAACTTTGGCTATGGTTTTAAGTTACAAGAAGACCAGCTTCCGTGTCATGTAGAGTTTCAAGAAAAACTACGAAAGTACATTTATACTTTTCATCATTACATTTATAGTTTACACCAATACCTCTTCGTCACTGAATTTTAGCCAAAACGAAAAACCGTTTGCATACATTCAGTGGAAATTCAAAAGACCTCGATATCTGAGTCCGAATCATTGTCAATACGTTCAGAAGCACACATTTTCTGTGGCACGCGTTCCGTTTCTGTGGTAGCGTTCAAAATAGGCTAATAAAGCGTATTTGACATAGTTTGCATACACTAGATGCGTACATTCCATGGTGCACAAAACGTACAAATTAAGCTAATAAGGCATATTTGACATAGTTTGCATACATTAGATGCGTACCTTCCAATGTGCACAAAGCGTTCAAAATAGGCTAATAAGGCATATTGGACATAGTTTGCATACACTAGATGCGTACATTCCATGGTGTTCTTAGCTTAAAAATGTGCTTATTTTTCTGTCAATGATAGACACTTCAACTTTACAACTACAGTAATAGGATGAAAGCAACACAAAGTAAATAGAGAAGACAGTTTGTGTAAATATATCACCTTGCTTAACTTTATTATCGACAAATGTTTTGTTTAGGGCAATCCATTGAATGATAGTTGGACTTTCAAATACAATTTAGCTTCTTCATTAAGTTGAAGAAGATTCATGAGTTAAACGTTTGTGCCAATAACAATCTGACATGTCAACAACAGTAAATATTTTGCAGCCATTAACCCTTTCCATACTGGTGCTTACATAGGGCTTTTACTGGCCCATTTTTTGGTTATGTCACTAACCTAATTAAAACATTCATAGCTCTTTAATTACTAATCATATTGCTTTAAAACTTTCACTGTATGTTAATTAGAGAATGGTGTTGTTTGTAAAGAGTTGAAGTTTGGAGGCGATGAGATAACGGTGATTGAAAAGTATATCAATATTCGTAGTTCCTTTCCTCTTGGAACGTGATCGCTCATCACGACATTTTTGGCGCAGTCGACAGGATCGATTCCAAGAGCAGAAGATCATTAGACAGTTCTCGTTGAGTTGAAAGTTGAATGGTTATCATTTCTAAATCTCCTATATTGCGGCATTAACCAAACAAATTGACTCCCGTGAAAACAGCGACGGAAGTAAACAAGCAGCTTCAGGACGAGTAATACTCTAAATCGATACAAGGATCGCAAGTGTTACCAGATCCAAATTAAATAACAGACGGTTGGCTTTGTGAAGAGGGCAATATGCTAGCAGCGATTTAAACGACTACAAGAACTCAAAAGGATATAGCTATTACAAACGTGGATGGTCGATAAATTACTATAAAGTTATCGTCGTCATCTGTGGGTAATCTGTAGAGAATTTTACTGGAAATCTAAAGGTGCTTTTTGTTTTGAAATTCCTTTAGTAACTTTTACACAATCGACAAATTTTTGGGTCAAGTTAGCAACAGTTTTCAAATTTGGCGCGAAATGTTCTCACTTCCCGAGTCAAACAGCCGTAGTTTAAACTTTGCTGTCACAATTAATGCAATCTCTGGAACTAATAGCCTCCTGTAAAACAATTCTCTTCTTTGAAAGAATTCCCTTCTATAAAGCAATTCCCTTCTTTGAAACAATTCCCTTCTTTGAAACAATGCCCTTCTTTAAAACAATTGCCTCCTGTAAAACAATTCTCTTCTTTGAAACAATTCCCTTCTATAAAGCAATTCCCTTCTGTGAAACAATTCCCTTCTTTGAAACAGTTCCCTTCTTTAAAATAATTCAACGCTTTGTGCACCATGGAATGTACGCATCTAGTGTATGCAAACTATGTCAAATATGCGTTATCAGACTATTTTAAGCGCTGTTTGCACCATGGAATGTACGCATCTAGTGTATGCAAACTATGTCAAATATGCCTTATTAAGCTATTTTGAACGCTTTATGCACCATGGAATGTACGCATCTAGTGTATGCAAACTATGTCAAATATGCCTTATTAGCCCAATTTGCCCCCCACAATTTGCCAGACTCTGAAATTTTAAAAGCAGCATCGTTAAAATGTCAAGAGGCAATCGATTACGTGGATTCGAACGTTCCATTGGATTTGCTTCGAACTCATCTAATTACTCTTTTGTTTCCACGATAAAAACTTGGATGTATAAATCTCTTAGGTGCATGTTAATATACAGACAGATGCGGTTTTGGGTTGCAACGTTTGAAAATAAGATTCAAATTGAAGATATAAAACGATATATTTGGTAACCAAGCTTTCGATGTATTATCACATCATCCTCAGGGTATAACAAACTTTCTCGTCCCGTTCGAGCTTCTTCATCGTCAGTTGAAGAAAGAGCAGATTTCATCACTTTCCGGCCATACAACAGATTCCATTAAAACGAAACTAAAGGACATTGCGCTCTCTGGATACCGGTCATACACTCCTCGGCCTTCTCGCTTGCACTACTTGGTCACACTGGATATTGAAATCCCAGAGGATTTTATGTGCATCCGTTTCAACCACACCTTCAGGCTTTTGTTGGTACCATTTTCCCGCTCTTTCCGCTCCAGCAACACGACCTGCTATTATGATTATTATTATTATTATTATTATTACTACGCCAGGTGACAACAGCGGGAAAAGTTTTTGTAAAGAGATCACCAATAACGTTCCCTGCAGAAGTTACGAAAAGCAGCTGCAGGGTTCGTATTAAAAAGATTCTGCAATTCAAAAGACGTAATAGAACGTTGAGTCACTTTATGTCAGAGGCCAAAAAAAGAATTATAAACACTTAGGATTAGTCGCTTCATGGACCAGTGGTCCGTTATCTTTAGCTTCCGCCTACTATACCTATTTGTTTCTTTTTATAGGTATTATCTGCTACCCATCACTGCTACACTTATCTCGTAGTGTAAGATTCCCATAACCATGGGAGTAGACGTCCAACGGAACTCCGTAGTCCCTTAGTTTACAGTGGGAATCTTACAATGATACGAATAAGTAAAGCGTTAAGATGAGTATGACAGCGCCATCTTATCACTGCTACACTTATCTCGTAGTATAACATTCCCATAACCATGGGAGTAGACGTCCAACGGAACTCCGTAGTATTCAAAGACTTTAGAATTCCACAAACAGCTCAGTAAAAACTATTTCTAGCAATGCTACGTGTACGTATCTCAGCAGGTGAATATGCAGCGCAGGTCACTACTGCATTTAAGGTACTTGGTTGAAGCGTTAAAACATCTCTAACAACTTCTAATTTGTCTATCTATTCATGTGTAGCCGTTTTGGGAAAGAAATGATCTGAAATGGTTGCATTTTAATAGTTAATAGTCACATGTTTCTGGGTTATTTTTTCATGCTAATTTTGAAAATCAAGTGCGTTCTTCCCTATCACATCAGCTAATGTCTGGGAGAGTAGCGCTCCTACCCTTCCCTTAAAATTGATCACCTATTCCTTGCCCTTGGTTTATCAAGAGTGTGAGGATGAAAGACTTACAAGGTACTACTGCTAATTAAATCCGGATGTTAACTATAATAACATTTTGTTTTATATTTAATTTCTGAACGTTTTTGAATCAATGCATGTTTTGATTTTGGCTCTCCGCAGAGGAATAATTAAAACAAAATTTGCATATTTATTGTTTTTTGGCTAAATGGCTTTCTCATAATTTTGATCGAATGATTTTGAGAAAAAAGAGCGGGAGAGGAAGCCTAGTTGCCCTCCGATTTTCGGTTAATTAAAAAGGCAACTAGAACTTTTAATTTTGCAATTGCCAAGCCTGCTTCCATAAAAGTTGGCTCTGTGTGTGGGGAGCAAAAGAATATTTCATGCGAAACTATTGTACACGTCTACGAATATTCAATCAGATCATTAAAAGAGTATTGTTGCCACACCTGGTCAGTTGCTTCTTCCTCCCATCAGAACCTCTAGACCGAATCCAGTCCTCTGGAACCCTTGGAACTCGCTAAACAATGTCAGGATTTGCCGTATCTTGTAAGCAAAAGGCTGACTTGGAAAATGAAATGTATTTACTCCCGTCTAGTACTTCACTACTTTCACGTTCTCTTGTCCATCATTCATTCAAAATCATTCAAATTCAACACCTTCACATAAAAATAGAAGAATCTGAAAATTCCATCGACTTTAAATACTCCTTGTTGATTGGTTTTTAAGGAGTTATCTCCCAAATGCAATTACAGAAAAGGAGTTTCGCCATACACTGATCACAGCAATCGTATGGAGTGAAGTGAGAAAGCTTTTACGATGAATTTATAGGAAACGAGAGGACCAAAACACGTCGTAGAGAATAGCAGTTACGAGAGCGACACGTTTTCTGCCCCTCGTGTTATTAAAAAAGGCGTAAATTGTAAACAAATTCTTTTTGTCGACAGAGTACTGGCTTCTTTATTTCGATAGATGCGACTTCTAAACTATGTCAAATATGCCTTATTAGCCTATTTTGAACGCTTTGTGCACCATGGAATGTACGCATCTAGTGTGTGCAAGCTATGTCAAATATGCCTTATTAGCCTATTTTGAACGCTTTATGCACCATGGAATGTACGCATCTATTGTGTGCAAACTATGTCAAATATGCCTTATTAGCCTATTTTGAACGCTTTGTGCACCATAGAATGTACGCATCTAGTTGTACTGGGATGTTCGGGACGAACTGTCAATTGTTGGCGGTGTCATCCGCCGTGTGGATCGTGCTGTTATTCCCATTTGGCTGCGCCATCCTGTGCTTGCACTGGCTCATGAGTCTCATGTGGGCATTGTTCGTACCAAAATGCCCTGGTGGCCTGGGTACAATTCTGATGCTGAAGCTTTTGTAAAGCAATGTAAACTTTGCAGTGTATCTGACAAAGCAGATCTTGATTAGGAAACAGTTGACAATATGCAGACAATCTCCTTATTTGCTTACAATTATTCTTTTACGCATTTCTTATGTTCCAGTTCAACACATCACTTTACTAGCAGTGATCATTTTGCCCATTAAATCCTATAATGAGGTCATTAAATGCTATAATGAGGTCATTAAATCCTATAATGAGGTCACTGATAGTCAACAGTTTAAAACCTTGATTTCCAACTAGAGAAATAGAAAAGCATGTCACCACCTGGGATCGAACCCGTGACCCACGCTTTCGCGGCGTGCGCTCTACCAAATGAGTCAGGTGACCTCCGATGTTAACATACTTTTATTTCTCTAGTCGCCACATTAGTTCCCAATCGTCCACCGATGGACATTGACATCCAGCTCAACGCAATTGGAGACCAGCCTCTCTGTGCCATGTGACTTGACCAAGGAATCACATACTCTCATACTCACATACGCTCACTCGCTCTGCGGGACATCTCACACACTCATTACTCTCTCACTCTTTACTCTGTTCTTGTTTTTGTTGTTGTTTTAATTTCTGGGTTTTTTTGTGTGTTTTTTTCTATTTCTATTCTATTGTTGTGTTTTAATAATTTTGTTTTGACTTTATCTTCACTAGGAGAATGGCTGACAATAACATTATAGAAAAGTTTTTTCTGTTTATTTAGGGTAGTTTCAATGTCGGGCCCACTGCTCATCAGGGGTCTTTGATTGAGAGACTGCTGGAGAGGCGCTACTTTTGACAGTCACTACAGACTCTCTTCCTTTTCTTTTAGATTTTGCTTTAACCTTCACTGGGCTTTGGGTAGATTTATAGCAAAACGATGAATGTCGTTACTGATCAAGTCATCTGATGGAGAGAGGAAGACCTTGCACCCTTTCAGATTCTGAAGAGTTACAATTTCTGTCACACTCTACTTGTTGGTTAATTATGTAGCATTTAGTTGCACCCTTTCAGATTCTGAAGAGTTACAATTTCTGTCACACTCTACTTGTTGGTTATTTATGTAGCATTTAGTTGCACCCTTTCAGATTCTGAAGAGTTACAATTTCTGTCACACTCTACTTGTTGGTTAATTATGTAGCATTTAGTTATCAATCTGGATATGGAGCTATACGAGGGTTTCGTGGCCCCCCTCTTCAAAAAGGATATGGAATAGGGAATCTATTTGCGAGCAATACCATCGCCTCTGTGAACTAACAAGCAAAATCAAAAATGAGATAGCACATCCGAGTTAAAAAAGGGTAACTGGAGTTCTCCTATCAACGATCAGGAAACACGATTTGTTTCGGTAGCAGAATGTGGTGGGAGAGATTTGGTGCCAGAGAATAAGAAACTGCTAAGAAACTTTGAGGGCTCAAAAGGTTAATATTTTAAGAAACTTCGAGGGATGAACGCCGAGGTAGTTTCTAATATAAAAATAAGTGTACTGACAACCTTCAGCAACAAAGCACTTTGGCAACAATGCTGTCATCCAAGGTATATATCCTGAAAGTTGCTTGTGTGCGCAGCCTATGTTAATAACAGGTACTTCTACATTCCATGGTGCACAAAGCGTTCAAAATAGGCTATTGACGGATATTTAACATAGTGTGGATACACTAGTTGCGTACATTCTATGGTGCACAAAGCGTTCAAAATATGCTAATGACTCATAATTGACAAAGTTTGCATACAATAGATGCGTACATTCCATGTTGCACAAAGCGTTCAAAATACGCTAATGACGCATATTTGACATAGTTTGTATACACTACAAGTTGCACATGTTGGGATGCTTAAGAATTCAGCGAAATACACCAACTGAAAATTTCAATTATGGGGCGTTTTTTAAAAAAATACAGAAAGTGTAAGCTGCTGAGTATCAAAATCACCACTATCAGTATTTCAACAATCTTTTTACGTTTTAGTATATGTAGAGCACTATCATGTATATCTGTCATCGAGGTAATATGAAATGTTTTAAAAGATTAAGGCACTATTTGAACATATTGGAAATGCATTTTGCACGCTGGAATGTGAGCATTTCAATAGTGCCATTGAGCGTAGTTACGCTATTAGAAAATATTTGGAATGCGTTCTGCACCCTGGAATGTGAGCCTTTGAATAGTGCCATTGTTCGTAGTTACACTATTTGAACATATTGGAAAAGCATTTTGCACGCTGGAATTGAGCATTTCCATAGTGCCATTAAGCGAATACTATATAAAACAATGGTAACAATAGCAGTGTATCATCACGTTTTCTATAGGTTCAATAATCAATCGCTAACACCATATACTAGTTAAGTCTGACCTCAAATTATCTCATTGATGCAAGTCTCATGATGAGCTTTAGCTCCTTTACTTGGAGGCACTGGACTGCTGTAATTTAAAGGAGGCTCTAGTTGGCCTTCTGCTGAAGGTAATAGATGTCTTAATGTTTAAAAATCGGCTGGCGGCTTTGTCCCTCCTTGGGAAGGTTCTCTTCGTTAAGCTGTTAATCCTCGTTTTCGTATTATTCCATGCTGGCGATTGCACAATAAAAATGTGACTCGCTGGAATAGCCCGAGTTGCCGTTCGCTTATTAGGCAGTTTCAGCTCTGGTACGATAACGATAACGGTAACGTTAGCCAGAGGTCAGAGCACTACTACGCATGCCACTTTGATATAAATATATTAACAGCCTCTTACTTTCTAATGGAAACCAACTATAACTCTCTTGGATTTAAGATGATGAAATGATGGTTATTGTTAGGGTCGATGCTACTGTTTGATTGCTGTCAGGTGTGTGTTTGTATGTTTGCGTGTCATTTTTGGGGGAAGTTGCGCATGTTAATCTTAACATGATAGGTTTCCTTTACTGCCAACAACTACCTACTTTCCGGTCCCCCACACACGATTCAATTTTATTGAAAATACTGGCTCATTTCACTTGTGCCCTTCGTCGAGTACGGAAGAGCTACCCTCGGAACTTCAAAGGAAAGACTAAAATATCGATCACGTGCTGCAAACCACAGACATCATTTCATAAATCGAAATTCTATTAACACCTCCATGGTGCGAACAATTCAAAATTATCAACGGACCGTCAATAAATATCGGTGTTGCTATGGGATCCCCTCTTGGGCCGTTGCTGGCTAATGTATTCATGTGCTCAGTTGAGGAAGCACTCCAAACGCATAACAAGTTGCTCAATACCATGTTAGATAGGGGCTATAAAATATCTAGCGATTGGCAAATATTTATAGAAGAATGCGAACGTCTTAGGATAGTATTTCAAGATTTAAAGTACCCACAGCACTTAATTGATAGGGCCATAAACTGTCCAGTTTTTCTTGTCTGTCTGTCTGTGTGTCAATCTTTTTTGTCTGTTTTTCCGTCTGCATTGTCTGTCTGACTGTCTTGTCTGTCTGTCTATCTGTCAGTCTTTCTGTCTTGTCTGTTTGTTTGTCTGGTCTGTTGGGCCCATCTTTCTGTCTGTCTCTCTGTCTGTGTGGTGTGTCTGGTCTGTATGTCTTTGTGTCTTTTTGTCTCTCTATCTGCCACACCATTAAGGCAGAGAAATTTGAGAAGCCTTTTTTTGTTGTCGTCACTACAGAGCCCCCTGCTAGCGGCTTCAGTGAATGTGAGTTGAGTTGAGATGCTGGCGTTGTGGGTTAGAAAAGAGAGTGTTGCTGAGGCAATGTTAAGCACTAGGTTGAGCAGCATTTTCAAATATTTCCGTGACGTCACCAAAGTACCACCAACGTGGCCAGATATTATTTGGCAGTTGCAGTGTTTTGATACATCGCACAGGAAGCTTTGTTTATACAACTTTGTGAAAAACATCGTAAGTAGGTTGATATACAGGAATAGGATCTTTTCAATGTGCTGAAGTTAGCTTTTTATCTTACATAAATTTGTGATTAGAGCGATTCTTTGTTAGTCTGTTCAAAATCACGAGCAGCATTTCCTGTGTATGGTCAACCTGTTTAAACGTGTGATCTGGAGGAGAATTCGCGAAAGATTGACACTAAAATCTTCACCTTAACTTTTGAGCCTCGATGGCTCAATGGTTAAGGTGTTGGTTTAGTAATCATGAGGTCGCGGTTCGAATCCGGTCAGCGTCGTTAATTTGCAAGCTATTGAGGTAATGCTCCACTCTTTGAGAATTATGTATAATTGCAATGTGTCTGCTGAGAATATGTATATGTCTGGCACTGATGGTTTTGTATTGCATTGTTAGAGAAGATACAGAAATAGGGACAGTCAGGTATGTTCCTTACTTCTTGTCGAGCATTATATTGCAAACTGCACAAGCTGAGTACTTATATAGGCCTACCTCTGACACTGAAGAAGGTTCAAAGCCGAAACACAATAAATAATATAAATTGACTAATTTCCCCATACTCACTTAGTGTAGGATAAAACACGACAAGATTGACTTGCCGGAGACACAGGGAGAGATTATCTGCTCCAAGTGTTCACTGATGCCCTCCATGACGAACGTATTCCTTATGAATGATGTGATAGCTACAATATTCCTCTGTTCAAGGAAAAGGGGGACGCTTTAGAGTGCGGTAAACACCGCGGGCTAAGAATGCTGGAGCATGGAATGAAGATGTGGGAGAAGGTACTCTATCAGAGACTGAAGGCCTGTACTGTGATCCGATCACCCACACACATGTACAGTGTATGTCATAGCAATCTTAGGTGCAGGTTTGGTGTACTTGAGGCGTAGAGGACTTTCAGGCCTGTAGAACAGTTGTGGTACCTATTTGTGTGTATTTCTGACATTAATCTGATTTGATGAACTATAAGAATGAGTTCTAAAGATGATGTAGATGCTAGTAATTTGGCAGGGCAGTAAAGTGAGTAGGATGACCCATGTATACTTTTCCCATACAATCATTGACCATCACCATGCTACAAAAATGTAAATTATGTACTCTGAATGTCCTCTGTAAGTTGTACATCTTAGTTGACTGATCTTACAGAATTTTATTTCATCTAAGTTATAAGTATTCATGATATAAGTTATAAGTATTCATGATATCTATATATGTGTTTTTTATACATTCCTTTTAGGACCTGTTGAAGATCACTTTGTTGAACGCTTTGTGCACCATGGAATGTACGCATCTAGTGTATGCAAACTTTGTCAAATATGCCTTATAAGTCTATTTTTAACGCTTTGTGCACCATGGAATGTACGCATCTAGTGTATGCAAACTATGTCAAATATTTCTTGTTGGCCTATTTTGGACGCTTTGTGCACCATGGAATGTACGCATCTAGTGTATGCAAACTATGTCAAGTATGCCTTATTAGTGGTACCTTCACAGTTAAGTGAAGTCAATACTTGTCCAATTTAGTGGTAGATGAAGTAGTTTCATCTGCTGAGCAAATTTAACGGGAAATGTCAACTGTCTTGTGCGATGGTGATTTCTGGTGTACGATATAATACTGCTTTAGAATCGTTCCAAGCCTGCTTTATTATGAGAACCTTGGCGTTTTATTTTCCAAAATTTAAAAACTTATTAGCGTAGTAAGAAAAAATAAAAGAGCCTCATAGGAGAAATTAGAATAGT
The DNA here is from genome assembly GCA_010016025.2 of Alatinidae sp. Z8VKAUB7J3. NCBI lineage: Eukaryota > Metazoa > Cnidaria > Cubozoa > Carybdeida > Alatinidae > Alatinidae sp. Z8VKAUB7J3. The sequence continues at coordinate 256,376,859 of JAAAKM020721499.1, forward strand.
GAAAGTGCCAAAGAGCTTATTGTTCCATTCAAATTTGGTCTATTCAAGTTTGTTATACCCTGAGGATGATGTGATAATACATCGAAAGCTTGGTTACCAAATATATCAATTTATATGTTCAATTTGAATCTTCGACATGTTTCACATGCGCGTTCTTTGCTGGGCATTGCTATTCATTACCATGACAAGCAAATGTGTAGCAGTCTCTTTTGCACGTTATCACATTGTTTGTGTCAGAGAACGACGTCCTGATAGAGTGCAGTTTTATCTCGTTTAGTACCACCTTCAAAAGGTACAAATTATTTGATATCTACAATAAACAAATGCTTGATAAAGAGGGATAATTTCTTTGTCTTTAAGTATGCTGCGTATGTAATTTCATGACCCTTTAAGCACTTTCTTTGACATAGTTTGCATACACTAGATGCGTACATTCCATGGTGCACAAAGCGTTGAAAATAGGCTAATAAGGCATATTTGTCATAGTTTGCATACACTAGATGCGTCCATTCCATGGTGCACAAATCGTTCAAAAAATGCTAATAAGGCATATTTGACATAGTTTGCATACACTAGATGCGTACATTCAATGGTTCAGAAAGCGTTCAAAATAGGTTAATGGGGTTCTGAAGAATGCAAGTACATACGTTCTAACTTGCAGCCAGTAAAAATCAGTTCGACGATTGTTACCTTTGGAAAAAGTGCAACAATGGCAAGTAAAGCTTCTCCTTACGAATTGGTTTACTTTTTAACAAGTAAAGCTTCTCCTTACGAATTGGTTTACCTTTTAAAAAGTAAAGCTTCTCCTTACGAATTGGTTTACCTTTTAACAAGTAAAGCTTCTCACTTTATTGGTTTGACTACCAAATTTCTGAAGACTTTCTACTTTATCTGGGTTTATTCTTCAAACAAAATCCACTTTATTGGTTTGACTATCAAATTTCTGAAGACTTTCTACTTTATCTGGGTTTATTCTTCAAACAAAATCAACTTTATTGGTTTGACTACCAAATTTCTGAAGACTTTCTACTTTATCTGGGTTTATTCTTCAAACAAAATCCACTTTATGTCAATGTATGCCCGTAGCACACAGCGTTTTCTATAAAAGTACACCCCTCGCCCCCCAACAGTGAATGACGTAGTTAAGCTTTTGGCCACAATGTAAGACTGGAGATGTTTCAGCCGAATTGCTGCTAAGGAAATGTGTTGCAAACAAAGTAGGAGAAGACACACGAAAGGAAAAGTCACATTTTAAGACCAACGTGCTAATCGATCACTTGATTAGTCCAAGTGTCACTAAAAACAGCTTTTGGTGCTATTCTAAAGGCATTGTGCACCATGGAATGTACGCATTCCAACTATCCGAGTGTCACTAAAAACAGCTTTTGGTGCTATTCTAAACGCATTGTGCACCATGGAATGTACACCTTGCAAGTATACAAGTGTCACTAAAAACAGCTTTTGGTGCTATTCTAAACGCATTGTGCACCATGGAATGTACGCATTCCGACATAGTTTGCATACACTAGATGCGTACATTCCATGGTGCACAAAACCTTCAAAATAGGCTAATAAGGCATATTTGCCATAGTTGGCATTCACTAGATGCGTACATTCCATGGTTCACAAAGCCTTCAAAATAGCCTGATAAGGCATCTTTGACATAGTTTTCATACACTAGATGCGTACATTCCATGGTGCACAAAGCGTTCAAAATAGGCTAATAAGGGTGATAGCAATAAAACCTGGGTAATAAAGATAAGTTATCCTGGCAACGTTCCCATATGGGAACATAAGTAATTTAACGGGTCAGAAGATTTTAACTCGAATAGCGATCTGAAGTTTTGTAATAGTTACGCAGAATTTAGGCATCAATGAGCAGAAAAGCAAAATAAATGACAAAGTTTACATTTCATTTTCAATGCAATAAAGGTTTTTCTCAAACTACCTACGGATACGACAACTCAAAGTCAAGTCAGATTGGAAGGAAAGCAAGGTTACCAACCTTTTTGAAAAGATACTAGAGAAATAGTATCGTTATTCAATGACTTCTTACAAATCGATAAAGTCAGTATTACATGACCTAGTACCATGCGCATCAAGAATGGCGAATCCGATCCTTATTTTGGCATTTATCGTCATAAGTGACTTCTTATAAATCGATAAAGTGAGTTTTCTTGCTTTTATGTGGACTGACTCCAGAACGGCCAAATGAAATGCAGACCTGGCCTTTCCTATAATACGGAGGTAATCGTCCGTGTACACTTTGGCACAGTCTGGGTACTCAAGGAAGTGCTGCCCATTGTTCCCATTGCTAATTTCATCAAATTTTAAATGAAATTTTTAGAACGATATTCAAAACCTTACCCCCTTTAGTATAAGGGGACGTTTAAACTTGTCTCTCGCAAGTTATTGCAGAACTAGTAGTCATCTACAGACCTATTTCACGTTAACTTCGAATTATGACCATGATTAACCGAGTAACTGAGATAGAAACGCTATCGTGTCCACTCCAGTTTGATGTTGGTTCACTGCCTTACCTGAAAGGACTCAACTTCAATGTGTTGACAGCCTCGCCTGTTCGCACAGCGGATTTATGCGCGCTGCCTTTCTGTTAGTATAGTATGATATAGTATAGTTAGTATAGTATGATTTAGTATAGTTAGTATAGTATGATATAGTATGGTTAGTATAGTATGATTTAGTATAGTTAGTATAGTATAATATAGTATGGTTAGTATAGTATAATATAGCATAGTTAGTATAGTATGATATAGTATGGTTAGTATAGTATGATATAGTATAGTTAGTATAGTATAATATAGCATAGTTAGACAGATAGCACAATTGGGTATACAGCAATTCGTCCCTAGTTTGGTATGGTTTCCTCCAAAGAAAATCGAAGTACTTTCTAGGGTAAACGCCGATTTCTCCCTCATTACTGTTGAAAACAACACTGAAGCCACAGGCACAGAGACCCAAGTGTGCACCCTAAGGGTCACGTGACCGGTCCAAAAGCTGAACAAAAACATCAGAGGCTCACAGCTTGAGTTACTCTGAGAGTAACTGCATAACATTGTAATGTGTCTATGGGGCAAAAAAGAAAACAGCTCTGATTGTTGGCGTCTGTCAATTGCAATTTTTAAGGATTGTTCCATGTCATTTGGTAATGTCTCAACCAAAGACCCCAGTGGGCTCGATTTTGAAACTACCCTAAATAAACAATAAAACCAACAAACAGACTACCTAATAAATAAAGGGGAGATGGGACGCCTCAACGCATTGTGCACCATGGAATGTACGTATTCAAAGCATGCAAGTGTCACTAAAAACAGCTTTTGGTGCTATTTAATAGCATTGTGCACCACGGAATGTACGCATTCCAAGCATGCAAGTGTCACTAAAAACAGCTTTTGGGGCTACTCTAAACGCGTTGTGCACTATGGAATGTACACATTCCAAGCAAGCAAGTGTCACTAAAAACGGTTTTTGGTGCTCCAAGCCTTAGTGCTTGAAGAAATGCCAGAAATCAGCCTCTCTTGTCAACTTACATTTATTACCATATCTTCTAAACCACATGGAATTTGACTCTGATTTCGCGAGGAATACTCTTGTAGGCCATTAATCTACATTATAAACAGATAAAGATCAGAATTGACGGACCTTAACTCGTGACCAAATTTTTCCACTTTTCTAAGCCTTAGTGCTTGAAGAAATGAACGAAACTTCCTTTACAACACTCAGCGTCGGGAGCACGAATCTATTTCAACCAAACAGCAAAGCAACGTATCTGATAATGATGATCAGCATGTTCAACTTACTTGCACTGGCATGCAATATACAACAATGAAATCAAATGTGTAGTGAATGTGTAGACGCAGAATGATGGCAAACTTGATATACCTAAGAAACTGGACGGCAATCACAAAAGATTGTGTGTAGTAAAATTGCAGAATATTTGGTCCCATAGCTTGATTAAGAATGCTAAATTATTAGGGAATGATTCTGGGCTAGTCACCTGACTAGACCTAGACTATTTTCGATCATACTAGTACTACAGGTGTTGGGGTGCAAAGGTATATGTAAATGGAAGAGCCGTAAATGGAAAAGTACGAAAATTGCATCGTACGGAAGATATGACTTAATAGGGCATATATAATGTCCAAGTGCAAACCATTATCCCCTGTCAGAGAGAACGGAATTATCACATAAACATAACAACTCTTGCACTCGTGTTTGAATCGTAAGTTGCAACAAGTGAGATACAATGCACTGTAGTGTAGATGTACTTAACGTTTTTGCCTCGTGGTCCAAGTTATGACCGGTGGAGTCAAGTGGGGATGTAGCAAAGTTTTGCACTAGGATTACACTTTAAGCCAATCATACGTATCTGTCGCAGCGACACCAGGAAGAAGAAAATAGAGTTAAGAATCAGTAGATACAAACGTTTGTTTGATAGAAAGCTTACTAGACGCAAACGTTTGTTTGATAGAAAGCTTACTAGATACAAACTTTTGTTTGATGTAAAGCTTACTAGATACAAACGTTTGTTTGGTGGAAAAGCTTAGTAGATACAAACGTTTGTTTGGTGGAAAACCTTATTGCCATTTTAATTGTCATAATAATATTAATATTTCCACATCAAATAAACTAGTAGTACATGCAGTGCACTCCTTCTTCCAAAAAAAAGCCTCTTACCTGTTGTCAAATTTCACACTGTTTTGTCCTGCTGTCTTATTTGTTGTGTCGGGTTCCGGAAAATTCCCTCCCAGAAAACTCCCTCCCGGAAAACTCCCACCGTATAATTCCCTCCCGGAAAATTCATAAAAGGTGAAAAGACGATTTTCACAGAAACTTTACTCTGAAAAATAAGAATACATTAAGAATATTTCACCCTCATTTTTTGCCAAATCATAAGAATACTTCACCCTCAACGAAAAAACACTATGCTTATAGAAAAAAGCGTGTAGTGTTTTATCGCTGAGTCATTCTCTATGAACCTCTAGGCATGTGGCAGCTGTGCCCTTAGATCCCCAATATATCGAGTGAGTGAGTCAGTGAGTCAGTGAGTGAGTCAGTGAGTCAGTGAGTCAGTGAGTGAGCGAGTCAGTGAGTCAGTGAGTCAGTGAGTGAGCGAGTGAGTAAGTCAGTGAGTGAGCGAGTGAGTGAGTCAGTGAGCCAGTGAGCCAGTGAGTGAGTCAGTGAGTCAGTGAGTGAGTCAGTGAGTCAGTGAGTCAGTGAGTGAGCGAGTCAGTGAGTCAGTGAACGTAGTTTGCATACACTAGATGCGTTCATTCAATGGTGCACAAAGGGTTCAAAATAGGCTAATAAGGCATATTTGAAATAGTTTGCTTGCACTAGATGCGTAGGTTCCATGGTGCACAAAACGTACAAATTAGGCTAATAAGACATATTTGACATAGTTTGCATACACTAGATGCGTACATTCCATTGTGCACAAAGGGTTCAAAATAGGCTAATAAGGCCAGAAAGGAAACATAACGCTTTTGACTTTTACAATCAAGCAGAAGGAAATGGAGGGATTGAATGTCTTTCTTCTCATTACTTTGATCAACCAATTTCCGTTAATGTTATCGCAAAGATTGTTGCGTCGCCGGAAATTCGAAAATATTGAAAGGACACACCTAGCGGCTCATCCACTTGCAACATTTCGGAATGAAAGTGAATTGCAATGTGTACATCGTTGATTTTCGGGGTTCCATAAGAATATTTATGAGAATATTTTGGAGGGTTTATGAGAATATTTATCCGGGCCCTAATTATTACGCACCCCCCTTTTCTCCCCTACCGTTTTGCTAAACATGATTTTTGCTTTCCTATTGGAAAGAGGACTCTATCAGCTTTCTTTTGCTGTATTGATCATCTATTTCTGGCATTCTGACGCCAATCTACGGCTTTGCAACCAAGATAAACCTATTTTGGGCGCTTTGTGCACCATGGAATGTACGCATCTAGTGTATGCAAACTATATCAAATATGCCTTACTAGCCTATTTTGTACGCTTTGTGCACCATGGAATGTACGCATCTAGTGTATGCAAACTATGTCAATTATGCCTTATTAGCCTACTTTGAACCCTTTGTGCACCAAGGAATGTACGCATCTAGTGTATGCAAACTATGTCAAATACTATGTTAAATATGTCTTATTAGCCTATTTTGAACGCTTTGTGCACTATGGAATGTACGCATCTTGTGTATGCAAATTATGTCAAATAAGCCTTATCAGCCTATTTTAAGCTCTTTGTGCACCATGGAATATACGTGTCTCGAGTATGCAAACTATGTCAAATATGCTTCATTAGCCTATTTTGAACGCTTTGTGCACCATGGAATGTACGAATCTTGTGTTTGGGCACAATTCTAAATGCTTTTCTACACCCCTCCCATCGTCTAATGGATAAAGAAGACGCGGGGGAATGAGAAATACACGGTTTATCGGGATACCCTTAGCGACAAATATGTTAATTTATATGATCTAACAGTGACATTTTAACAAGAAAGATTTAACCATAACTATTTAAATAGATCTTAATATAGATAACAGCTATCAAAATTAACATGTTTACTCCGGAGCCATTTTGACTAATTTTGGCCCTCCAGCTCATGGACTATCAGGTGCAACTAGGGCAATCTAAATAAAGTTATGACCCTCCAGCTCATGGACTATGACAGTGAATTCGGCTATCCGGTCGGACATGTAATGTTAAAAATTATAATATGTTAACAATACTACAAACTAATGGTGTGAGGTGTTTTTACTTCTAGGATTATTATTCTTATAATAAATATCGCCCCTGTGGTGACTATCGTGCTTTAAATCGCGCCACCATTCCTGACCGCTATCCTATTCCATACATTCAAGATTTTACTTCACACTTGCATGGCAAAACCATCTTTTCTAAAATCGATCTTGTCCGGGCATACCACCAAATCCCTGTGGCACCCCAGGACATTCCTAAAACTGCTATCACCACTCCTTTCGGTCTGTTTGAATTTGTACGCATGCCTTTAAGCCTGAACATTCAGCTTTATCAAACATGCCAATTGAGGAAACGGTAAGTTCTTGTAATCATGAGTTTACATTTTGCCTCACTGGCATACTGTATTTCCTCCTATAAATTTTGATAAACATGTCACTTTTACCTGAACTTACTTACTTACTTACTGGTCGTTTATCCTCCTTTGTCCACTTGCAGTGGGTCGGAGCATCCCTTGTTGTGGAGTCATGATGCCACGAGAAATTCTTGAGATGTTAGATCGTTAGAGTTAGGGTGTATTTTGTTGGCACAAGTTGTATCTACAGTTATGTATTCAACGATATTTTCAGTTTTGAACTCAAGTTTAGCAAAGCAGGCTGCTGGAGTATCAGACTAATCTTGGAAAGGGTTTTGCTTGCCCTCAAGGTTTGCTTTGATAGCTCGTACTCTCAGTTTATTTTTATCAAACAAAGTTTCGTGCCTTATCATTGTAAGTACCCACAGTTACTGATATGGATCCACTGAGTCTATTGCATGTGTTTACTTGAGTTTCAAATATGATTCTGAGGGTGACAAGTGCTTTAAAATAGTGTTCACGGTAACATTTTTTCGTTAAAATCTAAACGTTAAGTAAGGTGGTAGCCTAGTTCTTCGTGCCTTATCATTGTAAGTACCCACAGTTACTGATATGGATCCTAATTTGCTAATCTTTTCGACTCGTTGTTTTTATCTTGTTGACAGATAATCTGTCCAAATGTGAGGGCCATACCTTGAGCAATCGATGAGATACGCCCTTTCAAACTTTAAATCATGACCTATCAAGACCTTGTTTAAGGAACCCAGTTCATAATCTTATGAACTGAGCAAAATTAACAGTGTTTCCTTAAGGCCTTTTCCAAATTCAAACAGCCGTTTCTTTACCGCATAGCAAGTGGATAGAAATGTCCGAGTCCAGTAACTGGCTAGCAAAACTGTTATCTTCTCGGTCATTTGGCTAGGATCATGTGTCGTATCTGTTCTCATTGATGACACATTGATGGCTGGTTCTTTTCATGGTTCGTGAGAGGCGGTCCTACTGGGCGGTTGAGCTTGCTTCATGGCTTGCTTCTGTGCCCAGTAGCTTAAAGTGAGGGGCATAGAAGATTCCGAAGATTCAGAAGATCCAGAATATCTAGAATATTCCGAAGATCCAGAAGATTCTAAAGATCCGGAAGATCCAGAAGATTAGGAGCATCCAGAAGCTACACCACTGATGTAAGTCAGGAAATCTTTCACTAAACTCTATTTCTATATTTCCTGTTAGACATTTGCACTAATATTGAAATCACCAGGCCTTAATTTCTTATTACTTTTTTACTTCCATTTTTTAAAATCCATAATGGTAGCACACTTTAGGCAGAAAAAAGCGCGCGAAAGATGAAGCTGCGAAGCTCTGAACGCGAGAGCAGTGTTTTCTTCATTAAGCCTTTAATAGTTACTAATCATAAGTAGTCAACTCTCACTGTTTCTTGCTTTGCCTACAACTGCAATAATCGTTGGGTACCAAAATCTAAAGATGAGCGGAGAAGGGGCAAAGCAATTGTCAACAAAGATGAACTTGTCGTCGCTGACAGCGGAGAGAATCGAGAGTGCAAATACAAGGTACAACAGATTACGATATGTGGATACAGAATTTAGCCAGAATATAATAAAATGATAGCAGTAGACATAATAAGGTTTACAAATAGCAGATAACGAATAATATTGTTCAGACACTTTCCAGATGGCGATAACTAGCATCGCTCTGATAGCGATTCTTTACTCACATTTGACCCTTCCTAGCGCACAGTTTCACATTTGATCCTTCCTAAAGCACAGTTTCACATTTGATCCTTCCTAGCGCACAGTTTCACATTTGATCGTTCCTAGTGCACAGTTTCACATTTGACCCTTCCTAGCGCAAAGCTTCACATTTGATCCTTCCTAAAGCACAGTTTCACATTTGACCCTTCCTAAAGCAAAGTTTCACATTTTACTCTTCCTAAATATATAATCTAGAAATTCTACAGCAATTTCATGACAGTTCCAAGCAGTTTGATTATCAATTTTCTTACTCATATGTTCTTTTGTTTACATTTTCTACTTTATTCATTTTTGCCTATTTAAGGCCCTGTAAATGAGTGTTGTTAACAGTTTTATCACATTTACTTTTCTACTTTTGAACTCTGCTTCAGATTTATTTTCAGGACATATATGGTCTGCTAGCGATTCCCTTGGTTCTGAAACTTTTATTGAGGTGTCTTCACGGCCTGAAATTTTAATGCGATCAAAAAAAGATCACACTGAGAATATAACACACTAATAACACACACTTTCAAACTAAGAATCAATACAACCATTTTTTTTTTAACATTCTTTGTCGCTGATGAGCTCCCTTCGGTCAACAAATCAAAATTTAGTATCTACTTGTCCTTTCCGTCCAATAGTTGAGCTTACTTGATTATAGAAGGGAGACATTTTGGCGCAGTCAACAGAATGGAGGAAGAGAACATAGAATGGAGGATAGAGTTGAGGAGTGAAGTTGAACATTCCAGTCTTCCGTTGAGCTTACTTGATTATAGAAGGGCGACATTTCGGTGCAGTCAACAGAATGGGGGAAGAGAACATAGAATAGAGAATAGAGTTGAGGAGTGAAGTTGAACATTCAATACGGAATTGCCGGTTCCAACATTTCTACTGTGCGCGATATCAGAATCAAGCTTACTGAATGCAAGTATTTACCGCGAATGGGGTTCGAACCCACGTGTGCAAGCGCACACTGGAACTAAAGTCACGCGTCTAAGCCACTCGGTCATCCTTGTCTTAATAATTCAATCCCTTGACAGACTTCCATGCCGTTAAATTACTTGTCACAAGTAAGTAGTAATTTTCTTGGCACTTGCAAGAATCTTTCTTGTCTTGTATACAACACGTAATGCGCACCATGGGCGGGATGTAGTAACGGATTCCTTTGCTTTCTCCTCGAAGGCAGTTGACTGTTGACCAATCCAAGAGGTCTATTTCTTGATTTGTTTTTCAGGCGCATTAAAATTGTCCCTCCTGAATTTGAGGCCTCGAGTTGCTTAGCTTGTTGCTTAGATTTTGGACCGAATGGATGTAGTATCTGTTCGCATTGATGACAGATGCTTTCCATAATCCGCGAGAGGCGGTCCTACTGGGCAGTTGGGCCTGCTTCATGGCTTGCTTCTCTTCCCGGTAGCACAAATTGAGGGGCATCGCCCGTGGACGCCCTAGCTGCCCTTTATTTATTAGTTAGCCTTTTTGGTGTTTTTTCTGTTTATTTAGGGTAGTTTCAATGTCGGGCCCACTTTACATTTATTGACGTGTGAGTATTAAATCCATAATGGCAGTAGTCCATATAATCGATATAATGTGAATGCACGTATGTGAATGCATAATACAACTGCAACTTTTGGATTGGGAATTCATAAGCTTAAAGTTTTAGCGGGGGTACAAAGTAATATTGATCAAACTATTGAGGGCATAGTCCCTCTGTGCCCCGTATGTTGACGTCTCCGATTGTAAAGTGTTCTAGTCTATGCAAACTATGTCAAATATGCCTTATTAGCCTATTTTGAACGCTTTGTGCACCATGGAATGTACGCTTTTAGTGCATGCAAACTATGTCAAATATGCCTTATCAGCCTATTTTGAACGCTTTGTGCACCATGGACTGTACGCTTTTAGTGTATGCAAACTATGTCAAATATGCCTTATTAGCCTATTTTGAACGCTTTGTGCACCATGGAATAAAATCACAGGCAGTAAGCTGGAAACATGTTAACAGGACTTGGCAAGCATGTTAGAACTGGTTTTGGTAATTGTCAAAATTTGACCAATTTTTGCAAAATCGGCCAAGGAGCACGCCTTGGACAAAATCTCATTTTAGGGTCAGTATCTTCAAAGACCTATAATTTGCTTCAAATACTCTAAAATCACAGGCAGTAAGCTGGAAACATGTTAACAGGACTTGTCGAAGCGAAGGGTTGTCATGGGAAATGTTATAAGCCGAATTTTTGCTCTTGTGTAAAACTTGTGTAATACATGCCCTCTTGGGACATGGATGGGATATCTCCCTTTGATATTGACAAAACGAAAAGTCCAACTCGAATTCGATAAATTTTGATAACAATTATGAGTTCTATTAAAACTCACATGCTTTGAAACTGGGGTAAACCCTCCTGAAAAACAAAACAACTATGAGCAATGCGAAGAAAAAGCAACCAAAGAAAAAATGGTCCAACAAGTAGAGAGATCTCTAAACATAAAAAATCAAACAAATAGTACTTCAACAGACATCTTTGAAGCAATCAAGGGATCAATCTTAAAGGCTGTAGAACACCAGAACAAAGAATGGATGACTGAGGAAATACTGAAAGATATGGAATCTCGAAGGCAGTTTAAAATCAAGGGAATAAAATCCCGAATATAGGTTCGTAAACAAAGGCGGAAGGATTTTTCGTTGTTGGAGGCTTCAGAGGTGTCCGAGGCTAAAGTGAGGTCTACAAGCTCCGTGGAATGGTGAATTAGGTACCTGAAGGAAAGGTAACATTGCTTAGTTTTACGCAATTGATTAATCATCTGACACGTCCCTAGACAGAATCAAATGAGATTGTTATTTCCTTTTAATATATTATGCTCTTTAATTGACAAGATTTTAGCATTCCTTTATCGAGCTTCCGTTCAGTGAGAGCGGCAGAAAATAAACCTATCCACGAAATACATGAAAACCCCTTCCTTAGATTCAAGAAGGTTGAGACATAGGATTCGGATGATTTAAGGGCCAATTTCTGCTACGTACTCCGCTTGGCTTGGCCCGGTTATCGAAAAAGGCCCCACACAACAAGCAAGTCAATTGTAACCCAGCAGCAAAATGCTCACCAAAATACACATTCGGGTAAAATTTCGCTGTGTCTGACAACCCACTTTTTGAAAGCAACTACTTCTGTTCAAAACGGAAGCTGGTCCTTGACCGGTTTCGTTGCAACCTCATCATCGTTGCGACCTTTAGCATGACATGACGAGTCTGTTGACGAAGACGAATCTCTGAAATAAAGCTGGGCACTAGTTGACGAATCTTTGAAATGTGCAAAAGTCATGTTGAGGCCAAGCTAGAACAAACAGATAAAGATACAATTTCATGTATTGCTATACACGGTACACATAAAAATCACTGAGTGGAAGTTTAATGCCTTGATGTTGTGCAAAGAAGGAACATTACTGTTATATCATTACGTCATGGCAATATAGCCTCGATTCTGTACCTACCTCTTCGTTGCCTCACGATAATAGCGGTAGTGTCGTTTGTTTAATTTAGTTATAATCAATATAAAGATAGTAAATAAAATTGTACTGCAATGATTGGAGCCCGAAAGGAGTAACCAATGTGCGTCCCTCTAGGCCATTATGAATTGTGATGGGCTGCTTAATGATTTTAGCCTTCTTTGTTTAATTTAGTTATAGTTTATATCAACATGGCAAAATTGATTGTACTGGAATGATTAAAACCCGACAGTCAATTAATGAGAAACCAGTCAATTAAAAGGTTTATTTGACTCAATTTTGATCTGTTGACTGTAAACCCGCCATCTTCCAGTAATCAAGCCAATTGTTTGTGTTACTGTAGAAAATTAGTAAAGAATCCTCATTACGAGGTTGCCTACTGTTTTATAGTTAAATCTTCTTATTGTTAACGTTTACGTAATTCCGGTTAGTCGGAAGTTTTGTTATAAGAAAAACGGCCTTCTATCCTTAAAAAATGCATTTTTATTGAACGTATTGAAGACACAAAACCTTATCTCAGAGTTGGCAAAGGTGGTAAACGTTTGAATGATCAAGCTAAATTTGCTTGTTGTCTCCTTTTTGGTGTCTGAAACAGCTGTTTTTTCCTTCTAATGCCGTGTCTTTACACAATTTTAGCAATTGACTATTACCTACGATGCATGGTGGCAAGTTAAAACTGTTCAGGGTACAGCGATAGGTACAAAATTTGCACCCCCATACGCTATAATTTTTCTAGGGGATCTTGAGGAACGTGCGATTGAGGGTTTTGATGTTAAACCCAGCAGTTGGCTTAGGTACATAGACGATATATTTATGACCTAGGATCACGGGGAGGCCAAGCTTCTCGAGTTCATTACTTATCTTAACTCACTCCATCCAACAATTAAATTTACATTTAGGCTGCTTTGTTGATAACTGGTTTTGGCATGCTTGCAGAGCAGTGACATGGTGCAAAGCTGACTACTGGGTATGGATTACATGTCTTCGTACATACACATTTTGGACTATTATCGCTGCAAGGATGTCCTGGCACAGAAGCTGTTCTTACCAAAAAAATAGGAAGAAAAGTTGGTAAGAATAACGTCAAAGATATCAAAATATAACAAGTATAAATAGTTTTCACTAGTGGACTTTTTCCTTAGGGTTTTTTTCCTAGGGGGATATTTTCCTTAGGGATCTTTTCCATCATGGATTTTTTCTTTAGGGATTTTCTCCTAGGCCGATATTTTCCTTAGGGATTTCTTCCATGGTGGATTTTTGCTTTAGGGATTTTTTCCTTAGGGATATTTTCCGAGGTGGATTTTTTCCATTAGGGATTTTTTCCATTAGGGATTTTTACCGGTGTAATGTTTATCAGTTCGAGATAAAACTTTGAATGGTCCATTGTAAGGTGGATCCAGTGGTTTGCGAACAGCATCATGTCTAACAAAAACGTGCGAGGAAGTTTTTAAGTCGTGGGGAATGTGTGAAGAATGTGTAGTAGTGCGTGGGGGAGTAGCATTGAGGTTTTGTATGGCGTAGCGGAGGTGATCAACATAATCCGGAGAAGCAAGTGTGTCTTTAAAGTGGGTCAAGTCATTGCAATTATTGTAGATATGAAAGCACTCACAATACAGTACGCATTATTTGTCATCATTATGATAGATTCGAACTAAACAACTCAGATTTTAACATCGACCGAGGTCCGTTACAACGTCTCATTGATTGATAACAACACAATCAGCAACAACAAGAGCACACGGCAGCATGCCTGTTGGTTGCTTTATTAAACAACTCAGATTTTTAATGTAAACTTTGGCAGAGGCATTAAGGAAATACTGTATTAAGCATATCGTTGCCACCACGTAACCAAGGTCGTTAAAAACTAACGAGCGTTTCCGGTTTAGTCACGTATACCATCGTGGTTATTTCCCACAATGCTCCTCGCGTTTAGGCCTACTTTAGACGTCGAATTTGTCATGGATTTGTGTCGAGTTAAATTTAATTCATTAGATCTAACACAAACTATGTCTCTGATGTAAATTGTATCTATAGATTCGCTTTCATGTATTTCGTGAATACGTTTATTTTCTGCCGCTCTCGCTGGACGGAAGCTCTATAAAGGAATGCTAAAATCTTGGCAATTAAAGAGCATATTTCCGGATGTGTTTTGTTTATTTTGATTGTGTGAAATTTTTTTGAACTCGGGCCTAGCGATACGGATATTATTTTACCGATACCGCGTAGGTGTTACTCACCAATAACTGACGATATGAAACATGCATAATGCCAAGAGCTTTCTTAAGAACTCTAAGCAGATAATGAACAAAAGTTGTGATTCTGGCGCAAAATAGTCAGGGCTTTGTAGAGTTCTTTTTCACCATTTGTGCAGCAATTTGTCATTGTCCTACTCTTAGTTTACTTTCAGACTAATGAACAGTTTTAATAGAACTCTTAAAAGTCAGTTTGAGGAATGTGCAATCGAGACTCTGTTAGAGATCGACTCTGAAAATCGATCGAAGTAATCTGTGGATCCCCCTTCCATGAAGTGATGGGATGACCGGAACTATCACACTTTTGCAGATAAGCATGAAAGGAGTTATTGTTCAGATCTCGATGAAAACTGTTGTGTTTGTGTTTGAATCGTAAGTTGCAACAGCATATTAATGAGGCAGTGTATTTGGTATTCAAATTTACCTCGTAGTAGTATTTTTGTACCTCATTTTCGATCAGTACCAGTTTGGATCCGATCCCAAGCGTTTACATGGGTACGGATCCAAACTGGTCCACTTACGGATCCAAACTGGTATGGATCGGCCTCGCGTTTACACGGGACCTGGTGGATCCGAATTCGTTTGGATCTGCTATCCCTACCAGTTTGGGTCCACTTATGAAAGTGGACCAGTTTGTTAAGAAAACATGAAAACATAACGGAATGAAATTTACATAGGTAGCATAGGACAAAAACTAGTTACACGGTACAAACGTACGACTGGTCAATACTTTAAAAACGTTAGGCTTAACAAATAGACTTGATTGCAGCAAAATTATTTAAGAATATTGCACGAAATAGCGAAAACATGGTGTACTTAAAAGCTTTTTTCGTCTGACACTCCTCAGAGTACTAACGCATAGCCTCTTTTCCATTACAATACATCTGAGAACGCCATCTTGGGCAAAATAACTTGATTAACCTCATTTCTACCCCATGAAGATTATGTGCTGAAGAAAGTAATTTTAGATTTTGTTCAATATGTATAGGGGAGACTGGGGGCCGAAGAGACACCCCTGTTACTTTTTAACTAGGAGGTCTGGTGACTAAAACTAACCAGAATTTTAATCACCCAACACCGGTCCACATAATTGCTGGGGTCCAGTAACGTTGTGTCTGAACTTGGAACCACAAATTCGTTAGGGAGACGAAGGGGTACCGTTAGGGGTACCGTACACAAGTTCGGCAGGACAATAACCAAGGTCGTCCTTGACTGTGGAGCGAATGGACCTTTATCACACAAAAATCCAGAACGAGGCCCGACCCGCAAGGAGCTCGTCGGGCCGTAGGTTTACTTTAATGGGAGTTATCGGGAAAAATTGAAGCAGAGAGAGAACTATGGCAACAAATGTATGCCGGGACTTAAAAGTCCCGTTGAGAGACAAAGGGTTAATGTCTTGACGGATGTTGGTTCTATGTTTATTCTTGTCAGCAGATTATTTTTATGAATATTTTCTTGCTAAGTAAAAGGCCTGTACGACAAATATTTGTACATATAATACATGTACTTTGATTATGCTGGCTGTCTGCAATGCTCGACAAGACTCAAATTGATACAGCAGGTGGTTCAGGTTTGAAATTGAGAGTACCGATGGTGTTTCGGGAGCAGCAGGATCACGTAAATGACTGCTATTTCTGCTTAACGAAAGTTAAAGGATTTACCAATAGAGACAAATCCTCCATCAAATATCCACCTAATCTCAGATCTGCAATTCGGCCTGTGGCACATTCTGAGGACATTCCCACAATTGAAGAACTTTCAGAAAATCCAAGTTCGGCTAGTCCGTGAACTAGAAAAGAAGTTTTCGGGCAAACATGTAGTTGTTATTGCTCTGAGAAGAATTTTGACAAAGCCCACAAGAAAATCAAGAAACCAGAAGCATCCCACTTCTGACACCAAAATGTGAGGTTGGGCAAGCGATTAGGCGTGAAACAAAGGACAACTTCTGATCGGTCGGTGACGTGTGCACCATGGAATGTACGCATCTAGTGTATGCAAACTATGTCAAATATGCCTTATTAGCCTATTTCGAACGCTCTCTGCACCATGGAATGTACGCATCTAGTGTATGCCAACTATGTCAAATATGCCTTATTAGCCTATTGAGAACGCTTTGTGCATCATGGAATGTATGCATCTAGTGTATGCAAACTATGTCAAATATGCCTTATTAGCCTATTTTGCCCGCAATTTACCGTGATGCTATTACGTCACTATAGGGATTTTAAAATACAGAGTACACAGTTTGCCTTTTCATCGGGCCTTTTTCGCTTCATCCAAGAAGGAATTACTGATAAGCCAACATCACAATACTTGTTGGGGGAAACCCCGCAATTTACCGTGATGCTATTACGTCACTATAGGGATTTTAAAATACAGAGTACACAGTTTGCCTTTTCATCGGATTGCGACTGTGAAAGCCAGGAAGACATTTTGATCTCTGACTGATAGACCCAAGCAAAGTTTGTTTGGGCATGCAACGCCGGATATGGTTAGTTTTGAAAAGAACACTAGAGAAATAGAAAATATGTCACCACCGGGAATCTAACCCGTGAACCACGCTTTCGCGGCGTGCGCTCTACCAACTGAGCTAGGTGACCTCCGATGTTAACATACTTTTATTTCCGTAAAGTAAGCTATGTTGTTTTGTCCCGATATGTTCTGTTTAGATTATATAAAAGATACGTTCCTATGAAATAATGAATAATTACGATAAGAGGAGCTCAAAAGCTAATTTGCAATGTATTAATATAAAAATTTTCAGCGGATGGGAGAGGAAGGTGTAGCATGGTGGATCTTCGCATCGTTCTTTTTGCAAATACTCGGAGTGAGATCGAACCCAGGGACGGCGTTTAATAAACGGCGGCGTTTATTACAAATGTTCCCCTAGAAGGCCGGCGTTTAATAAAGGGCGGCGTTTATTGCAAATGTTCCCCTAGAAGGCCGGCGTTTAATAAAGGGCGGCGTTTATTGGAGGAAATACAGTACTCCCGTGTTGTAAGAGAAGGTAGATTTTTGCTCAAAGCGTAAGTAGAGATTTGGCACTCATGAAAAGCCATAGTGTTAGAATTATTGGGAAGATTATAGTTGCAAAATTTAAAATAAAACGCTAAAGTAAACCTACCATCTGTAACAAAAGATTAAGAAGTATACCGTACAGTAAATTTAAGTCCGCTATGAATTTCAGCTGCCATTGCTAGTCTTTAGTATTGGAAACTTATTCTCCTGCATATACGCTAACTTTCAAGGTAGCAATTAATCAAACTTTTCTAAGCAAACATCTACATCGAAGTTAATGTCTGCAGAAAATAATGTTAAGAAACTAAAGAAGGATGTCCAATTAGTCTTGCCTGATCATCATTCTGGAAAGTGATGATATACTTCCAAATAGCACACTTGTCTCTGACAGAGTTTGCCCGTACATATGCGTAGGTAACTGATATTACTTAAAAACAACCTTTTCTTATGTTCTGTGGTGAAACTTGTTCATATCTGTTATAGTTAGCCACATACCCCATGATTAGGAAGAGAGTTTCGTTGTTTGCCTCTACAAAGGAAAAGGTGATGCTTTAGACCGGGGGAGTTATCGTGGTCTGAAATTAACAGATCATGTTATGAAAATTTCTGCAGAAATCAGAACCCTGTGGCAAACTCTAAAAAAAAGATGCCTGCCCTGCTAAGTCCATGTTCCGTCTTCCTTGCCAGACTATACTCTTGTCTGAATCAGAACTAAGTACCCATGTGGTCATCCAAACCCTGTCTACATGTACCTACCTATTATATCCACAAGAAAGGCATATAGAGTCATCAAATGTTACTGGCAAACCTATTTTAACAATAGCTCCAGCATTGACCGAACTGCTGATGACGAAAGGCTTCCCATATCAAACTCCACTTCGGTTTCACCTCATCGTCGCCTAGTGTGGCTCCCCATTTTCAGTTGCTCTAAAGTACCATTTGCAATCATAAAATAGTCTAATATCTTCATTTTTTCAACATACGTAGCTTTTTCCCTCGAAAACTAAAACCTTTGAAATAGGAAAAGAGCCTTTAATCACATTCTTTACCATGTGCTATCATAAAATT
Organism: Alatinidae sp. Z8VKAUB7J3; assembly: GCA_010016025.2. Classification (NCBI taxonomy): domain Eukaryota; kingdom Metazoa; phylum Cnidaria; class Cubozoa; order Carybdeida; family Alatinidae; species Alatinidae sp. Z8VKAUB7J3. The sequence continues at coordinate 256,395,519 of JAAAKM020721499.1, forward strand.
GTCTAATACCTTCATTTTTTCAACATACGTAGCTATTACCCTCGAAAACAAAATCTTTTGACATAGGAAAAGAGCCTTTAATCACAACACAGTCATTCATGTCCATGCACTGACCCAATGACCTACCTCCATCAGGGGCGTGACTAGCCTTTTCAAGCTAAGAGACAAATACTAGTTCAATAACCTATCCCTTCTATGAAGTATTTAAAATTGTTAAAAATTACAACTACCTGTAAGAACCATTCCTACATTGTAAACCTCGCGCCCAACCTATGACGCACCTAAACTCTCAGCGACGCCCAAGAGACCTCATTCTTGTCCTCATCCTTGTCCTTGCCCTTGTCCTTTATCTTGTTGTGGTCCTGGACATGGCCCTTATCATGGCCCTTGTCATGGTGCTTGTGGTGGCCCTGGTTGTGGTCCTGGCCCTCGTCCTCGTCCTCGTCCTCGTCCTCGTCCTCGTCCTCATCCTCATCCTCATCCTCATCTATGTCCTTGCCCTCATCCTCGTCTGCATCCTCATGCTTATTTCAACGAAAGATGTCTGTTTGATATCGACGATGCAATTACAATTGACCGATGATAAGGTAAACATAAATTGGTCATAAGTTTCTGTCCTCCCTCTTCCTGGCGGAAGCCTCTTTTGGTCTACAAAATACGTTGCTTGCACTCCCATGATAACAAAAAAAGATAGTGTAGACTATTGGTTAAATCTACAACACTGAAATATGCTCCAGTCATCTGAAAAATCTTTCTTCTGGATAGGTTGGACGTACTCCATGTATTAAAAACAAGTTGCACATATTGGGTTGCTTAAGAATTCTGCTAAATACACCAACCGAAAAATTTCAATTCTGGGGCATTTTTTTAAAAAGAATTCTGAGAGTGTAAGGTGCTGAGTATCGAAATCGCTACTATCAGCATTGCAACAATCTCTTGCGTTTTAGTACATGTAGAGCACGTATATCATAAACACAACCTGCACTACATCATCTAAAACAGTATAAAGGACCTCCATTCATTCCAGGATCTGAGATTCAAAGACATTGCAATTTAGCAAGGTAAACATGCTTGCATGGCGAGGTAGCATGGCGAGGTAGCATGGCGAGGTAGCATGATTTTCTTCAAATCAGTTATGATTATAGAGATATTCTGTAACCCTATGGTATGTTTTAAAACATACTTATGGCAGATTTGATGCCAACGAGTTTGGCGATCGCTACTTTAACCTGAACAATAGAAGGCACTGACTGGTGAACAAAACTAAAGGGTCATTCCATGTGAAAGTATACCACCCATGTAACCCATGTCTTTGAAATCCTTTGATATTTAAGGTAGAGTTAGGTATACCTGGCATATTGAGTTTCCCAAAATCTTAACCTGCTAATCAGAACAGTGTAGGAGATATATGAATTTGTGAAGCCGAAGTCCAGAACTGGATGGATACGAAAATGAATACATAGGTATCATTTAGGTTGTAATCTGTGTCTCTCTCAAAAAGCACCCTTGTCATAAAGCTGCATTTAAATTAAACGCATTGGCTAATATACAAGGATGAAAATAAGTTTCTCAATAAAATTTTCAAACCCCTTATTATCTTTTTAAAGAGTTGAAAAGTTAGTTTGTGATACAACAGGCAACAGTCACCACAAACGATGACAGTACTGACAAGATATACATAGGAATTTCGGGAGGAAAATTCAAGGACAGGTACCGAAACCATAAAAAGTCCTTCAACAACAAACGTTACGAAACTGAGACCGAGCTCTCTAAACACAGTACCGAATTCGACATACGCTGGAGGATTCTAAAGGAAATAAAGCCATACCAAGGTGGCAGAAGCAGATGCCACCTTAAGATAGATGACTTCTTGGAAAATTTTAAAATTTACTGCAAAGCAGAGGCATCTGCAGTGTACGATACGATACAAACCTAAATCAAGCTAAGGAGTTTGAACTTTCGGAACGCTTCAGATCATTAATGGAATTACCCAGGAATATTTAGCGTGTCGCTAATATATAAATAGATAAAATGACTCACCAAATCCTCAGATGAATATACATAGAATATACCAACATACAAAATTATATTTCGCCGAAGTTTTTTCTCTTTCCCTAAAATGTACGTGATGCTTGCATAAACGTGGCTTTAAAGGGAAATATTACCAAAACTTTAGTTAGAAAAGTTTAAAAGGTGAGCACCAAATATAAAACCATCACGTTTGAGATCTTAGCTAAAGCACCGCGGCTTTATCAGGTGCCCGTCTTCACTGATATTTGTCTTCGAATTTAAAAGTATAGTGCCATTGAGCGTAGTTACACTATTTGAAGATATTGGGAATGCGTTCTGCACGCTGGAATGTGATCATTTCAACAGTGCCATTTAGCGTAGTTACACTATTTGAGCATATTGGAAATGCATTTTGCGAGCTGGAAAGTGTGCATTTCAATAGTGCCATTGAGCGTAGTTACACTATCTGAACATATTGGGAATGCGTTCTGCACGCTGGAATGTGAGGGAGTGTTTGATTCCAAATTTTATTGTGGCAACAATTTTGCAAACTAGTGATCTTGATGTTGCCTGAGTATTGTCAGAAAGCAATCGACAGCGGGCTTGCCAAATCATGCGATTTGGGCGCTACTGCAGTTTCGTACACCCCCCACCCCCCCTCCAAAATCATCGATAATGTATTCGTATTTAAATAAAATTTACAAGGTATGTAGTTTATTATATAGGCAGAATCGGCGAGGGTGTGGTACTTGAGTTGTGAAAAGTCTTGAGAGAACGTACTGTAAACTTTACTTTGATAACTTCTCATCATCCCAGTTTTGTTTGAGAGACTTTTCGATAAACGGTATCTATAGATTTGGCACAGTGAGATATAGTCGGAAGTTTATGCCAAGCATGCCAACTGATCGTGAAATGAAACGTTGTGACATTTCTTTTCAATATCTGGACATTAATAACAATGTTACTTAATGTACATTTCATCAGTATTACAGAGTTCACGTAAGAAGGTAAACATTATCGTGGGATCCTGTGACGTCACCATGTAAACAAACCTAATAATTGCAGTTGTGACGATACCACACGTGCCTTCACTTCAGGGTACAATGGCCTATGAATAGCATTGTAATGCCTCTGTACTGGCTTATCATCAGTGAGGTTTATCTTCATTTGTCAAAAATTATCTGCTCTCACACATAGGAAGTGTTATGTTTGTAGGCTTAGAATAATATCGAATTAGATCTTTTAGACATAGATGACACTGGATTATAATATGTGCTATCTCCATAGATCTGTTCAACGACCATACTCTAGAGTTTAGAATCTCTTTTTTACAAAAAGGAGGCTGGCTTCGAAATGAGGCTTCATAAAGTCTTTACAGAGTTCTGAGACTTAGTGTGCTAAAACTTATGGCTCTCATTCCTTTCCTAGATATAGAACGTTAAATTTTATGTCTCCTTCCCTTTTCTCATAAATCTATCATTGATAAAAGCAAATGCCGTTATCCGATCCGGCTTGTCAAAGTCTTGTCATAGTTGTAATTTAGCAACCGTAAGTTTGTCCACCATTATTAACTCGAATATTGCGTTAAGTAACGAATACATTTTGCGAAACGATTTCATATTTTGTAAAAGAAATTGTAATTGGCCAAATCCAGAGCTTCTAGCTTGGTAAAAACGTATATTGTACCATGTAAATTCATTACGCCTGTAATGAGATTAATAAATTGTATTGCATGAAAGAAATAGATATTTGAAGTTAAAAAAAAATTATTATTATTATTATTATTATTATTATTATTATTATTATTATTATTATTATTATTATTATTATTATCACCTCTATGGGCCTCACCTAGTGAAATAATTGCATCAGGTAGTTTGCCTTAAAAACATGAAATTTACCCCTTGAAATGCAATACATATTAAAGGGTTGTGCCCCCTGCCTATCAACATCATTCTCAAAGCTGACTTCAATCTTGAGTCCCAAAGAGTGAAGTGGAAATGCATCTATAAGAAGAACAAGGCTAAATGTCCAATACGCAGTACGCGTTTTGTCCATCCATCCATCCATCCATCCATCCATCCATGGAGCCATCCATCCATTGAAGCCATCCATCCATCCATCCATCCATGGAGCCATCCATCCATTGAAGCCATCCATCCATCCATGGAGCCATCCATCCATTGAAGCCATCCATTCATCCATCCATCCATCCATCCATCCATCCATCCATCCATCCATCCATCCATCCATCCATCCATCCACCCATCCATCCAGTTGCTTAGCTTGTTGCTTAGATTTTGGACCAAATCGAGGCCTCACACCTAAGCAACCGAGTTGCTTATAAAAAAAGCCTGTGTATCATTCTTCGTCGTTTTGATCATCATATAACGAGGTAGACGTTCCGGGGCAGAATTGACAATAGCCCTCCCATGGTATGTTACAATGGATTTGCACTTGATTCATTGAAATGATACTTTAGCCTGTTGTTTTACCAATTTTCCGGGAGGGAATTATACGGTGGGAGTTTTCCGGGAGGGAGTTTTCTGGGAGGGAATTTTCCTAGAACCATATTTTTGAACACAAAATGAAACAGCTATATACCCTACCTTGTACACTTTCCTTGCATGATGGCTTTCCGAATCGTACTTCAGTTCCAATACGTTTCTGGCCATTCTCATCCACGCACCAACAGTATCCTGTTGAGGCATGACACTGTGTAATAAGCTATTTAATGTATGTTGTATCGATGATGTTTCTTTTGAGCTCCTTTCTGAGCTTATTATCTAGTTTATATTTTATTACCTTTGGAATATCCCAGTCAGATATAACAGGAGACGCATGCAATCTGCAGACTTGACTATTATTATTATTATGTGTTTATTTACTTATTTTATCTGTTTATTACAATCTTTTGCCGGGTGTTTACCTATAACCTTTGTAAAAACGATAAATGGTGCAAGTTCTTAATAATACGGCATCCTATCTTATCTAACTTAAAAATTAAAAAACTAAGATCGGTTGTTCCTATGTACCCCCCTGTACCTGAACATCAAGTGGAGAATACGAGGACACAAAGCTTTTTGTCAAACGCGGAGAATAAAGAAATTGGGAAAACTTCTCCCCGACGAAGTAACTCAAGCTGCTACCAACCTACCAGTCTCTGTTAGCTAACCCGACTCCAGTGAAGTGTGAGTTGAATTGCGATGCTGGCGTCGTGGGTTAGAGAGAGAGTGTGTGCGTTGCTGAGCCGATGCTGGTCGCTGTAGGCTGAGGAACGTGTTCAAACTTTGGGTCACCATTTGACGTGGACGACTGATGATATAGGATGAAAAGCTCAATGGTGAAAACGTAGAACCACGAGGAATCGAACCCCGTCCGGTTAGTTAGAGAGAGATAGCTAGCGGTAGTTAGTGGTAGATAGATAGGTAGGGGTAGTGTAGTTAGTGGTAGATAGATAGATAGGTGGGGGTAGTGTAGTTAGTGGTAGATAGGTAGGGGCAGTGTAGTTAGTGGTAGATAGTTAGGGATAGGTTAGTTAGAGAGAGATAGCTAGCGGTAGTTAGTGGTAGATAGATAGATAGGTAGGGGTAGTGTAGTTACAAAAGATGACCCTAAACAAAGGATTTAACCTTTGCCCCTCTACACTAGCCATGGTGCCTTTTGTGAACTCGTTTTCTCATTTTCTAAACGGCAGTGACTTGTATCGTGGTATTTTTGGCAATGTCTTAAATTTGATACTTTGCTGGGTAAAATTGCCCTCGCCAAACATTTGGTTATGGTCATCACAACCAGGCTAAACAGAAAATCCTGATTATATTGCCCTATAATTGAAATAATCCATACAATGTAACATTTTTCCTTCAACACTTGCGGCTAAATCATTTCAGTTCGAGATAATTAGTTCTTCACTAATCACTGCGTCAATAGACTTGGAAGCTCGGCTTTAGTCAATACCTTTCCTTCTTCCACACCCACAGCTTTCACTTGATAATTCACTACTGGAGATTGCACACTCCTACACAACTGCGGCGATTCGGATTGTAGTAACCAGTTGCAAAGAACACGTGAAAAAGTTGTAACAGTTGGGAGAGAAACTTAAAGATAGGTAGAATATGTTCTTCCAACAAAAGGTGCAACATATTCAAATTATAATTATCAAGAAACTTACGGACAGGCAATTTTGAGAGTGGAATCCGTGAAAAGGGTAGTTACGGCTTTTATGATCGAGTCTTCGATCACCCCTCTACCCTGTACAATCATCTTGCTCTTGTATATTTTGTTAATTGTCGCAAATCATCTGAAGCTCACTAATGCTTCTTATATAACTGGTGAAGTCTTTAAGCCAATTTTCAACATTTGACACCTTCCACGTCGTTAGTTAGTTACTTAGTTAATTGGTTAGTTAGTTAGTTAGTTAGTTAGTTAGTTAGTTAGTTAGTTAGTTAGTTAGTTAGTTAGTTAGTGAGTGAGTGAGTGAGTGAGTTCACATGCAGTGCGTATCGGAGGATATAAACAACACTGGGTCGTTAGGAACAACAACCGACTATATGTCGTGATTTGTTAAGAGCCTTTTTATGGCCGTAGTTAAAACTAGTGATGGATTCGACGCCCAATACTTACTAAAATTGGGCGGATTTTTGAAGTTCGGTACCACTATATATCATAATAATTAATAGACATAATATTTAATTATATATATAATTAACTGACTATTTCACCAATAGTCTTTGGCGTCTACGCTTAATGTTCTGGCCAGCGTCATTAAATTACCCTCCGGCGTATGGCTCTTGCAATGTGGAAGAATGAACATGGAGCATAACTCGAATCAAATAACACAGTGCTGTACATTAATTTAGTTAGTAACGGATACAACCACAGTCTTATCAATTCCTCAAACATTAGATAGGGGACTGGAGATACCGTCCAGTGTTAGAACGTTGGGTGGGCTGTTCTGAAATTTGGGGGAGAGCTTGACACAAACTGTTTGATCATTTACTCCTGGTTTCTCACAAAGACAAGACTTTTGCCACCTTTCATTACTTGCCGTAGGTTCTTTGTTGATTTGTTGGTTGATATGGACCTTTCGTTACTTATTGTAGGTTCTTTGTCGGTTCCTTCGTTGATATGGACCTTTCGTTACTTATTCGCCACAGTAGACAAATGTTTCCGAAGGTCAGAAATCCGAGTTATGAACCCCAGAAAACCACTGATCAATCCCTAGTGTTCGACCGCCACCATAGTAGACATAGATTTCCATGCGTCGGAAATTCAAGTAACGAACCTCAGAATATCATTGATAAACCGCTAGTGTCCAACCGCCAGCACCATAGATCTCCGCATATCAGAAATTCAAGTCATGAACCTCATGACTTCCAAACCTGTACAAGAAGTCAATTGTTTTAATCAAAACTTTTCCTATCTCTGACTGATCTTTACAATTGCAAAAATTCTAATATTTGACTTTATTGGTTTATTTTGTCCTCCTTCCTCTTTCTCTCCTCAGTTTTTATATCGAGGGGTAAATCACTTCTGAAATCTCGTACACCTTTGCAAGAAATCAGTTAGAAATCAGGTGAAATCAGGCGAACCAATGCGCAGCTTCCTAAAATGGTATAATAAATCTTGGTCTAAAGAGTGGAATTTACAGTAGACTGAAAGATTCTCATTGTACAAATGCAATTGCGAAAAGCTGAACTTTTAGGGTAGTTTATAATAGAACACTCGTATACTCAAAAGGTTTCATCTTCTTCAACCGCCATTTCCGATCTGATAATGGACGCAGATCCCAATGCGCAGCTTCCTAAAATGTGCGTACATTCCATGGTGCACAAAGCGTTCAAAATAGGCTAACAAGGCATATTTGACATAGTTGGCATACACTAGATCCGTACATTCCATGGTGCACAAAGCCTTCAAAATAGCCTTATAAGGCATATTTGACATAGTTTTCAAACACTAGATGCGTACATTCCATGGTGCACAAAGCGTTCAAGATAGGCTAATAAGGCATATTTGACATAGTTTGAATAGACCCATCAGAAATGGCGCTTGACAAAATCGGATGAGAATCGGGATATTTCTATTTGAGCTCAGAATAAATCTCGCCTTCTTTTTTCACTTTCTCTTTTAGCAGCAAGTCTGCTTTCGCGTTGCTCTGGTAGTTCCTCGGCACCCTTTCTGTTCTTTCTTTCTCTATCAGCCTCAAGCCTGTTTCCTTGCTGTTCTTTTGATTCCTTGGCACGCTTTCTGTTGCTTTCATAGTTCTCAGAAACTGGTCCCAACCATGGTAGGCGAATATAAATCGGGCAGCGTCTTGGTCCAACGAACCTAGAGTATGTTAGCCTAGGGTATCTTACTTCGTCTACGTCCGCATTTTTGTATCTCCTTTTTCTCCAGTATGATTTAGATATAAATTAGTCTTTAATGTAAGTGTTCATTACCGATGTAGATCGACTGACGAGAATCGGCGAAATTTTCCATTTCTTCGTTCAAACTACGTTCAAATTAAAGGCATTGAATGTGCTGCAAAAGAATAAAATTGCATAAACTTTGCAGGGCGTAAAACACCACACCGAATTAGGACCTTAAAAATGTAAAGGCATTCGTACATAATTCGCAATGCTTAGTTAGCTATGTAATGTGTCGTAGCACAACGTTCGTCTGCATACAATGGAATGTAAACAAAGCTTGTTACTGACTGTTTATTTCATATATAGTGTACTTATTTGATATCAGTAAAGAGAAAGAATGCCGAATTCTTGTTAACCCTTCTCGGCCTTTTGGCAAGGAATGGATGTAGTATCTGTTCTCATTGATGACAGATGCTTTCCATAATGCACGAGAGGCTGTCCTACTGGGCGGTGGAGCCTGCCTCATGGCTTGCTTCTCTGCCTGGTAGCACAAATTGAGGGGTTTGTTGACCTCACATCCATCCAGGCAGCCAGACTGTCGGTGATTTTCTCTCTCTGTCTACCGCGGTTTCTTTTTCCAGCAATTTTTGCTGTTGTTACGCGATTTTTGAGACTTTCTTTTCTCATAAAATGGCCAAAAAATGTTGCCTGTCTTTTTCGAATTTTGTCAACCAGCAGCCTCTTTGTGTCCGCTTCTTTCAAAACTTCCACATTGGTTTTTCGGGGAATGTGAGCATTTCAATAGTGCCATTGAGCGTAGTTACACTATTTGAACATATTGGGAATGCGTTCTGCACGCCGTAATGTGAGCATTTGAATAATGCCATTGAGCGTAGTTACACTATTTGAACATATTTGGAATGCATTAAGCACGCTGGAATGTGAGCATTTCAATAGTGCCATTGGGCGTAGTTACACTATTTGAACATATTGGGAATGCGTTCTTTGTTAGGTTATTTTGATCACATTGTGCACCATGGAATGTACGCATTCAAAGCTTGCAATTGTCACTAAAAACGCCTTGTCAGGTTATTTTGAACACATTTTGCACCATGGAATCTAAGCATTCCAAGCATGCAATTGTCACTGAAAACGCCTTGTTAGGTTATTTTGTACACATTGTGCACTATGGAAAGTACGCATTCCAAGCATGCAAATGTCACTAAATCTCCTCGCAGCTCAATCTTTCGTGTGAAGGTAACCAGTTTTCATAGACCGGAAGAACACAACATCGGACTTTTCAGAACAAGGAAATCTATTGTCTCAATCTGGAGTTACCAATCCATACGTCAAAGATCCCTGATTCTATAGTTAGGATTATTTCCGGAGAATGATGAAACTTATGACCGCCCCCCTTTCATATTTTGGAAATCCCAACCGCCCCCCCCAATTTATTCTCACTGCAAATTCTTGTTCTTCTCGGAATTTTCAGGTCATTTTATTAGAATAAACAATGCCGACAGTATTGAAGAGAAGATCTTGCAGAAACATACCACGCCACTATTGAAGAGACGTTCTGACGATGGGCGAAAGCTGCATGAAGATAGTGCAGTTGTTACCTTGAAGAATTTTAATAAAAACAAGCAAACTGTGGTGAAAGTGAACTATCACTAATGTGAACTCAGATACAGTAGGTTTGCTCATTAGGCGCATGGTGTGATAAGGTTTGCATTTCCTTACGCCTAAATTCTTTATTAGAGTGCTAACAGGGTTCTTGTGGAAATTGTTTTATTGCACTGGGCTTTTAAAATTCTTGAGCTGTAAGGTCAAGTTAGAGCAAAATGGTTCCGGCGGGTGGCCTAATCACCACCATGATTTTTCAAACGGGTGTGCCATTCTGCATACATACACTATTTGAATATAATGAGAATAGGTTGTGCACGATGGAATGTGAGTATTTCAATAGAGCCATTCTGCATAGATACACTATTTGAATATAATAAGAATGCTTTTTGCATGATGGAATGTGAGTATTTCAATAGTGCCATTCTCCATACATACACTATTTGAATATAATGAGAATAGGTTGTGCACGATGGAATGTGAGTATTGTTTTCGCAAGGTTATTCAATATCATCAATGTGCCTTTAATACGTTGATTAAGTAAAGATGTTCCTTCTGTATTTATTAAAAATGGCAGTGCTTCGTGTTCGACATTCCGCAATGATAAACCCTACTATAGTTCTCGATCCATGTTTTGATGTACATCGTGACAGTTCTAATTATTACGATCGTGCAGCTGTTATGCAAGGATACGACGCAGTTAGTTATCCAGGAGGCGATTCTGTTCCATCGACATAACCCCATAAGTCCTTCGCACGAAGTATATTTTTGATCTTGAAAGACCACTTGTCTTCCGACATTTTGAATTCCTGCCGCAAGTGAACTCCCTCTAACAGCCAAAACTGAATACTTTCTTGGGGTACAATCCTCCTTAAAATCTATTTCAAACTCCTTTCCTTACATGAGCATGTCTAGGCCCATAACCTTTGGCTGCATCTTATAAATTAGCGCCCAATCTCATAATTAAATGTTGATTACAAAGTTTCCAAAGCCTTAAGGCTCTTACTAGTTTTATCAAAAGTTTGTTTTTATGGAAACCGACGAGAATATTGGCTAAAGTTGGTCCGAGGGGGGGGCCCATAGCAACTCCGTCAACCTGTCTGAACATTGTGTCATTAAAACTAAATTCCACCGACTTAGTAGCGGCGTTATACCATGAAGTCAAGGTCGATTGGCCTACTGTACATGCGCTGTAGCATTTTTGTTGTCTACGTATTTAGATTTTAGTGTCTTCCTTGAAAGCACCTCCACACAATTTTTTCTTCTATTCCTATTTTCCTTTTCATGCCATGAATACATGCGCTGTAGCAGTTTTGTTGTCTACGCATTTAGATTTTAGGGTCTTCCTTGAAAGTACCTCCACACAATTTTATCCTACATTTTCACCACTGAACTTTTCATGCCATGTCATCAGTCGCCCAAGTCAAATGGCGACCACCACATGATACCACAGTTGATCAAGAAACTCTGATGATCAAGAAACTTCTATTGAAAAACTCTGATGATACGAACACATTCCTCAGCTGACAGAGTCCAGCATTGCCTTGGCAACACGCACACTCACCCTCTCTATTCCACGACGCCATCAGTCAACCATGGAATGTAAGCATTCCAAGCATGCAAGTGTCTCTAAAAACAGCTTTTGGTGGTAATCTAAACGCATTGTGCAAAATGGAATGTACGCATTGCAAGCATGGAAGTGTCACTAAAAACAGATTTTTGCCTCTAATCTAAAGGCATTGTGCACCATGGAATGTACGCTTTCCAAGCATGCAAGTGTCACTAAAAACAGCTTTTGGTGCTATTCTAAACGCTAATTTTTAGGGTGTCTAAAGGAATAATAAACAGTCAATTATATTTGCAGAAATATTTACTTACATGTTCTTTGAATAACCAAATGTTGAAGTTTCAATTACTTGTCCACTTGTCCACTCTGAAAGTGTTCATTGTCATTTTATACAGCCTGAAAAAGAAAACAGAAAACATTTCTAGAACAAAATATTCTTAGATATTTAAATTACAAACCACTTTCACCAAACTGGTTGCCTTCCATTTCCCACAACCAGAAGTTTATAAGTGGATTTGCCCATCTTCCGTTTGGAGGGGCTTAATTGTTTAAAAAATTGACAAAAATGGGCACCAAGGAAGCTCCTGCTTTGCCCCTTTAGCATCGAACCTCTAAATATATCAAACAAGGCTAGAATTTCTTCGTTTGTCTTGTCATTCCGGCTAGCCTTACTTTCTCCCACAACTATCTTTCTGGGACTCCTGGTGTTGAGCCGTCAAACTATTCATGATGTCCCAAATTTACCGCACAGGGACTACTATCACAAGAGGTTTTGCAAAAAATCTTTGTGTTAAATACCCAAATGATGAAATGTTATTTCCGATCGCAACCAATCCATACTCGCTGCTATTTGAACCAGAAAGGCCTGGCTCCTACGTCGAATTTTCAATTGTCGTACAAATTCAAATTAGTATTTAATGCGCGTGTTTTCGTCAGTCCGATAACAAAGAAAAGTATGATTCAGAAAGATGAATATAAAGATGAAGGAATTTAATCCCGCATATGATCTTCAACTTATGGCATTTCAACCACTCAGAAATTAAAGGAACAAATATTTGCAATTGATTTACCAGGCGGAAAACGTAATTTGGTAATGAATAGCAATGCCCAGCAAAGAACGCGCATGTGAAAAGCTTGTTTTGTAAGTCTGTGGTAATAAATGAGCGATGAGCACCCTTGTCAAATAAAATACGTGCTCTCACCTGGGCCCATATTCATAACAAATTACCCGAAGGTAATTCCACAAAGCCCAGCGTAATTCCCTGAAGCCTCATGCAAACTGGCATTCATAACATTTCCCCTCAGCTATATTCCCTTTAGCTATATGGAAAATTTTTACCCTCGGCCAGCTCTTAATAACAAGGGCCGCGGAAACAAGTCCGTAGCCAGGGTTAGAAATTTTAGAGGGGCTATTCCGAACTTGTGTGTTTTTAGAGGGGGAAATGATGTTGTAACTAGGGCTGTCCAACGAATACCGATTATTCGATTAATCGAGGGATGGGTAGACCTTCGATTATTACTCAAGCAGAACGATTATTCGAATACCTCTCTTTCAAAAATGATCGATTACCTTTTAATAGAGATATTTATATCTAAGAAATACTATAGAATTATAGTCACAACAAAATGCGCACTTAGACGAATTCTCAAAATTGTAGTTTCCTTCTTGGCTTTATTGACGGCTATCTAAAACATTGATAGTGTCAAAACAAATTATTTCTGTTAACACAAACTAGACTTAAGCCGCGAAATAAAAAGATTCTAAAACATCTAAATGAAGCTTAGATCATCCTAAAATGACATCATTGATTTTTCTCATCGTAAACCTTTTTTCAAACATGACTTTCCTTTCCATGCTCGACCTGTTGTTGATGTCTTTAGGCACCGAACGTATTTTATATTCTTTCTCTTTTTTCAAAGTCAGTTTCCGTGTATGTTCTTTTTCCATAGCACACTCAGGGAGAAGGGTTCCATCTATGCTCCTTTAAGACAATGTAGCGTTTACTTGTTTATACCAAATCACTGAACCCCTCCCCCAACTCCCCCAAAGACAGCAAATCCAGTAAGGTTACGTCAATCGCGTATCAAAGACATTTGCTTATTTTATCCACCAAGCTTCATTTCGATTCCTCCATTCCAAGTGTTTTCCAAGATTTCCCCCTCCAACTCCCCCCAATGTCAAAATATCTGGTCGGGATTTGAAATAAGAGCTCTGAGACATGAATTCCTTCTAAAAGAAACAGACCAAGTTGCTGTACCTTAGGGGTGGCAACAACTTTCCTTCCTTGCAAAACAGCAAGTTCATCGCAATATTGAATTCGGCATGAGAAACACAAAATGCAGATTCAGTTGACAAACCTCGAACTTTGTTTACAAATTGTAAAACATAAGCACTGACGCGAATTAACTTTACCCAACTCCTGAACTTCTGAAAAAGTATTGATGCAGATAAATCATGCACTGAATGGGAACTCTTCTCTGAATTTGACAGGTTGTGGCCGGTCTTCAATCGAAGTTGGGGACAATTCAAATGCCAGCCTGATGTGATGCATAACATTCTACAGCACATCATCAGTAATTACATGACAAACTTTCCAAAAATATGTGAAATGTTGCCCATTCTATTGTCAGCCCCACCAGACACGAGTCTGCTGGAAAGATTTTACAGCAAGCTGACATCAGATCAGGTCTCCTTGCTTCAATCATATTGTCACACTTGATAGTTACATCCCATGGCAGCTTTACATCCTCGTTTTCAACAACTCCCTCAGGTGCATGCTAGTACCATTTGTCCTTGCATTCCAACCGTCTTTTCTTGTTTTTATTATGTGTTTATTTACTTATTTTATCTGTTTATTACAATCTTTTGCCGGGTGTTTACCTATAACCTAGGGCAAACTGCCCTTTATTTATTAGTTAGCCTGTTTGGTGGTTTTTCTGTTTATTTAGGGAAGTTTCAATGTCGGGCCCACTGCACATCAGGGGTCTTTGATTGAGAGATTGCCATTCATATGGTTCACCGTACTACCAGTACTCCTTAGACTATAAATTTGACTTCATCAACTTTGAGAGAGAAAACATTTCTAGGATCACCTATAGGGTATTTTTGGTACAAGTTTATTCCATGGTGCACAAAGCGTTCAAAATAGGCTAATAAGACATATTTGACATAGTTTCCATACACTAGATGCGTACAGTCCCTCGTGCACAAAGCGTTCAAAATGGGCTGATAAGACGTATTTGTCATAGTTTGCATACACTGGATGCGTGCATTCCTTGTTTCACAAAGCGTTCAAAATAGGCTAATAAGGCATATTTGACATTGTTAGCATACACTAGATGTTTTGACAAATTACTTTTTGTTTCAAGATACTACTATTTGTTTCAACCGGCAGTTCCTGTTGCAACAAATCAAGTACAGTTTTGACAAATTACATCCTCCCTCAACAAATCACTTCCTGTTCTAAGCATTTTCTGTTTTGACAAATTACTTTTTGTTTCAAGATACCACTATTTGTTTCAACCGGCAGTTCCCTTTGAAATAACTTATTTCCTGTTTCGGAGACAATACAATTAACAAAGAAGATCATGAATGGTGGGAGAAATAATTTCGTGAAATGATGAAGTTGGGAGAAGTATATTTTCCAGACTCCTTGTCACCTGAATATGCAATAGCATAGGTGATGCTGCTGTACATGTGTTCTTTGATGCCAGTGACAAAGCGTTTTGGGCATGTGCGTACCTTAAATCTGAAACACATACTAGTGAAGCAACACTACGTCTTGGTGTTCTTTTCATAGAACAAGGACATGATGTTGTTTCTTCACATTCTACTCGCAGTTCGCAACGATTATAACTCACATTGTATAACGACACTGTGTGGTGTTCACGTCACTAGTGCCAGTCTTCACAATCTATATAAGCGCTATGTAAAGACCTTATCTTCTTATTTGTTGGTTAAAGATATACAGCAGTTCTCGCATATAGAACTCATTGAAAACAGTTTCGATATTGATCTGCTGTTTGCAAACGGATAACAGCAGGGGAAGTTGAACCTATTGTTTCTCTTGACTCGTCTTTCAAGGAAGTTTGAATTCTCGGAAAGAAAACAACAACCAGTTTCGTGTCACCACAGTTGAATAACTCTGATGTCACAGAGGGAGCACTCCGATGTTTTGGACGACAAGGAATGAGTCTTTTATATCAGAGCAGAATTACTTTCTCACTGAGGATAGTTGTAATATACAGACCACCACCTTCGGCGAATAATAATTTGACAATTAATCAATTTCTGATAGAATCTTCTACCCTGCTGGAAGATATTGTCATTTCTGCTGGTAAACTATTAATAATAGGAGATTTTGCAAAATTCTTGGATTTATTAAACACTTTTAATCTTCAGCAACATATAAAAGGTGCAACCCATAAGAACAATCACACTCTAGTGACTAGGGAGTGCTGCGAGGTAATGTTTCATTTTACCAGATTGTTGTTCTTCTAGGGGCTAGTGTCATTTCTTTGTTCAGTATTTTTATTTCTTTAGTCTTTCCTTTTCACTGTGGTCTTCTTTCTCCTCCTCTTATTGGGTCACATTCTTCTGTGCTTAATATCTTTTAATATATTTTTTACCCCTTTTTACATGGCCTAATCTGGATATTTTATTTTCCTTTGCCCCCTCCCTAGATGTTTGGTGTGTTTATGCTACTGCTTGAAAGCCAATACAAGAGTAACAATATTTATATGGTTATACCCTTTTGATTATGTTTAATGAATATAATAATATTATATAATAATAATAATAATAATAATAATCAATCTTTTTCCTTTCCTATATCAAGATACATCCATTACTCTCTTTACAGGTATAACGGATTTATAGAATATAATCAAACTATTGCAGTAATGCTCAACTCTATAAGAATAATATGTAATTGTAATGTGTCTGCTAAGAATATATACATTTAGATATGTGAAGGATTCAAGAGTTCAAATCCCCTCAGCTCCCTTAGTGAAAAAAGCAAACTATTGCGATAATGCTCAACTCTATAAGAATAATATGTAATTGTAATGTGTCTGCTAAGAATATATACATTTATATATGTGAAGGAGTTTCTCTTTAACCTCTGTAAATATGTTTTACAGGAGCCTTCAACATTGTCACAAAGCCACTCATAAATGATTTACAAGGGCCTTCAAGATGGTCACAAAGCCACTCAAATATGATTTACAGGGGCCTTCCAGATAGTCACAAAGCCACTCAAATATGATTTACAGGAGCCTTCAAGATGGTCACAAAGCCACTCAAATATGATTTACAGGCGCCTTCAAGATTGATGCATGCCGTGACCAGGATTCGAACCTGGGTTATTGCGGCCACAACGCAATGTACTAACCACTATACGATCATGGCTAATGTATTCACTGCTACAGAAAGGAAAGATTTTTTAATCCTATTCGATTTCAAAACAAGCATTAAAATGAACATCACATTGATGCATGCCGTGACCAGGATTCGAACCTGGGTTATTGCGGCCACAACGCAATGTACTACATGTCTCCAGTTATAGCGCCCTTGATTGAGATGAGAAAGGCAGCCAGATACTACGTGTTGAAGAGTTTGGGGGTTTTTGGAGAGTTTGGGGGTTTTTGGAAGATGGTTTAAAGCCTTTTGCCAGCAGGTTAAGTGTTCCATTTGAGTAATGTTCTGTTAATGACTTAATTATAAATCCTTGTGACGTTAAGCACGTAGTAACTCTCGATTCTTTGGCCTTAGCACATTTCAACTTTAATAAGACTATCAGCAGGAAGTGGCCTGGTAACGAGCTGTGGCCATGCGTGGACACTACATTTACCTTGTCGAGTGTTTAAGTCGGCCGCTTCGAAGTTGCCTCCCCCGCCCCCTATATCAAACAATTACTGGGTCCGCCACTATTAGTCAGGTACGCGCTACGAAAAGTTAAAAAATATTTGTACTTACAAGAGAATGCTTGGAATGATAACTAGGGCCGATGGTTTTTTAGAGCTGGAGGAGGGAGGGGGAATGATAAGCCTCGCAACTAAGGGTAGGCCTCTATACTGTACTGTAGCATAGCATAGCAATATCGACAAAATCCCTCTTTCATCGTATGCTCCCTTACGAAATCTGTAGCACATTGGGGCAATTTAATTGAACGCCATTATATAGCCGGTTTATGCTGATGGAAGAAATCACTTATCTCCTCTGTCGAAAATTGTAGATTTAGCTAGCTGGAAGACATATCTTCAGGTGAATTCCTCTCGTACTTTAACATACTTTAAAATAAGGATGACATACATGAGGATAAAAATCGTACTAATTGACTAATTAGCAACTCTTTTAGGGTCAAATGTTGCATAGGAAGTTATTCAAGTGTTTTCAGACATCATTTACATTTTGAGTACTGGGAAAATTCCTTGACACATAAGCGTCAGGACTGGTATACTTGAAGAATCTGTACTTAGATCTCTCCTATTTACAATGGTTATGTAAGGTATGTTAATTTCAAAACAGGTAAATCCATTTAATTGGAAACTCTTGTACATGGGGGAGGGGGCTATAGTTGTTATGTTCTAGTAGCCGGTTAGACTGCTACATAGAGATGACAAACTCCAAATGTGACTTGAAACACAACTTCTTGGCCTCCATAGTGCGCCATATTTGGTTACGCATTCAATACCGGGAGAACAAGAGAATTATCCTTCCAGACTTTTTATTTATAGTTCAGTGGATTCAACAGACACTCTTGAATAGACAGCAACTGAGTCCACGCTCTTAAATTATTCACAGAAGGCATTGTCTGCCCGTGCTTGAAAACAAACACGTGCAATTCGACGATAATTCCTTCCTGCAATTCGACGATGCAAGCCAGTAGAAGCAGTAAGAACCGTAGGTTGCGGGAGTGGTTCAGCCACTTTTGGTGGGTCCGCCCTTAAACATTTTCGCAATATTTTTGGACGTAAAGGAGCATTTCAAAATACTCTTTAGTCTCCAATAAACAGAGAGTATTGAAATATACTGGGGGCCGGGAACAATATGGATAATGAATAAACGATTTGTATAGAATAAAATGGGGTTGGAAGGTAGCTAATTGATAAGTCAAATTGATGCGACAGTGGAAGCATAAGGGCCCACAAATACCTTATTTTGATATATAGCCTCACGGCCCACAGATTTTGTAGCAAAGGCCCACTTGTGGGCCGCGGCCCACAATTTGCCGACCCCTGGTTTAGATACTCAATTTTGGCTCCGGCAGCGAATATAGCGTTGTATTGGAGCCTTGCATGAATGTCACTGTTATTGGATGTTTTGAAACTCGGCCTTTGCTCTGCTAAAAATGATAAGATCCTTGAATTTCATTTCGGAAAATTATATGTAATGGGCAATAGCTCCCTTTTAGATTGACTTGGAGACTGAGCTGTTTTGTTTTAAAGTCGCAAGGATTTATAATTTTGATCAGGCACATTTGCAGGTATTGAATAAAAGATACTCTTTCATCAGTTGAAAAATCACAATCCTGCTCTATATCGTTAATTGTAGGAGCATGAAGTGTCATCCTCAGTTCTCTGTGTTAACAGCTTCCGAATTGTATCCCGTAAACTAAATTCATTATCGTAGCAAAATTGTAGAAAGTGAATCCCGATTCACACTTCATGTAATCCTTGCATTTCATACTGCCATTCAATGATAAATGTTTCACTACGGTTATATTGGAATGAAATAAGTAACGGGACCGTAAGTTTCGTCGTGCTTTTACAAACTTTTAGCGACGCTTGCACTCCAAGAATTTACGGCTCCACTCGCGCCAGCCTTACACATATGTTGACTAATGTTCATAAATGTAAATGGAGGCAATTATTACTATATTAGTGTCTGCTAACTACCTACATACCTCACAAAAGAATTCATTTCCTCTGAGTCCACAAAACCATGAAATCCATGATACTTCTTCAGAGCTGCTCATTGTTATCTTTGCACGTAGGTTCTAAATACGAGAACCTCTGCTATTCATTGCTACAACCGAATAATCTCCTCTACATACAGGATTACAGCTTTTTATAACGTTGCGTAAGCGGAAGAGGTTTGGTAACTAGTGCGTAATACATTACATTTACAAAGTTCTGTTGTTATTGGTCGTCACTTTTGTGGCAGAGTAAAGAACTTCTGTGTTTTGACAGTTTTGATAGGTTCAATTGCAAATAGAACTTGAATCCCACCCTCTTCCCAAGGGACTTGATAGGCTTCCTTAGAAATATTAATCATACTACTCCACTATAAACATAGCTTATCTACAAAACCCATCTCAGGTGAGTCACATGCACATGGTCGTCTGACGTCACAATCCTCAAATAATCTTTTTATTTGGGGGTTATAAAGTGCCAGCCCACGGACAAGTAATCCTGAGCGTTAAGCCAGTATCACTGGTATTTTCTATAGTATAGATATCCAAAAACGTCATCAATTCTATCATTTCTAATCAAATTGCCATGTTGTCTCCTGACCAAACATACGGGCCGATGAAATGTCAATTTCGTCTGCGACTACCGTAAATTGATAATGTTTCCTTAGAATTTGAGAAGATAATAACAATAGTTGTGACCAAACTTTTCCCAGGGTAAATCCACGTTTTATCAAAAGATGCAAAACCTTCTCTGGTTATGGATTCAGACCTCTCTTGTAAATTGATAGTGCTGCCCTTGAAGTGGACTAGTTAGACAACCTGTCTTATTACCATTTGCTTTGATATAAAGATTTTGAAAAATTGGTTTGTTGTTTATTGTTTATTCTACCCAAAAGCTGCTGCCTGTTGCCCAAAAAGACGTACTACCTGTCACACATAAAAGTTTATTTTTTGGAAAAATGATTTTCTTGTCACAATTTTGTGATGTTGCTTCACGGACATTTTGTCATGGAAAACTGACTTCAAGAGCATTGTTAAGTTGTGCCAGTTATTATATTTTTGTGCAGTCACATCTGAATCAGCTTTTGCCGACTTTTCTCTGACAAAAATTTAATTTGACCTGACAACAGCTTGGAATTATGGCTTCAAAGAAACTTCAATTCTTCTACAGAATATGCAGATGCATATCAATTGAGTTATGGAAAATATACTTATCTCTGTAAAATTAAAGGGATTTTAACTTCTTTTTATGTATAGCTCAATTATATTTAAAATGTCGATATATATAGGCCTATTATAAATTTATGTTTTGTTATATTACCTCCGTTCTTCCTTTCATTTTTATTTTCCTTTCCTTCATTTTTATTTTCCTTTCGTTTATACAGAATTTAGCGTTGGTCTAACGATCTGAATATCAGTGGTTCGAGCCTATGCTCTGGCGTCTCATCTTTCAACTTTTATCTACGATGTAGCTCTCGAGGTAGACTATGCGCCTAAAGTGATACAGTGGAATCTCTCTATCTCGAGCTCGCAATGGACCCAAAAATTTGTTCGAGATAGAGAAAGTTCGAGATAAAGAAAATTACTAGGAAAATCAAAATTTTTATTTAAAATGTCAAATATGCCTTATTAGCATATTTTGAACGATTTGTGCACCATGGAATGTACGCATCTAGTGTATGCAAACTATGTCAAATATACCTTATAAGCGTATTTTGAACGCTTTGTGCACCATGGAATGTACGCATCTAGTGTTTGCAAAGTATGTCAAATATGCCTTATTAGCGTATTTTGAACGCTTTGTGCACCATGGAATGTACGCATCTAGTGTATAATTTTTGTAGAAAGTAAGTATGTTACCTTTTGTAATTTTTATAGAAAGTAATAATGTTAACTTTTGTAATTTTTGTTGAAGTTAAAAATCTTAACTTTCGTAATTTTTGTAAAAAGTAAGTATGTTACCTTTTGTAATTTAGTTAGAAAGTAATAATGTTAACTTTTGTAATTTTTGTAGAAAGTAATAATGTTAACTTTTGTAATTTTTGTAGAAAGTAAGTATATTTTTGCATAGATTATTTTGCTGGAACACCGATGAACTCAAAATGTATTAGCTAAAACAATGTATTTGTTTGCTCGTATTTTTTAAAGTGTGGTAATATTTAATTACAACTTTCTTTAAAGTTGTGTATTTTCCTTTCTTTCTTCTTCTTCTTTTAAGTGCCTTATCCATCATGGACGTTGGCGGACATGACCTGCCATCTCTTCCTATCTCTTGGGACATTGTTACAGGGTTGCAACAGAAACTATCAATTGAAAATCCGGGACATTCCAGAACTATTTTTTTTCATTTCCACAAATCCCTGGAGACTTCTCAATCCATGTCACTTTCTAAATTCCAGTACTTTTCAGGATCTGTGCCAACCCTATATTAAGGATATTTATAAGGATCCGGAGTATCCTATGCGTCCAGGCAACGCAACGTGCTTGCTTGTAAAATACGCATCTATTGTATCAAAACTATGTTAAATATGCGTCATAAGCCTATTTGGAACGCTTTGTGCACCATGGAATGTGGACATCTAGTGTATTCAAACTATGTCAAATATGCATATTTAGCCTCTTTTGAACGCTTTGTGCCCTATGGAATGTACGCATTTAGTGTATCCAAAATATGTCAAATATGCGTCATTAGCCTATTTTGAACGCTTTGTACACCACATTGGCGGATGATACAGCACCAGCAGCACCTGCAGTGTCCGCTCCAGTCCCTCCAGCGGATGTTTGAGTGCAGGAATCATGCGCTGCTGCCTCCAGTGCAGACCCCAGCGGACAAGAGCGGATGGCTGCGCACAGCTGCGCATCATTGGCGGATGATACAGCACCAGCAGCACCTGCAGTGTCCGCTCCAGTCCCTCCAGCGGATGTTTGAGTGCAGGAACCAGTAAACGAGTTACGAATCACAAGCTGTTCATAAACTGATAGCGTCGCCTTCAATTTTCCAGGGTAACATATAATCTATAGTTTCCTGATGAGTACCTTAAAGGCCGGTTTCCACTTCCTCGATCACCCCTCGATTCGATCGAAATCGACCGCTTTGGACATGCGCACTCTCATTATCGTGGCATCCCCCTCGATCTGCCCTCGATCTCTCGATCGAATATAGGCTAATAAGGCATATTTGACATAGTTTGCATACAATAGATGCGTACATTCCATGGTGCACAAAGTGTTCAAAAGAGGCTGATATGGCGTATTTTACATAGTTTGCATACACTAGATGCGTACATTCCATGGTGCACAAAGCGTTCAAAAGAGGCTTATATGGCGTATTTTACATAGTTTGCATACACTAGATGCGTACATTCCATGGTCCACAAAGCTACCTGATGTTTCATCACCCACTCGAGAGTTTCTAGAGTTCCATATCAACGGCAAACCAACCATTTACCAATAAAGAAAATACCATGACATCTGTCGATTAAATAGCTGGTGACATTCCGATGCCAATGGCTGTGTTTTAAAGCCACGATCAGTGCCATACTTTGCAACGAATAACGTGATAGGGCAATAATAATTCCTGTCTTGTGTACTTTTGTAAAAATTTAAATAGTATGTTGTTCTCTGAGAAGATTAAGTTAGCGGAAATAAATTTGAATTGGCACGGAGAAGCTGATATTGTTAGCTTTTAAAAGTTTCAGATGTATTCAGTTTTCTAAGAAGTGGGGAAGAATGCTGCAAGCATTTGGTGGGTTTATTGCACAGCAAGAAAGAGAATAGTGTTGATGAAAATGTACTGGTTATTTCTCTCTTTGGCCAAAGTAAGAAGCCAAGATGTGCTGCTATCATAAGAGTTCTTATCGCGATATATCATATGTAATTTTTTTTCAGTGGCAAAAAATCTGGGGGGGCATTCTCAAATTTTGGAGGGGCATTGCCCCGAAATGCCCCCCCGTAGCTACGGGCCCGATCACATTCAGTTTCCTCGAAAGACGATTAAAGTGTATTTCTAATAGAAATGAGGGCTGCAATTTTGAAACGGGCATCTGTAGAAAGGCACGTTTACCTCAAATCATCTGCATAGTTTTTGAGATTTAACGATGCCCTCAAATACTATTACTCCCAGTAGCGGATGGTGGGCATTTATTATGGGTGTGCTGTCCATATTTGAATTGCAAATTATGTTATTGAGTCTCTCGGTATATAAAATTATACAACACCCTTAATACCACTACGAAACGTCCTATATAGCAAGAGCTATTGAAATCCATTTATAGACCCTTCTTAATTAGGTTGCATCATCATAACCGAAAACGCGGTTAACTCGGCAAGGGTATAAACAAAAGCAGTGCTTCCAACAAATATTTCACAAGAAAACGGCCGATCGGTAGGCATTAAACACGCAAATTAAATACCAAAGTTTGATTTATGTTCAGTAAATGATAAATTTTGCACTTAAGTAATCTCTTTCTACTCTAAAATTTGAGACCTTCCAAGATTTTAAAAATGTATCCCTCATCCTCCTGCTCAATGACAGTGGTATTGCTAACATCTGTAATGTGCGTTTCACACTTCTTTGAGCCGCGCAAAAGGCCACTTTCATCTTTTTAATATGTGGTTTTAATATTTTTATAACGACATTTTCTACTTGCCCACCCAAAAATTGTCATGGGTGGGAGATTACTTTAGAAATTGATAGGCGGGGGGCGTTTTGGAGTGCTATACTCAGAAATTCTCAAGTTTTCTGGGCAGGACTGTACATTTGTTGAGGCAACCATTTAAAGAGTTTACCTACTTGTTCTTCTTTGGTAGGAAAACAATGTTCTGTTTCCTTCTCTTTTCTGACAGAGCTCTCTTTTCTTCTTCTTCTTCTTCTTCTTCTTCTTCTTCTTCTTCTTCTTCTTCTTCTTCTTCTTCTTCTTCTTCTTCTTTGGGTTGTAAAGAAACAGTGAATTGATGCAGCACAGAGAAGCTTGTAATAAATCATACAAATGAGAAACAGAAAGCCAGAGAATTAAAGTTCTGCTATTACATTTTACAAAAACCTTGTCTCATATTTAACCATTTGATACATGGTGCACGTTTTTCGGACCAAGCTCGCACTATTTCTTACTGATAGTATAATCAGTCCTATGCACTGAGCACTTTGTACAAAACGTATGTTGCCCAAAGTTTATAAAGATACCTTACCCATCAGTAGTTATAGCAATGTCATTTATGAATTTTCGAGACGGTGTGATTCCAGGCATTATTATTATTATTATTATTATTATTATTATTATTATTATTATTATTATAAATTTTCCCAGTTGGGTTATTCTTTCACTAAATTACTTCGACCTCGCCATTGGTACCAGTTTGCTGATGACGCTTGTTGTTTTGTAATTGTTGCAAATAATCACGACTGATTATTTAATATTTCTGTAAGACTATCTCCTGGTTTGCGGTTTCTTAAGAATTACACAAACCAGCATTACCTGAGCTGAGAAACCCTATGTTTCATATTTAAAAAGAACTTTCTATTCAGATTCTGATTAGTAAGATAAGTAGGGCTAAATTCTGTATAAACGAAAGGAAAATAAAAATGAGAGGATCAGTTACTGTACCTCTTTCTACCAAGCAAAGAGGTTTAAAAACTTCAGGCAGAATTGCAAATTTCATATTTTATTGTGAATTTTAATTCATAAATAGGGCTTCCTTGACCCACAGTTTTTCTGCATTGATATCTCTGTGGTTGTTAACCATAGATTTAATAATAGCTTCGCTAGATTGAGAACTAGGCCCGATTCCATTGTTCAAAAGCGAGTCAATCAGTCTCTTCGGACACCTACCATTTGTTGTATGTTACTTAGATGATGTGTTAATCTTTAGTAATACTAGAGAGGAGCACACATCACATGTTCGTCAAGTGCTTGACATCTTTTGTGACCGGGGTATGACCTTAAATCCCCAGAAGTGTCACTTTGCTGTCCAAGAAACGATTTGGCTGGGCAGAAAGCTTACCAGCACTGGAATTCTCCCAGAGGAGGGACATTGATGTATTCTGTTGCTTTTGATAGTCAACTGAATTTCCAAGATTCGACGTTTTATAGCAGCTACATGAAGAGGTGGGGCATTGGTGAAAAGTCATCCAAATGTAATCCCCCATCCTCCTCTATACCTTGGTGTTCATAATTTGGCTGGCCACAAAATCTAACGCTGTTGTCATTTTCTGACAGTTTATATTGCATTGTTGATGTCTTAGTATGATAGTCAGTGAACGCTTTGTGCACCATGAAATGTACGCATCTAGTGTATGCAAACTATGTCAAATATGCTTTATTAGCCTATTTTCAACGCTTTGTGCAACATGGAATGTACGCCTCTAGTGTATGCAAACTATGTAAAATATGCCTTATTAGGCTATTTTGAACCCCTTGTACAGCATGGATTGTACGCTTCTCGTGTATGCAAACTATGTCAAATATGCCTTATTAGTGGTCTGAGATTTATCCAAAAGAAACTTGAATATACCTGAAGATCAGAATATTGCACGAAATAGCGAAAACATTGTGCACTGAAAAGATTTTTTTTGTCTGACACTCCGCAGAGTACTGCCATTCAGGCAGTCCAATTTCTGGCTGGCTCCTTCAAAATACAGTTGGGTATACTCTTTCACACATTCCATTTCGGTCATTCTGACGTTAGTACTCTGATGAGTTTAGAAAATTCTTTTGTATAAAATGAAGTACTTTTTTACGTAAATAAAACTTTAGCTGATCAAGTAAGTTTTTGTTTGAAGGGGCTTGAAATATATCTTTTGTGTAGATTATCAATTACGATTCTTGGTAACTTCTTTTAATGACATCGATTGTCTTCTAACAGTTGAAAAATTTCTTTTGTGTAAAATGATGTACTTTTTTACGTAAATAAAACTCTAGATACCGAAGTCGGTGACTTAGGCACCTTAGAATACAACACAGGCTCCGGTTGGGTTGCAGTGCCAAACGATGGCGTGGTAACGGTGCCAGCTGGGCAAACCGAATTTGATGTGCGTATTGCTTCCATTGATGACGCCGTTTATGAAGGCCCTGAAGATTTCAGTGTGACGGTGACTGGCATTGGCGCAGTGCAAGGCAGCGATACCGGTACGGCAACGATGCCTACCGATGGCTGTATGTTTTTTGATTTGAATGCTTTTAAAGTCAATGCGTGTATCAACTTGTATTATTCTAATTGCTGCGAATATAAACCATCGAGGAGCTGCAAACTATG
Organism: Alatinidae sp. Z8VKAUB7J3; assembly: GCA_010016025.2. Taxonomy (NCBI): domain Eukaryota; kingdom Metazoa; phylum Cnidaria; class Cubozoa; order Carybdeida; family Alatinidae; species Alatinidae sp. Z8VKAUB7J3. The sequence goes on from JAAAKM020721499.1 coordinate 256,422,239, forward strand.
TTCCCACAGTTTGCTCTACACGAAAATACATATTATCGTATCAAAATACGTATTATCGTATCAAAATACGTATTACCGATCCCCGGTGGTGACATATTTTCTATTTCCTACTTTTTCTAGTAATGATTTAATTTGGGATGGCCACGAGGTTTTTAAACCACATTTCAACATCTGTTCATATGCCACTCTTACTAGTCTATCTTTATTACTCTTAGCTAACTTCAGCCAGAATCTAAGCATTAAAATATACCTACGTTGCTTTAAAGAAAACAGGCCCAAATCACCTTTCAGAATCTGTGAATGAGTTGTCTGATGTAGACCAAACACTCGTAGAGCTGGATGTCGATGTCCACCGGTGGATGATTGGGAGCTAATGTGGCGACTAGAGAAATAAAAGTGTGTTTATATGGGAGGTCACCTAGCTCAGTTGGTAGAGCGCACGGCGCGAAAGCGTGGGTCGCGGGTTCGATCTCCGGTAGTGACATACTTTTCTATTTCTCTAGTGTTCTTTTCAAATATTATTATCAGGTCCGGTCCTTAAAGATTTAGGATAAGTCAGGAGTGAGATCTAAAGCAAAAATAGTATAACCAACAGGATAATCCTCTCGACTGATACCATTGCCTATGTCACAGTGAGATTTTCCAATCCCAGAAAACAACGTTTGATAACCATTAACACAGTTGGTTAGCAAAATCAAACTTTAAACTTTTATCTTGCATTGGTGTTCCATTTATGTACACTCCTAGAGATGACAGATGGTAATGATGAATTACCAGACCTTCAAATAGAAAGCCGTACCTGTGTAGACATGCCGATTTTAGGCTTTACCTGACCTTCAGATAGAAAGCCGTACCTGTGTAGACATGCCTACCTTAGGCTTTACCAGACCTTCACATAAAAAGCCGTACCTGTATAGACATGCCGACTTTAGGCTTTACCTGACCTTCACATAGAAAGCCGTACTTGCGTAGACATGCCGACTTTAGGCTTTAATGGCGTCGGATACAGTAAACGAAACTTACAATATTAATGTTCTCTTACATCATCATACGTGGCTTACAATAGTGATCATAAATACTTCATCGTAATTTTCAAGCTCTATATATAGCTCATCGAACCCCTATTTGGCGTGGTTACCTACGGGTCTGTGGTGTACTTGATGTAATCCCCTACTTGATGCAATCCCCTTACAAAGAGGTCATTTACACAGTCTGGCATGGTACCACATGAATCTTTTAAATTGCCTTGTTGCAAGCGTGCTTGCTTCATAGCTAAGATTCAGTTTCTTTACTCAGTTTCTTAACCTAGCCCAATGAAATGTAACTGTAGAATAAAGAGTGACTGCCCTTTGAAGGAGGGTAACTATCTTGTGGAAAGTTGTGTCTATAAAGCAGACGTGACGGTGGAAAATTCTGAGGAAAGGGGAGTATACACAATGCAAAAAAATAGCCAAATCAGGTTGTACTTAAAATGTTGTTTCGTCCGTGCACTCCTCAGAGCAAAATAATCTGAACTAATGGAAATAAAACGAGTAAAACATTTTGCTTATCTGTATTTTTTAAAGAGCCAATCAGACTCTAGACTGCCTGAATGGTTGTGTACTATTTGATCAATCAGTGTCCATTAGAAGTACGTAGATTAACTGAAAAGGCGATAGCACCAAAAGCTGTTTTTAGTGACACTTTCATGCTTGGAATGCGTACATTCCATGGTGCACAATGCGTTTAGAAGATCACCAAAAGCTGTGTTTAGTGACACTTGCATGCTTGGAATGCGTACATTCCATGGTGCACAATCCGTTTAGAAGATCACCAAAAGCTGTTTTTAGTGACACTTGCATCCTGCGAATGCGTACATTCCATGTTGCACAATGCAAATGACCGTGCCTGCACCTGGACTGACCGTGCCTACACCTGGACCAATCTTACCTGCCCCTGAAATGACCTTGCCTTCCTCTGGACCAATCTTACCTGCCCCTGAAATGACCTTGCCTACCCCTGGACAAATCTTACCTGCCTCTGAAATGACCTTGCCTGCCCCTGAACCAAGCGAGCCTCCAGCGAGCCTCTAATGGGGCCTTCTCGACCACGTAAGACTTTACGGGTGTGTACATGAGCGATATCGCAAAAGTGACGCATGACAAAGAAATGTGACCAACTTGCCTTGTATTTCTTCTTGTTGTCGATAACTAAAGTCTCCTAAAATGTACTTTTAGATTTGATGTTGGAAAAAGGCTTTAACCAGTGTTAAAGTAGTCTACGTTCTGCCCGAAAATAGTGAATAAAGCTAGAGAAGTTTACGGGTGTGTACATGAGCCATCTAGTGTATGCAAACTATGTCAAATATGCCTTATCAGCCTATTTCATACGCTTTGTGGCCCATGGAATGTACGTGTCTCGTGTATGCAAACTATGTCAAATATGCCTTATCAGCCTATTTTGATCACTTTTTGCACCATGGAATGTACGCATCTACTTTATGCAAACTATGAAAAATTTGCCTTATTAGCCTGTTTTGAACGCTCTGTGCACCATGGACTTGCTGTTCCTAACGAGGCAGTTTTTTGCATTCCCGCAATATTACATTGAATGTCAATTTTTTTTATCCATTTTTCGAATCCTTTTGTCACACTCCCAAGAGCCCCTATCACTATTGGTACTATCTATATGCTTCTCATTTTCCACATTCTTCTTATTTCCTTTTTCAAATCTTGGTATTTTTCCACCTTTTCCTTTTCTTTTTCTTCTATTCTTACATCTTTGCAATCATAAAATAGTCTAATATCTTCATTTTTTCAACATACGTAGCTATTACCCTCGAAAACTAAAACTTGTGGCATAGGAAAAGAGCCTTTAATCACATTCTTTACCATTTTCAATCATAAAATTGTCTAATATCTTCATTTTTCAACATACGTAGCTATTACCCTCGAAAACTAATACTTTTGAAATAGGAAAAGAGCCTTTAATCACATTCTTTAGACAGGTCTTTTCTTTAAAATCTTTAATAATTATGTCCGGCCTATTTGCCTGGATAGTTCTGTCAGTGTGGATGGAGCCTTTCTCATCTCAATCAAGGACGCTATAACTGGAGACATGATTCAATTCTTAAAATTATATCTGTCTTCTTATCTGCTTCTAATCCGGCCATTCGCATCTTTTCTGATATTCCCGGTTATCAATCTCCGTGCATTATTTCTGCACTACCTTCAAAGACCTATAAAATGCTTCAAATTCTCCAAAATTACTGGCAGCAAGCTGGAAACATGTTAACAGAAGTCGTTAAGCATGTTGGAAGTGGTTTTGGTGATTGTCAAAAGTTGACCAATTTTAGCAAAATTGGCGAAAGCGTGCGCCTTGGACAAAATCTGGTTTTAGGGTCACTATCTTCAAAGACCTATAAATTGCTTCAAATGCTCCAAAAGATGATTATGAAGATGAATATAAAGATGATTATGAAGATGATGATGAAGATGAAGATGATTATGAAGATGATTATGAAGATGATTATGAAGATGAAGATGAAGATGAAGATGATTATGAAGATGATTATGAAGATGAAGATGAAGATGATTATGAAGATGAATATAAAGATGATTATGAAGATGATGATGAAGATGAAGATGATTATGAAGATGATTATATATTAGACTATTTTATGATTGCACATGGTAAAGAATGTGATCAAAGGCTCTTTTCCTATTTCAAAAGTTTTAGTTTACCGGGGTAAGAGCTACGTATGTTCAAAAAATGAAGATATTAGACAATTTTATGATTGCAAATGGTGAAGAATGTGATTAAAGGCTCTTTTCCTATTACAAAAGTTTTAGTTTTCGAGGGTAATAGCTAGGTCTGTGGAAAAAACAGCTCTCTGTTTGGCCAAGTTTATTACAAACAATGTTTAAGGTTGCTCTTTCTAATTTACCTATGTGTATCATTTATCACTTCTATTTTCAAAGGGACTTCTCACAGAGCGACAGGTTCTATAGCCCTCAGTGAGCACGGGGGTTTAGTTCTCATCTGATCATTCTTTTGTGTCAACTGCGTTATCGCAGCATCAGCTTGCTAATGGGCGTACCTCACTTGGATACGTAATATAACGATGGAAACAGAGGTTGTCTGACTGCCTGCTTATGAGACAAACAGATAAATTTCTCTATTTTAATCATTAGATGTAAAAATAATACTATTTTCTCTGAATCACCTCTTTCCTTCATGGAAGCTCATGACAAAACTAAAACTAAACTAGTTTTGCACGAAACAGGAGTTTCTTATTTACGGGATTTCCTGTTAGATTTATGATTTATCAAGACAAGGGAGCAAGGTCAAGACAAGGGACCAACATAGTCAAGATAAAGGAGCACAGTCAAGATAAAGGAGCAAGAAAATCAAGATAAAGGAGCACTGATCTACCTATCTATCTATCTATCTATCTATCTATCTATCTATCTATCTATCTACCTACCTACCTACCTATCTATCTATCTATCTATCTATCTATCTATCTATCTATCTATCTATCTATCTTATTCCACAACTCGATTTAAAACTCAAAGTGCCGGGAAGCAGGCAGTCAGAACTGGGAAAACAATGCTGTGCACGTATACTCGAAGGCACTATACTCTCGTAGATTTATTATAAGTGAGAATGAAGCGCAATTACACGCTGCATGTGACACAGTATTTTGTTATGTTGACAGAGCTGATCGCTCACGTGGGCTCTGAGACGTGCGAGAAGTATCACTTTGCTACCAATATAAATGTTTAACTGCAATGTAATAAGTGTAATGGTTTCTTAATAGATCTTTATAGGTCCAAAGGAAGTCAACTTTTTAAGATTTGTCTCTGCCATCATACTGTGAAACCGTAACCTTCCCTAAAATCAGGAAAACTCCAGTAGCGGATGGTGGGCATTTATTATGGGTGTGCTGTCCACATCTGGGTAGGCAAATTACGTTATTTAGTCTCTCTACAGTAGGAGCAGTGCAAGAGTGATGATTCTGAATCTTCTAAGTATTCCTCGTCTCATAAATCAAAGTCTAGCTCAGGTCAGTCAAAAGGCAAAAACCCAATAGAACATCGATCCTGGTATGATTCCTTTTATGCGATAGTTGACAGCAAACCAGTTGATGCAAGTTTTAAACTAAATTATTTAAGCTAGTTTTGTCAGGAAAGCCAAAGCAGGTTATACTTATGAAGAATGTAGATTGACTTTTCCACGTTTTCTTCATCTGTTACATCGATATTCTTTAATCTCTTCGTCACCACAGCACGACATGCTCCTCGAAGGTTGATCAATTCTTCTAAAGACGAATTTGAAACGTTCAATCCTGAAGTAGCCATATTGAAGGTGAAAGAAAAGAAATTTCTGCTCGCAGCGCCACTTGTTACGACGGCCGACTCGAACTTTACAAGGGCAAAATGTTGTGCATCATCAGTTGGAAGCAGGTTGTGTCGTCCCTGGGTGGGATTGAACTACCAAACTTTCGCTTAACAGCCGAACGCGCTAACCGATTGCGCCACAGAGACTCGTTCACAAACCACCGCTTTATTGTTATAAATCTACGTCAAAGCTGAAGAATCAAAATAGCTTCTTACCTAGTATTTGATACAATCAGCCTGATAACATAAGACACTAACAAAGAAATGAATAAGAAATGCAGTGCAATGCATTATTATTCCTATAGACTAATGATTCGGCAGGATGAAAAAAATTATATTTTAAAATGCCGTGAATTGTTTCACCAATTTGTCGTTGACATGTATGCTAAAATTGGATCAGAACGTTTGCTATATATCCGCCTGAATCAGACCAAGCTCCGCTCTGAACAATACATTCATTTGCGAGATGCAGCATTCCAAGCATGCAATTGTCACTGAAAACGCCTTGTTAGGTTATTTTGAACCCATTGTGCACCATGGAATGTACGCGTTCCAAGCATGCAATTGTCAATAAAAACGCCTTCTTAGGTTATTTTGAACACATTGTGCACCATGTAATGTACGCATTCCAAGCATGCAATAGTCACTAAAAACGCCTTGTTAAATTATTTTGAACACATTGTACACCATAGACTGTAGGGCATGCTTATTACCTATGAACATATTTTAGGGCATGCTTCATCAATAAACGTAGGGCATGCTTCACCAATAAACGTAATTTTTGTGTAGGCCCTTCTGGAAAATCGGTGAACCCTTCTAAGTTTGGTGTGACATTTGTCGATATATCTCTGCACTTTAGAATCATTTTAGAATCATTTTGAGGGCCCTAACATGAAGGGACAAGACATGAACAGGTTTTGGAAACTTCGTCACTTTTCGAAGTACAGTTGTTGACGTTGGTAATATCGATCTTTCATTTGAATAGTGGCTGGGACTGCCTTTCATGAATAGAACCAACTCTGGATTTGGTAGTTAAGTCTTAAAGTTTGGTCCTTGGGACATATCTCTAATGAACGATACGAAGGACACTCAGTTTTACGTGTTCCGATATTTGAATTCTTGTCCAGTCGTTACCTGTTGCTATTCTAAACGCATTGTGCACCATGGAATGTACGCATTTCAAGCATGCAAGTGTCACTAATAACAGCTTTTCGTGCTATTCTAAACGCATTGTGCACTATGGCATGTACGCATTCCAAGCATGCAAGTGTATTCTAATCGCATTGTGCACCATGGAATGTACGCATTCCAAGCACGCAAATGTCACTAAAAACAGCTTTTGGTGCTGTTCTAAACAAGCAGCGTTTTTAAAGAAGAGGTACTCCTTGGCAGAGTCGCTTTGCTTAGAAGTGTTACTTGTTTATGAAATGCGACGTGGTTGTTTCCTTTTAAGAGTTGATGCTTTGCAAGTAGGTATGCTGCCTAATTCAGTCAACCAATAGAACACTGGCAACCCCACACCTATAAGGGAACTAGTATACTTTAGAGAAGCACCTTGGCAAACGGATAAAGGCTTTTGTTACACACCTATGCAGCTAATGTCGCACACATGTGAAGAATGTCGCACAATATGCATGCAGCCAATGTCGCACACACTTTGCAGCCATGGTTACAATGAAGCAGCCAATGTCGCATTAAATATCCCTCTCTCTCTCTCTCTGTCTCTCTCTCTCTCTCTCTCTCAATAGAAAAAGTAGGGGCTCTTTACTGCATTGGCATAGTCCTTTTAAACAATGCAAATATATGGCACATATAGCTTAAAGTGTTTACTATCAAATCTAGTTTATGAATAAGACATAATATATGGCACATATACCTTAAAGTTTATGAATAAGACATAATATATGGCACATATAGCTTAAAGTGTTTACTATCAAATCTTGTTTATGAATAAGACATAATATATGGCACATATAGCTTAAAGTGTTTACTATCAAATCTAGTTTATGAATAAGACATGTAAAAGGCAGCTTCTGTCCATACAGAAGGAAAACCTACTCCACTGTATGAAATACTTCTTAGGTCTATCAATTTATTGCTTGACATTTGAAATTGATCCATTAAGAATGTTCATAACTGCAGTAAATTAAGTAGCTGTGATAAGAGCGATTTTGGTTTAAAGCACAGAAACTGCAAGAGCACAAGTAGAATGTAGAGGGAGAAATAAGCCTCTACTATAATGCAAGGCATATATCTTGTCATGTTAGGGTAAGGGACCGGGATACATAAAACTTGTCAGTAATGGTGACATTTAAAAATAGTTGCAAGTGAGAAATCGAATGGTATATTCCATTTTTTCTTTTATGCCTTGCATACAGGATACATGCAAGGCATATATCTTGTCATGTTAGGGTAAGGGACCGGGATACATAAAACTTGTCAGTAATGGTGACATTTAAAAAAACGTTTACAGGACTGAATTATACACTCTGTGGCCGATCATCCGAAGCAAACTGAAAATTTGATTAAAATACTTGTCCAGTCGTATTAACAAAACTACGTAAGCCGTTGCTAGCCAAACGTTACTTGAATATTGGGTATACCGTATTTCCTTCGATAAACGCCGCCCTCTATTAAACGCCGCACTTCTAGTCGAACATTTGTAAAAGTCCCTTCCTCCTATTTTTGTGATCAAGCTTACTGTGCTATTTCAACATTATTGAAAAACGTCTCTTGGATTAATTAAAATTAGGACAAATATTGCACATCCTCCTATTTAATAAATTGAATCCAATGAGCTTTCTTCTAACCAGTGTTGAGCTTTCTTTTTTGTGATCAAGCTTACTGTGCTATTTCAACATTATTGAAAAACGTCTCTTGGATTAATTAAAATTAGGACAAATACGAAAGCATGATCACCAAATGCCCCCCTCCATCCTCCTCCCCACCATGAAACACGGAGGTGTGAATTTTACTTATGGTACGCAAAGAGGGAATCGTGATGAAGCGATTTATATCTAAACACCCCGATGACGACATGTGGGAGCTAAAAAAGGGTGTCTTCTCGTCATCTTAAACTGATGCCGGACGGATAAAGGGATTGTAAACCTTTTTAGCTATACCATAATATTAACTTTAAACTTTTCGAAGGAAGAAGGCTACGACATTTATCAGTTGTTCTTAACCTGTGTAATCTAGTCAATAAGAAACGCGTGACAGCAAGTCAGTATTTAACAGGAAGTTACTTGTCAAAACAAAGAAATATTTCAAATTGATATTTTGTCACGTTTTTGCGACACGCCTTACAAAGCAAGCATTATATTATAACTTTGCTTGACAACCTTTTCAAGTACTGAAGATACTCGCCCATTCAAGACAATATTTCATGCGGCTGATCTCAGAACAAGTTATTCTAAAGCGATTCTTTACATCGGCGCGGTCAAAGGCTCTAATTTGAATTTCTTACTAATAGCATCTCGAAAAAAAAATTCACTTTATAAATCCTGGGCGTCTGTCAAATAATGATTCTCTTTTAATAAATTATTGAAAACATTGAGCATGTAGAAAGGACTTTATTTGGGGATCAAAGCTCATCATGAACAATAGTTTTACGTACTCCTTCTAAAAGGCGAGTTTTGCAAGCGCTGGGTACTCATAACGCTTTTATACTGAGAAAGATGTATGGACTGTTGGATTATTCCAAAACGTACTATCTGAAAATTAGCTTACCTTCCACCTTAAATCTCATGGTGACAGGAATGGGCACTTTAGAGTTTCCAACCTTCCTCTGTCGAGAAAAAGGTAAAGGACTACCCACAAAATCTTCTGCGTTGGTGTCGAAATCTCTATCCCAATAGGCAAGTAGGGATTGCATGCTTAAGCAATTCGATATGCACAGAGCCTTGGAAAACATACGATCGTGGTAGAAACAAAAAAAAACTGTGTAAAATTTAGGACAAAAGATCATGACCGAAATTAAAGATTATTGGACCAGAAAATTGATTCGATAGCAGTTAGGGTAGGTAATAGTAGTTAGTGTAGGTAAGTAGTTTTAATGCAGATAGATAGTTAGTGGTAGTTGCTGTGGCTTGTATAACTACAAGTAGATTTTTTTCTTTTAATGTTGGCATTTGATACGCATTAGATGATACTTGGAAGGAAATGGTCGACCACCCATTGTGCACCAAGCAAGTATTTCCTGTAGAGGAAAAGACGTCGATTCAATAAATGGAATGCGTACTTTCCATGGTGCATAATGCGTTTAGAATAGCACCAAAAGCTGTTTTTAGTGACACTTGCATGCTTGCAATGCGTACATTCAATGGTGCTCAATGCGTTTAGAATAGCACCAAAAGCTGTTTTTAGTGACACTATCGTGCTTGGAATGCGTACATTCCATGGTGCACAATGCGTTTAGAATAGCACCAAAAGCTGTTTTTAGTGACACTTGTTCCGGGTCTGGACAAATGAGGCGCCAGCAATTCAAGTGATAGTCGGAAACAACAGAGAAAACCGTTGGAAAAGAACTAAATTTTTTGTTACTTTTCCGACGAATTTTGCTTTTGCATATGTTAATCAAATTTTAACTTTCATGGCAAAGTAGTAGCGTTCGCATGCAAGTAAACCTGCCTTTAACATGCCAGACGCTTGTCTGGCGACGGGTTTTACTTGAAGAAGTATAACCAAAGCAAAGTAACATAGTAGTAATCATTCGGCCTTATCTCTTGCATATTCGCAAGATACAAAAATTGTACAGTACAGTTAACCTTTAAGTTTTGACACTTGTTCTGTTCACAATTTTTGCTTCTTTTTACCCTTATTCTAGTAGTAGAAGAAAGGGAAGGGCCATGTAAATGATTACACAGAAACAAGAGGGGGCATACTCAACAATTGAGTGAGTGAGTGAGTGAGTGAGTTAGTGAGTTAGTTAGTTCGTTAGTTAGTTAATTAGGTTAGTCAGTTTGTCAGTAAGTCAGTTAGTCAGTTAGTTAGTTAATTAGTTAGTTAGTTACTTAGTTAGTTAATTAGTTAGTTAGTTAGTTACTTAGTTAGTTAGTTAGTTAGTTAGTTAGTTAGTTAGTTAGTTAGTTAGTTAGTTAGTTAGTTAGTTAGTAGGTCATGGCACTAGGTCATGGCACTGAGACATGGCACTAGGACATGGCACTAGAACATGGCACTGGGAAATAGCACTAGAACATGGCACAGGGACATGGCACAAGGGCATGGCACAAGGACATGGCACAAGGACATGGCACAAGGACATGGCACAAGGACATGGCACAAGGACATAGCACAAGGACATGGCACAAGGACATGGCACAAGGACATGGCACATCGAAGTCTCTGGGACACCCGTTATATTTAAGTTGGACACTGGAGCAGAATGTAACATTCTCCCAGAACCTATTTTTCCAGGGATTGGGCTGCATTGAAGGTGAGTATAATATTCGTCTAAAGGAGGGTCATACACCTTCTATCCAGCCTAGTAGAAGAGTACCTATTAGCATGTTAGATCGTCTCAAGACTACATTAGAATCTTTAGAAACACGCAAAGTATTCCGAAAACTGGAACGGTGTCCCCCTTCGCCTTTGTAACGTTTTGTGTGGCCTCTGTTTTCTTTTAAGACAACTTTCAACTTTCAAATCAAATATCTAGCGCCCCGTTATGAAGGGACGGCATAAGGTCAATCGAGCAAGATAGTCCATCAGTCGAGTTCCTTCATGCCCGAAAAACGACGACAAAAGTGCTTTCACATTATCTTAGGCACATCCAAATCTTTTTGCCAGCCAGAGAGTGGGCACTCAATTGCCCCCTCTTTTACAAGCACATCATTACTGTAATAGTATGCCATACTCTCCCTGACGCTATACTCCCTGAGACTCCCTGAGTTTTGTGAGAAGTCTCGACGTCTAATCGTTCAATTATGACAACTGTATAGCGAAGGGGTGGCCAATCTTTTTTGCGCATTTGGCCGCAACAAATTTTTCAACAAGACTTTTGTGCACCATGGAATGTACGCATCTAGTGTATGCAGACTATGTCAAATATGCCTTGTTAGCCTATTTTGAACGCTTTCTGCACCATGGAATGCACGCATCTGGTGTATGCAAACTATGTCAAGTATGCCTTTTTAGACTATGTTGAACGCTTTGTGCACCATGGAATGTACGTATGTAGTGTATGCAAACTATGTCAAATATGCATTTTTAGCCTATTTTGACTGAGTTTGAAGGAGAGAGATGGTTGTCGGTGGTTGTTGTATCTGCGAGAAGATCAATCACTAAGAACACAGATATTACTCTTGTCTTGAATATAATTTTTCTCATGACAACTCACAAAACAGTCGCTTTGAAAAAAATACTACAACTCACAAAACAGTCGCTTGAATACAAATACTAAGATTTGTAGTGTCTGATCCGAGCGCAAAGAAAGACTAACTGCGCTGTAGCAGTTTTGTTGTCTACGCATTTAGATTTTAGTGTCTTCCTTGAAAGTACCTCCACACAATTTTTTTTTCTTCTATTTCTATTTTCCTTTTCATACCATGAAGTCAAGGTCGATTGGCCTACTGTACATGGGCTTTAGCATTTTTGTTGTCTACGCATTTAGATTTTAGGGTCGTCCTTGAAAGTACCTCCACACATTTTTTTCCCTTCTATCTGTTCCTCTACTTAATAAGTAATAGTTCACTGTATGTTAGTTAAAATGTATCAATAAAAAAAAATTTGGTTGTCCGCACTAAACCTCGGGAGAAAATTATTAGTAAGTTATCATCGTCTTTTTCTTCTTCTTCTCTTCTTCTCCTTCTTCTTTTTCTTCTTCTTCTTCTTCTTCTTCTTCTTCTTCTTCTTCTTCTTCTTCTTCTTCTTCTTCTTCTTCTAAATATATATGAGAAAATCTTGCCCTAATTCTGATAAAGCTCCCCTGCCCTCAAAAAGTTCTAGTTGCACCCCTGAATGTATACATACAGTCACTCGGGGTGACTTTGTGCAATATTTTAGGACAACTTCAATTAAAAACAATGTTAGGAAACTTTCAATAAAATTAATTTGTTTTTCTCACCTAGAACAGTTTATACTAAAGATTTAGTAAAACATTGACAGACAGACATTGGACTGGATCACTTGTGAAAGGGCACACAGGGCCATGGTTTCATCCAGCTTTTCAGGTCCCCCCATAAATCCTAGGTCCCCCCATGGGTAAAATTTTCTCCGGTCCCCCCATAATTTGGTGCACCATAAAAATTTGAGGTCCTCTCGTAAATGAGAGTGGACCGAAAAAAGAAAAAGTCTGGGTTCACTAAATGAGATGAGAATGACCAATGCTTTTGTTTACATCCTTGCCGAGTTAGCCTCGTTTTCGGTTATGATGATGCAACCTAATTAAGAAGGGTCTATTGAAGAAAAGAGAGTAAGTGCCTTTTGTTTCAAAACGCCCACAGGATGTTGCAACATAAATAGTTCAAGTGTGATTGATGCCCCATTCATATGTCATTGAGATTGAAGGACTCAACTTCTAATTCCCGAGATTTGAGTTTCCGATCAGCGTAGTTACACTATTTGAACATATTGGGAATGCGTTCTGCATGCTGGAATATGAGTATTTCAATAGTGCCATTGATCGTAGTTACACTATTTGAAAATATTGGGAATGCATTCTGCACGCTGGAATAAAAGCTTTTCAATAGTGCCATTGAGCGTAGTTACACTATTTGAACATATTGGGAATGCGCTCTGTACGCTGGAATGTGAGCATTTCAATAGTAGTAACCCATGCAGTATAGTTGGTGTCACAAGTACGTATATGAAATATGCACAACGATAGATTTTATAGTAATCTAGGAGGACAATGTGCCATTGCTTTCCGTTTCGTATTTGTAAAAGGACACAATATCCTTACTTGATGATAAGGTTCGATTTAGGACTTTTCCATCTCCATGGGATTGCGTTTTCTCGCTAATGTGTTCCATTTAGCCTATAATACTATTTTTCTGTTTATTTAGGGTAGTTTCAATGTCGGGCCCACTGCTCATCAGGGGTCTTTGATTGAGAGACTACTACGGGGCGGTTGAGTCTTCCTCTAGGCTTGCTTCTCTGTTCGGTGGCCTAAATCGAGGGACATCGCCCTTTAACGGTCAGGCCGCTATTTATTTTGTAAGTTAACCTGTTCAGTGCTTTTTCTGTGTATTAGGGGTAGTTGCAAAATCTTCAGTGCCAAGAGTACGGTCACGCTGCTAAGGACTGTAAAAACGCTACTCGCTGTTCCCGTTGCAGTGGCAATCATGCGAACAATAAAGAGAAACCCCAGGATGTAAAAGCTGTTGTATCTATTCCCAAGATGGATTATATGTAAATATAATCAATGACAAATCATAAATCTATAGGCATAATATGTCATTGCTCTGCATTTCTCATCCATTTCTTTGTTCGTTCAAAATAGGCTAATAATGCATATTTGACATAGTTTACATACACTAGAAGCGTACATTCCATGGTGCACAAAGCCTTCAAAACAGGCTAATCAGGCTTAATTGACTTAGTTTGCATACAATAGATACGTAGATTCCATGGAGCACAAAGCGATTAAAATAGGCTAATGAGGCATATTTGACATAGTTTACATACACTAGAAGCGTACATTCCATGCTGTCTGTTTTGTCACTTTTCTTTGAAAAACATGATTATTATATCTTTAAACTTAGCTTTTCTTTCCTGAAATTGTACTGTTAAAATTTGAAGTGAAAAATGCAAAATTTGTTGAAATTTCTCAAAAAATTAAAAAATATGTTGCCTAATAATGTGAAGCTCGCTAGGGAATCTTATATAACAATATATGCAAAATGATTATAAGAAAATCACATCTTTAGTTGTTTCCCTCTAGTACGCACTTCTTAATTTCAATGCCAATGTTGAAATAATCAGCATAGACTAATAGTGGAAACTGTAGTATTTATTTTATTCAAAAATATAACTTTCACGGCTAGTTACAAAGAAAATGGTATGGAATTTGGGATTTTAAAGTGTGGAATAATGGTTATTAACAGAGAAAAGATAAGTAAAATAATAGAATTCAAGTATTAAATGGAGATACTTTAAGAGTAAACTTAAAACATATTTATTTTGCCAGGCATACGGCACGTAGAAAGTTCATTATACCAAACGAATGTATGTAAATTAAATTGTAAAGCGTTTAGAGACATTAAGCGTTTAGAGACATATATTATTATTATTATTGTTATATCGAAGTTTTTTAAGTTTCTGCATTTCTCTTTGTAAGTAACCGGGTCTCTTCCCGAGACCTAAGGGTAATTACACGGACGATTGCTTCCGTATCATAGGAAAGGCCAGGTCTGCATTTCATTTGGCGGTTCTGGAGTCAGTCCACATAACAGCAAGAAAACCTTTGCTATGCAGACAAAAAGAATTCGTTTTCTCGTTAGGCCTATTCAATTAATTTTGTTGTAATGAACGCTGATTGGTCCAAAAACACAAGCCATTCAGGCAGTCCAATTTCTGATTGGCTCCTTCAAAATAAATGTTTACTGAAGTACGCCTGTCCTCCCGAAGAGAAATGTCTTCTCAATAAGATGTCCACCATATAACAGTTATCATTTGTCAAAGAATTAAAAAAAAAATTGGAATAAATGTATATGCAACCAAACGAAACTTGTCTGGAACAAAAATGAACTTAGTTTTAAGAGCTACCGATGAAATAACAAGTAACGCTTTCTGCTAGCCGATTCTTGTTAGTGTTTACTAACTACAAGAGGGTAATACAGGTTTATGAAAGCCACAAAAAAAGAGTTCTTTGGCTGTTGCTAACCACATTCATGAGGTTTATTGCTGAAATGTAGATTTTTAAGAGAAAAAAAAAAGAAAAAGAAAAAAACTTCGTCTATTCGCCGTTACAAACTACACAAGGCTTATACATGTTGTCTACTGGCTGTCTATATTATTCTTCTCTTGGTCGAAAGAGTATGTAGTATTTTGTTGTGAACAAAGGAGTCGTGACATAGACTTAATCAAACGATAATGCTGTTTTGTGTCCTTTGGGAAGAGAAGTAAGTAAACATGGTGGAGGCTTTGTCGTTCTAAAGTGATATATGATGGAAATACTTCCTTATAGTAGGGCAGAAATAGGGTTGGACTGGGAATAAATTCTGATGTTAACATATTTAGTACCATTAGAACCGCAAAGCTGGCCTCACATTCCTTAGGCTAACCATCCCACGTTCTACATCTAGTGCGTACATCCAGTATGTGCAGCCAGTGTCTACAGTCAGTGTGTACAGTCAGTGTGTGCAGTCAGTGTGTACAGCCAGTGTGCACAGCCAGTGTGCACAGCCAGTGTGTACAGTCAGTGTGCACAGCCAGTGTGTATAGCCAGTGTGTACAGCCAGTGTCGAGGTAAGATTCTCGAGCCCGTCTTCGGCCAGATAGTTTGCTGTTGGCAGATTATACAAAGCAATTGTAAGAAGAATATACTTAGAAACTCAATACTCATTGAAATTTTGAAAGATAATGCTTACTTTATAGATAAGCCACTTTAAGGTATTTGGGATTTTTCTTTTTGTAGACATAAAAGTCCTGTTTGCAAACTCGAGTGCGTAGTAGATCCGCAGTCGAACAAAGAGCTTCATTACCCTCGAAAACTAAAACTTTTGAAATAGGAAAAGAGCCTTTAATCACATTCTTTACCATTTGCTATCATAAAAAAGTCTAATATCTTCATTTTTTCCACAGACGTAGCTATTACCCCCGAAAACTAAAACTTTTGAAATGGGAAATGAGCCTTTAATCACATTCTTTACCATTTGCAATCATAAAATAGTATAATATCTTCATTTTTTCCACAGACATGCAGTGTTCGCAGACTAGGGGCCTAGTGTATCCTCAGGCTTGAATTAATGATCCAGGCGGGGGAGGGGCTTTAAGCCTCAAGCTCCATGGCTTGCTTCTCTGCTCGGTAGCCTTAATTGAGGGGCGTTGCCCTTGGACGCCCGAGCTGCCCTTTATTTGTTAGTTAGCCTGTTTGGTGGTTTTTCTGTTTATTTAGGGTAGTTTCAATGTCGGACCCACTATGGAGTGAGGAGACAGAAAGACTGTTTGTAAATTTGGTGATATCTCAAATACGCATCATTGGATTTTAAAATCGTCTCAGGAGCGGTATTAACATTACTTAAGAAGCGGCCAACTGTCTCGAGTACATTGTAAACATTTAACCGAAGTTAATATCCAAAGTATTTGTTAAAAAGCATGACATAATTGGGCCCCGAGATGTTTATGTTTGCATTGAAGCATTTTGTTTTTCTCTTTTTTCTTGCTTTACAATCTAAGACAACACAGTGTGTCGCGTCTCCAATCACGTTCAGCTGGATGTCAATCTGTACCGGTAGAGGATTGGGGCCTAATTGGACTACTAAAGGTATACAATATGTTAATATCGGAGGCCAGCTTCTTTGGTTCGTAGGCAACAAGCTGCGATAGCGTGAATCACGGGGATGACCTCATTCTGTTTCTTTCTTTCAATGTATTATTGGTGCTGTGCCTTGAGTCAGATGTTGCTCTGGTCCTTTTTTCCTCATGATGCGCCAGTAGACACTTCTGGTGGCTCACTAGTATCTGGAGATTCACTAGTATCTTCTTCTATTCCCTTCAGCAATATTTCCTTTTGAGTACAGCTAAGATCTAATTTTCTCCAGTACATATTTATCAAAACGCTTCATTTGGCACAACAACTTAGGCTTTGTGCACCATGGAATGTACGCATCTAGTGTATGCAAACTATTTTAGATATGCGTCATGAGCCTATTTTGAACGATTTCTGCACCGTGGAATGTACGCATCTAGTTGATGCAAACTATTTTAGATATGTGTCATGAGCATATTTTGAACGCTTTGTGCACCATGGAATGTAGACATCTAGTGTATCCAAACTACGTCAAATATGCGTAATTAGCCTATAGGAATCTCATATTGTTAGGTTGTAGGACTTTTATCAAGGCAATTTTAAATGTAAACAGGTTTTATTATACATAGATACTTTATTTAGGGACCAAGACTTCAACTGATCATTATGCTGAAAATATGTATATTTCTGGCACTGACGAAGGCTCAAAGCCGAAACACAATAAATATTAATTAATTAATTTCCCCATACCCACTGACTGGAGGAGAATTCGCGACCAAAACGTTTCTTTAGAAGGAGGTTGACGTTTTTAATATGTTGTAGATGAGTTTTCTTCTCCATCCGTTGGTTAATTTCGGAAATGTAACGGGAGAACCAAAACATATCAAAAAATGAAAGAAACTGTCGAACCTTATTAAATTGCTGCCTATAGGCATTTTGGAAATAATGCATTTGACTTTTGGTCTTAGAAATTTCATCATTGAGAAAAGCGCGTTCTGCTTGACGTCCACTCACATGGTGTAAGGAATCTTACATTACGAGATAAGTCTAACAGTGATAAGATGTTACCCATCATAGCACTTTACTTATTCGTTTCGTTGTAAGATTCCCATCCTTAACCAAGGAAATACGGAGTTCCGCTTGTCGTCTACTCCTATGGTATAGGGAATCTTACATTACGAGATAAGTCTAACAATGATAAGATGTTACCCATCTTACTACTACTACTACTACTACTACTACTACTACTACTACTACTACTACTACTGCTGCTGCTGCTGCTGCTGCTGCTACTGCTACTGCTGCTGCTGCTACTACTACTACTACTACTACTACTACTACTACTACTGCTGCTGCTGCTGCTACTGCTGCTGCTGCTACTACTACTACTACTACTACTACTACTACTACTACTACTACTACTACTACTACTACTACTTTGATGGTTACATTTCTTTCGGAAGGAACGGTCATGTCAATCATTATGCATGTCTTTTCTATTTTGTCTTTGATGATTATGTCTGGTCGGTTTGCAAGTATCTCTCTGTCTGTGTTCACAGACATATCCCATAGTACTGTGATGTATTATTATTATGTGTTTATTTACTTATTTTATCTGTTTATTACAATCTTTTGCCGGGTGTTTACCTATAACCTAGGTAGTGTAGTGTAGTGTAGTGTAGTGTAGTGTAGTGTAGTGTAGTGTAGTGTAGTGTAGTGTAGTGTAGTGTACTGTACTGTACTGTAGTGTACTGTACTGTACTGTACTCCTGTTTTACTTTTGAGGTTACAACTGCAGATTAGTTGTCGAGAAATCCCCTTTTGGGAATCATCGTTTAGGTACGTGACCTGCTCTCTCGTGAAGAGCAATGACTTGAGGTTATCTATGCTGCAACAGAGCAGTATTGTTTACCCTAAATTATGGCACTTGGTTTAACTTCACACTTGCCTGTTTCAAGCATTGAAGTTATGGCCAAGTGATTAAAGCAGTAGACGCTTTAATCACTTGATAAATATAGTAGACGCTAATTTAGTGCTTTTCGTATAGATTCTTAGTTAGCTCGTCGAGTTGATTAATTAGGGACTGCTGGTTTAGTTGCCCCTTCTCATTTTCTTGGTTATGCATTTATTGTTTTGGTTAGTTCAGAGGCCTCCTGTTCAGAGGCCTTGATGGATCCTGTTCAGAGGCCTTGATTTAATCCTGTTCAGAGGCCTTGATGAGTGAGTTTTTTTCTGTGCCGGCTTTCTTCTCATTTTCTTGGTTATGCATTTATTGTTTTGGTTAGTTCAGAGGCCTCCTGTTCAGAGGCCTTGATGGATCCTTCCATCTGTTTCCTCCCTACATTCAATACAGGATAGTTTTCATTCTAAAACAGTCTTCTTTCAACTGTAATGGCAAAGACAGCTTAGAAATTGAAGGTGTTAAATTTCGAGTAGAAAACATTCTATTACAAATATCCTAGAATGCTCCACCGAGCCGGATTTGAACCAGCGACCTAAGGATATCTGACCTATTACCACTACAGTCCTCCGCTCTACCAACTTTAGCCTATTTTGAACGCTTTGTGCACCATGGAATGTACGCATCTAGTGTCTGCAAACTATGTCAAATATGCCTTATAAGCCTATTTTGAACGCTATGTGCACCATGGAATGTACGCATATAGTGTATGAAACTATGTAATATTTGCCTTATTAGCCTATTTTGAATGCTTTGTGCACCATGGAATGTACGCATCTAGTGTATGCAAACTATGTCAAATATCTGACACTCCTCAGAGTACTAACGTCAGAATGACCGAAATGGAATGTGTGAAAGAGTATACCCAACTGTACTTTGAAAGAGCCAATCAGAAATTGGACTGCCTGAATGGCTTGTGTTTTTGGACCAATCAGCGTACTCTGAGTACACAGGTAAAGTCTCTGATGACTGTAGTTAATTCTTTCTGTCCATTATTTTTGTTACAAACACTTCAATCATGGACAAGAAATATTGCAAAACGGCATATCCCTGCAAACCTGCCCATACTGCAGCCCCCGCAATTAGATATAAAACGCCGCAATGAAGGTAAGGCACCGCGGAAATTACCGCGACAGTTTTTTCCAGGGCAGAGAAAAAATTCCAACTTCTATGACGCTGTAAACAATCTCACCCCTTGAAAAAATTACCAGCCTCCTATGTAATTTTATTACTGTGGTATTGAAGTGCATGTCCCGCGAAAGAAACTTGTTGGTAGTTTGGAAAGAGAATGAGAGGAAGGCCAGTGATATGGGGCTACAGATACCTATTTGTTGTCTGTTACAGAGGATGTTAAAGCTGTGTTAATGTAACATGGGAGTGCTAAGTGGAAGGCCTTTTGGCAAGGAATGGATGTAGTATCTGTTCTCATTGATGACAGATGCTTTCCATAATCCGCGAAAGGCGGTCTTTCTTTGCCTTTAGTTCTGAATAAGGAATTCCTGTTATTTGAGTAGAATTTTGAGCCATATCAATGTTTTTTTTTTTCAAAATTTAGGAAATGTATTTGTATATCTTTAAAATCTTATAAAATAGAATTGAGCAAAGTTATGGAGCTGAAAACAATTTTGTTGTACTTCAATTAAGCAGAAGATCTATTTTGCAAGGTTCCACTTTTATAACACACATATGGACCCTCCAAGGGTGTTGGACAGACTTCTAGCATCTCGTAGCAACTTTCTCCAAGCGTCCCGGTCTTCCGCCATGTTGATGGTGAGATTCCAGGTGTGCAGGTCTTGCAGGATGGTGAGATTCCAGGTGTGCAGGTCTTGCAGGATGGTTCCCTTCCATGTCTTCCTTGGTGTCCCTCTAGGTTTCCTTCCCTCCACTTCCAGCTGTTGGCATCTATTTATTGACATAGTTTGCATACACTAGATGCGTACATTCCATGGTGCACAAAGCGTTCAAAATAGGCTAATAACGCATATCGGACATAGTTTGCATACATTACATGCGTACATTCCAAGGTGCACAAGGCGTTCAAAATAGGCTAATTAGGCATATTTGACATAGTTTGCATACACTTGATGCGTACATTCCATGTTGCACAAAGCGTTCAAAACAGGCTAATTATGAAAAGCTTTTTTCGTCTGACACTCCTCAGAGTACTAACGTTAGAATGACCGAAATGAAATGTGTGAAAGAGTATACCCAACTGTATTTTGAAGAAGCCAATCAGAAATTGGACTGCCTGAATGAATGGCTTGTGTTTTTGGGCCAATCAGCGTCCATTACAGCAAGGTTAAGTGAATAGGCCTAGCGAGAAAACGAAACCTTTTTGTCTGCATAGCAAAGACTCATGTGAAAACAAAAATTTCAACTTCACGCAGACGTGACGGACGTCAAGTCTCCCATGTGAAAAGGGTATTACACAACAAGCTGTTGGTAGTGATTTTTGTTGCTCACTAATATCGCTGCCCGGATAATTACAGCATGTTGCTATCGTTGCGCGTACAAGTCAAATATATAGGTTACAACACATATACACATAACCTATAATTGGTGACCCGACGTTGTACTACGCCAGGTGACAACAGCGGGAAAAGTTTTTTGTAAAGAGATCACCAATAAAGGCATTGAGTTTAAAAAAATATAAATTATTATTATTATTTTTATTTTTTTATTCTCTCGATGATTTACCGTATTTCTTGTTGCTAGGGTTGTCCTTTAAATGTTTGTTATTGATGTTTATATATCCCCGGGTTCAATGTATATCATAACAGCTTTGATATGCCTCACATGGACTTGTCCGTGAAACACACGGACGTGTCCGCGAAACACACGGACTTGTCTGTGAAACACATGGACGTGTCTGTGAAACACACGGACCTGTCTGTGAAACACACAGACCTGTCTGTGAAACACCCGGGCCTGACTGTGAAACACAAGGACTTGTCCGTAAAACACATTGGCTTGTCTGTGAAACACATGGCCTTTTCTGTGAAACACGTGGATTTGAAATAATCCTAAAAATGGTATCAGTTTGGTTAAATCAATACAAAAATGTTAGAGTTGGCTAAATTCAACTACAAGCAGGGACAAGTAAATTGCAGCTAAGCCATTGGTTTAAATTCGTAAGAAAAGTTTGTTCACTAAGGCTGAAAGACACAATTTTTTTCAGTTCTGAAGTTATATGTCAGGGAAGGCATTTTTGAGGAATACGTGAATGAACGTATGTCGCATCATCCTGCAAATGTGCATCGCCTAGTGTTCGAAGCTTTGTTGACAGGTGAGTCAGCGTTGTCCAAAACAACGACATTCTCAGGGGGCCTGGGTTCTGGTCTATATTTCTATATTTTCCCGCCAAGTAATCCACCTGCACCCACTGATCTCTAAAAAAGACTGGATCGAGCATTCTATTGTTTGCTGATGTAAATAAATATTGTCAGCGTAACAATTCCGTGGAGAAAAGGAAGCGGGACTCAGCAAGACATGGGTCTTTTTGAAGTGTTACAAGCTTGCTAATGCACGACTCCTTATATATTTCATGGTCTGTGCCTTTGAAAGGAATTCTCCTTTGTGTACTATCTACCGCTTCTCTTAAGCTGTTACATAACAGGAGGCAGAGATTGGACGTGGGAAAGTTGATGTAAAATACAAACTCCGGAGAAATAGTAAATGTTGAAAACGTATTGTAATTTCTTTCGAGTTTGCTGTCTTGAATGTTGTCCTGCGTTAGGAATTTGAGCGTTTTCTTCGTCAAAATTGTCCGATATTTCAAACATTGTAACGTGGATCTTCGGCGTAATCTTTGTGTCATTTTGATACATCGCCAAACTTAGCGTTGCAAAACTGAGTCCAAATGAATTTCTTGATTCAAATTTTTCCTACCTTAGAAATTTGGCTAGTTTTCTATTTAGCATTATGAAAATACCGTTTCAAAACATCGAGCCCGCGAATGGACACAAAATGGCGTCCAGTGAAGAACTTCATTGCTGTGCATGAGATATGAAGATCTTTAAGGCTTTTATCTAGTAAATATATGCCAGTAGCGGATGGTGGGCTTTTATCATGGGTGTGCTGTCCATATCTGCGTATGCAAATTGTTTATTTAGTAAGTCTATTGCTAATGACGTGAAGTAGCTGTCAGTTGGTCATCCATATTCATGAAATAATTTTCACAAGATACGTATACTTTTCGTCGATTCTTTCACGTCTACGATTGTCGTCCTGGCGATCTCTCAATCAAGACCCTTAAACTACCCAAAATGAACAGTAAATGCACCGAATCAAAGGCAGCTAGGGCTTCCAAGGGCCACGTCTCTCAATTTAGGCTACTAGGCTGTTCTTTACTCAATCGCCTCCAGCTCCAGCCTCCAGCTGCATGTTGGCTAGGCCTGTTATTTAGATAGCCCTGGTATCTGGCTAAACATTTGAAAATTTGTATAGTTCTGTTGTGCTATTCTAAATCTGAGCCATGTTTCGTGTAATAAAGTGCATCACTTTGTCATAGCAAAGTGATTACAAAGCTGAAATTTAATAGTGGGCTCATCAACAGCACATAATCGATCGCCGAAATGAATAGGGGACTATTGTTCTAGGTGTGAAGATTCTCAACCCTTTCTTGATCAACTGTGGTTTTACCAATCCGTTCGCGCCAGCACATTTTACAACAGAACAGAAGAGAAAGAGAGGGACAGCGTTTTTGCCTACAGACCCAACTTTCACAAATGTGTAAGGCGCTGACAAGGCAAGGCAGGACAACAAATTTTTGGGCCCTTACCAAAATGTCCCACAAAATTTGTTCGAGGTCTTCCACGTACTTTCTGTCGCGGCGCATACAGAACTAAAGCTTCGATTTCTTCTTTCCTACTGACATGGCCCACAAAACTGATTTGTCGATTTCGAATTGTTTTCAAAAGAGATTGCTCGGTGCTGGCTCTGCGCAAAACTTCGACATTTCTCACTTTATCCGTCCATGGGATGCGCATCATTCTCCTCAGACAGTTAGTTAGCCTATTATATACATATAAGATTGCTAATATTTTTTCTTGGTTGCAGGTAGATGAAGAAGAATTACCCACAAAAGAATCAGAAAGGTAACTAGCCACCCAATCTTGGTATTTTATTGTGCTCTTGGATAGCCATTCTTTTAGATATTTTAGTTCGCAGAATAGGAAGTAGTTTGGAGACTGATCTCTTTTGTAAAACAACGGACACACACCAGCAATAAGGAAGGTGTGCCACTTTGATTGGTATGCCATTGCTGTGTTAAATAGCATCAGATGTTTGTGAAACTAGAGACCACTTTTGTACTGGCACAAATAGTAAATGGCTAAGTTGGTTGTAGTTCATGTGCTTGCAGAATTTCTAAATCTAATTAAAAGAGCTTACTCTGAATTCTATTGATGTTAATGTGTTTCATACACTTTGCCATTCACTCTTCATGTGTGGAAAGGGGTGCTTCGCGTCGATATGCATATCTTGCTTTGAATGTGACACAATGTACGTCGCAATCAATTTCATTTTTGATAAAGCTGACTAGTGGTCACGGAAAAAAATAGGAGTTTGTAAATCCTTTGGCGGCCATGTCCCCTGCTTCTCCTGTTCCCCTGTCCCTAAATTGGTTTACTCTTTTCGTGTAGCGGCGTAAGTCACTATACTTGAAGAAAAGTATGCGAACAAATATTCAGTTGACACATGGTATGGATAAAAGATGCACTTTGACGTAATGCCTCGGTATGGTTTTGCCGTTTCCAGATTACGAACATTCGAACAGTCGTGTGTGACGAGGAGCAATTGATTGTCTAGAAACACGTAAACCGAAAGTTTTATTGTGATATAAAACTGTTTGCTATGCCTTATTCCCTTTTATTGATGCCGGATCCTTTCCTTTGAAGTTCCGAGGATAGCTGCTCCGTAATGAGCCAGTATTGTTGATAAAATTGAATCGTGTGTGGGCAACCAGAAATTTTATCAACAAAAGTCGTCATGATTGTCAATGTTCATTGAGCGTCTCTGGGCGGCTTAACCCATGTAGGCTGAACAGATACATGCAATGTACAAAAAGAAAAGCCTAGCAACCATGAACATTTACGGTATTACCATTTAGTATCTCCCTTGTTGCAACTTACGATTCAAACACGAGAGGGAGAGTTGTCATGTTTATGTGATAATTCCGTTCTCTCCTACAGGAGACAATGGTATGCACTTGGACGGGGGATCGACAGGTTTAAACATCCGATTTACTTGAGGAATATGTTTAGTTAAAGACCAACACTGAAAATCGAAGGAATCTGTTGCTCCCCGTCCATGAACTGATTGGATGGCCGTCAAAGATGATAACGTTTTAAATATAATAGAATTGACAGTTGGCTTCGAAACAAGATTGGAGATTAATTACAAAAGAGAATTGGCAAAATACGAAGAGCTCTGTTCTACATTAAGTAAACGTTTCACGGTAAATTTTATTGATTTAAGCATGAGTGCCATTGGAGGCCTTTACAAAGACAGTAAATCTTTCTTGGAATGTTAAACAAATTGATGCCGCAAGTAGTAGCTGGCATGATGTACACAATAAATAGCAGGCACCAAATCAAGGCTCGTATAACGGCAGCGCTGAAAGGTAGTCTCCATGAGACGTGGAGAAAGTCGGATCCAATGTACACAAAACTGGTGATCCATGTTAAAATATTGAAAATTAGAACTTGCTTTCGTGTTATCCGTAAACGTAGAATTGGAAATCGAATAGCAATCATCCTTTCAATGCTTATGTTTATTCTTGGAGGAATTGGTCTTGAAAATGACTACTTTGAGTTGATAACGAAATTTGCAGTCTCTGAATCAAAGACCCCTGATAAGCAGTGAGCCCGACATTGAAACTACTCTAAATAAACAGAAAACCACCAAACAGGCTAACTAGTAAATAAAGAGCAGCTGGGGCGTCCAAGGGCAACGCCCCTCAAGTTTGGCTACCGGGCTGAGAAGAAAGCCATAAAGAGTAGGCATAAACATAGTTTTTATATTAAGAACATGAGTATATTTGAGAGTTAAAAGGCTTCTTTTAGTTATTAATATAAATGACACTGTATAAAAACTAATACAAACACAAAGGGATTCTATTTAAGTAGTAATCTTTGCATGACATCTTACTCTAAACGATTGAAAAGAGTAGGCATAAACATAGTATTAATATTATCAACATGAGTATAATTGAAAAGTTTAAAAAATAAAAATTTGGCAAGAGATAGATTTCAAAATAAACAGGTATTTTGTAACAGACATACTTAGGAAAGTAAAGCGCCACATCACGCTTAAAGTCTATTTACAAGAAGGCAAAAAATAGAAAATGTCAAATAACTCAAAATTCAAAATATGGATTTATCGGTTTTTGCAAATGAACTCTTCATATATAAAATGAGAAAATAAAGTCTCGTACTGATTTGGTGGCACCTTTGCAGTGTATTTGTCGTGTCTTATATATCGTGATATTGTAAGTAGAAACCTGTTGTAATGCAATCTGTTGTTAGTGTGCTATATAGTGTGATTGTCAGTAAGAATGTGCTATTCTGCCATTTCAGGTGACTGTATCGAATCGGCCGTAAGTCTGATTTGGTGGCACCTTTGCAGTGTATTTGTCGTGTCTTATATATCGTGATCGTGCAAGACATACGCATACACTCAGTACACTCACACTTACGCATCACAACACCCTGTGGCTAGGCCACCGACACACTATTTCAATTTACAGCTTCGTAATCCAATTATCACAAATCTTCATGTTTTACCTTTTTGTTTCCGTCTGTCATCCGGTTCCCGGAAATGTTGTTTCCAGAGCTACAAAAGATATGTAAAGAAACTATTGTTGCTGCTACATTTTCGGGTGGTAACTAATAACGAGTGGGACCCTACCATTACTACGTCTGCAACTACTACTACTACTACTACTACTACTACCACTACCACTACCACTACCACTACCACTACCACGACCACTACCACTGCCACTGCCTCTGCCACTGCCACTGCTACTGCTACTGCTACTACTACTACTACTACTACTACTACTACTACTACTACTACTACTACTACTACTACTATGATGAAAAAAAACAACAAATAAAGAGTTCCAGAAAGGGCATCTGGTGCCCATTCTATCGATCCCTAAATAGAATGCCCTTTAAAAGGGCAAAATACAAAGTGTATAAGATAATATAAAACAAGTAATAATGATAATAATAATAAGTAATAATGTAAATTTGTATCAGATATTGTACTATGACACAGGCATATGTCACTTATTTCTAAAGTAACTTATCTGATGATAACACAAAATAACAAACAAAATTATAATTACAATGACTTTTACAACCAAAATCTTAAGGGAAATAATGTTGTTTCCCCTTCGTCGTCCGCTTTCTTTCATCATCCATTTACTGTTCTCGACGTGTTTGTGACTTGTTTGGTGTGGTTTGTTCTGTGTTAATTGTTTGTCTCATTGGCATCATAACGATTTTCTTTCTAGAACACTACCATCACCTTCTATGACAGAGAGAACAAATTACTGTTGCTATCACTGACAACTGTAGAAAACCGTGTTACGCCTTGAAATTTTATTTCAAGGCAGTCGGCGATCCAAATAGGAAGACATTTTGAGGACTAACGGCATGGAAAAGACTTCTCTACTATGCAGTTAATGTTCTCACCCTGTCACCTGCTCACGCACACATTTGACATACTCCTCGACTTTTTAATCTAAACACAGGAGAGGTATAACCTAGCATATTTCATATTAATGTGCAAACAACAGATAATGAATAGGGTTGAAAGTCAGAAAGAAAAGCACAATACACCCGATGAAGAAGTGCAGCTGGGAAATCAAAGTATAAGCACCTCGCAGAACAATCGCATTGACGACTTCATCAAATCTCTAATGACGCCGATGGAGGGAAGCACAAAAAGCGGTGGTCAACAAGTGCATGAAGCAGCACTTGCTTGAGAACCCAGACTGTGCCAAAGTGTACACGGACAATTGCTTCCATATCATAGGAAAGGCCAGGTCAGCATTTCATTTGGCCGTTCTAGAGTCAGTCCATATGCTATGCAGACAAAAAGAGTTCGTTTTCTCCCTAGGCCTTTTCAATTAACCTTGTTGTAATGGACGCTGATTGGTCCAAAAACACAAGCCATTCAGGCAGTCCAATTTAGTTAGACAAAGAGGTCGAGATTGGAAGGCAATCCCCACTTAAACGGAGGACTGGGACGGAATAGAGAAGAATTTAGAGAGTTGATCCCCTATATCCTCTCCCCGTGGCAATAGGCCTTGCTTTCACCAAATTTTCCACCTTACGTAAAAATATTGGGACCTTGCCCCACACAAAGGAGAACCATTGCTTTGGGGTTAGCGCAAAGCCCTATCATCATCATAACTGCGTCTAAGATTTCAGAAGTCAATTCCAAATTCCACTAGCACCAGTAGCACTGTTTTCTCTGTTCCAATGAAGCACTTGATCAGTACCAGTAGCATACATCGATCCCCATGGAGACACTAAATACCATCAACTGAACATGGTTGAGACCCTGTTTACACGGGTACGGATCCAAACTGGTACGGATCCAAACTGGTACGGATCCAAACTGGTACGGATCCCGCGTTGAGAAATACGAAGGCCGTTCGTGAACGTCAACAACCCGAACGAAAGTGTAAAGCAAATGTGAGTCTGATCAATTGTGATTCGGCCATCGGTACACATTTACTACATCAGCACGACTGCTTGTGGGCCTATACGAACGATTGTTTTCGTATATTAGCTAAAGCTAGATCAGCTTTCCATCTGAAAGTTTTAAAAGCGGTTTTCATCAAAACCCGCTTGACCTAGCTTAACTTAGTCTGTAATTTCGCATATTGTATATCTTCCTAATTCACGTCACACTACCGTTTGTGATTGCCGTCCAGTTTGTTTGGTATATCAAGTTTAGCATCATTCTGCATCTACACATTCACTGCACACTCGTTTTCATTGTTGTATATTGTATGCCAGTACAAGTAAGTTGTTTACTAGGACTCCTATGACTTGTATTTACGTATTTCATTCCATGGTGCACAATGTGTTCAAAATAACCTAACAAGGCGTTTTTAGTGACAATTGCATGCTTGGAATGCATACGTTCCATGGTGCACAATGTGTTCAAAATAACCTAACAAGGCGTTTTTAGCGACAATTGCATGATTGAAATGCGTACATTCCATTGTGCACAATGTGTTCAAAATAACCTAACAAGGCGTTTTTAGTGACAATTGCATGCTTGGAAGTAGGTACGTCAGTAGTTTCTGTCTGCGTGCAGGCTATCCCAGCTGAAGTAGGTACGTCAGTAGTTTCTGTCTGCGTGCAGGCCATCCCAGCTGAAGTAGGTACGTCAGTAGTTTCTGTCTGCGCGCAGGCTATCCCAGCTGAAGTAGGTACGTCAGTAGTTTCTGTCTGCGTGCAGGCTATCCCAGCTGAAGTAGGTACGTCAGTAGTTTCTGTCTGCGTTTGAATTTAATAGTTTCTTTGTGGTACAAAACAAGAATATTGCACGAAATAAAGAAAACATTGTGTACTTAAAAGCTTTTTTCCGTCTGACACTCCTCAGAGTAGTAATGTCAGAATGACCGAAATAAAGTGTGTGAAAGAGTATACCCAACTGTATTTTGGAAAGAGCTGATCAGAATTTGGACTGTCTGAATGGCTTGTGTTTTTGAACCAATCAGCAGAGAATGCGTTCTACATGTTGGCATGTGGCTATTTCAATAGTGTTATTCTGCTAGGATCCACTATATGAACATAACGGGAATGCGTTCTATATGTTGGCATGTGGCTATTTCAATAGTGCTATTCTGCTAGGATTCACTATATGAACATAATGAGAATGCGTTCTACATGCTGGCATGTGGCAATTTCAGTAGTGATATTTCGCTAGGATCCACTATATTAAGAGTAGTTTAGGTAGGTAGAATAGTTTAGGTAGGTAGGTAGAGTAGTGTAGGTAGGTATGTAGAGTAGTGTAGGTATATAGGTAGGAAGGTAGAG
The DNA here is from genome assembly GCA_010016025.2 of Alatinidae sp. Z8VKAUB7J3. NCBI lineage: Eukaryota > Metazoa > Cnidaria > Cubozoa > Carybdeida > Alatinidae > Alatinidae sp. Z8VKAUB7J3. The sequence goes on from JAAAKM020721499.1 coordinate 256,452,056, forward strand.
TAGTTTAGGTAGGTAGAGTAGTTAAGATAGGTAGATAGAGTAGTTTAGGTAGGTAGAATTGTTTAGGTAGGTAGGTAGATAGAGTAGTCTAGGTAGGTAGAATTGTTTAGGTAGGTAGGTAGAGTTATCGAATCAGTTAGTAAGAGAACGGTGATTGAACCAGACGTGTGCTCCTTACATATCTTTCTTACTGGAATATCGACGCGCGGCGTTTCAACCAGGGACGATACAACAATGATGAGATCAATAAGTGAATGAACAAAGAATACATAAATCACAATCAAGGAATGATGAGCTGAAAAAACTAGAGAGTAATCATAGCAGAATGATCGGATGGATGTGCAGATACCTTTTCCGGCTGAATGTTCTCTGACTGGGATGGATAGGTAACTGTTTCACATTTTCTAAGAGCTGTCAAATACTTAGAATGGAAACGTGACCAAAAACGATTTCTTAAGACTTCCTGATGACGTAATCTGCTCACTAAGGCTTCTACACTACTATGTGGAATAGTGGTCAGATCAGTCTGTTGGTGAGCTGGGAGAGAAGGTAAAGATGTTAGGCGGTTGGTAATTTAGTTAGTTAGTTAGTTAGTTAGTTAGTTAGTTAGTAATTTAGTTAGTTAGTTAGTTAGTGAGTTAGTTAGCTAGTTAGTCAGTTAGTTGGTTAGTTATTTAGTTAGCTAGTCAGTAATTTAGTTAGTTAGATAGTTAGCGAGTTATTTAGTTAGTTAGTTATTTAGTTAGTTAGTTAGTTTGTTCGTTAGTTAGTTACTTAGTTAGTTACTTGGCGAAAATTAAAGGGACGAAAATTAAAGGGAGCGAAAATTAGAGGGAGGCGAAATTTGAAAGGAATAAGGTATATATATATGAAGAGACGTGAGGTTCTGGAAATGTGAAACCTTGTAGCGTCATTGTCCTAAGAAACTCATCAGCTTATGTAAACAATAGCAAAAAGTCATTAGTGATATTAGCTTTGTTGACATCTCAAGTTAGTCAGTTTCGAGTTGTCTTTACTCTTATCTATGGTAATTTCTTTATTCTTATCTATGGTAATTGCTTTACTCTTATCCATGGTAATTTCTTTACTCTTATCTATGGTAATTTCTTTACTCTTATCTATGGTAATTTCTTTACTCTTATCTATGGTAGTATCTTTACTCTTATCTATGGTAATTTCTTTACTCTTATCTATGGTAATTACTTTACTCTTATCTATGGTAGTATCTTTATGCATGAACACCACTTGCAAGTTCTTCCTTTAAAGTTTCATTCACGAGTCGATGTCTCTAACATAGTGGAAGGAAAATGGCAAGGATTTTGTTTCATACATTTCTACATTCTAACTCGTCATAAACAGTGAAGTCTTCCTTATTTAGATTACCCGGATTACCCAGTTTGGACTTGACCGTGTTACTTCCATTACAAAAGATACAAACCGGCTAATAAAAGCTGACTATCTGAATTTTGGAGATTAAATAACTCCAGGATAAAGTTTTAATGACTTCTTGTTTCGGACACATACAAGATATTGTGTTTGAGAAGATGGAGAGCCTGTTTAGTCGCACTAAAAGGACATATCCCTTCAAATTAATGGGGAGAAGGGTCGAGCAAAACATTGCAGAGCCAACAAACCTGGGAATCTATTGGAGCATAGAGCACTGTGTCGGGCTTTGACTTTCATTTATTACTTAGCTGCGATAGTGGCTTTTCTGTTAGTTGGGCAGTTTTAATATTAGGAGCAATGCAGTCCAGGTAGATCATAGCATCCTCCCCCCCCCCCAGGAAGTTCGGGGGGGAATAAAATTTTCAGCTCAGGGGGGGCCACGAATTTGGAGCTGAAATGGTGGGGGAAAGGCAGATGGTGGGGGAATGCATTTGTTCAACAGATGGGGTTTGTTCAATTATTTGATTATCTTAGCAGCAGATTATGGATTTAAAACTGAAAAAAAATTAGAAGAAAACATGTAACATGTCATTGATCATTGTTCATCTCTTGTGAAAAGCCCTGTTAAAGTTTTGAACATGTAGACTTTTCTTGCAGCAAACAGATCTCAACTTACATCGGACGACCTTTCCCAATAGTCCTTTTCACTCAAGCGCATATTATAGCCGGGGATTTTTCTATGATGGATTTCTTCTTTTGGGATTTCTTTCTGGGAATTTTTTCTTTAGGGATATTTTCCTACATAGTGTTTCCCATTACAGACTTTTTATATCGCTGGAGGAAGCAAAATTCAGATGAATTTTAAGTGAGCCTATTACCATACTTAGAAAGCACTTGTTTGTTTAATGCCATTTGAAGCATGGTGGAGCCTCAGCTTTCCAAGTTAAAAGGGTGGGTCATAGACAATAACAAAGGATGGTAGGATAGTATATTGGTACTAAAATGCAGAAATTTGAGCCTCATATTCTAAAAAGCTGTTGTATTGACTCATATTTAGCTTAAAATCAACTTTGTCAACCTGCTTGAAGAGAGATATAAACCCTTTAAGGACCACCGTCGCAATTTTCCGACATGGGAGCAATGTTTGAATGCAGCACTTTGATTTAAAATGATGGGAAAGGTTGACAAGGAAGTTTCACAAGGAAGTTGACGAGGAAGTTGAAGAGAAAGTTGACGAGGACGTTGACGAGGAAGTTGACGAGGAAGTTTGATAATGAAATTTGACGAGGAGGTCTGACGAGGAAGTTTGACAAAGAAGTTGACGAGGAAGTTTGACAAGAATGATTGACTAGGAATTTTGACGAGGAAGTTGATGAGGAAGTTGACGAGAAGTGCAGGGATACTTAAACTTGCAAAGCAAAGCTAACATGCCGAAAGAGACGATATTGACAATTTCGCTACAACCCCTACATTTCGCTACAACCCCTACATTTCGCTACAAATAATGCAGATTGCGACACTGTTTACACGGACACAGAGTCATCTGGATCCGTACCAGAATTGGGACGGATGAGCCTTGCGTTTGCACGAGACCTGGTGAATAAGAACTCGTTCGGATGCTCATGGATTTGTTGGTTACTGGGTTACGTTTCATACGTTAAGTATGATCGAGAAGTAGAGTATGTTAACGACGGTTGTCAACTATATTAGTTAGTAGAGCGCACCCCGCGAAAGTGGCAGTCATTGGTTGAAGACCCTCTCGGACGCTCATGGATTTGTTGGTTACTGGATTACATTTCATACGTTAAGTATCATCGAGAACTAGAGCATGTTGTCCAGACAAGTGCACTATTTATTTAAGGATGCCATGGATCGGTAAACAGTCGAACAACTTTGGAAAGAAAGTGAAAACGCTATCAGTAACTCCCGTCCTTGGTGCCAAATACATATCGTATACACGACTAGGTAGATTTTCCTTCGTGCCCAAAAAGACACACTGCCCACCTTGAAGAAAAGTAATGTTATTTATCAATTCGAATGCCGATGTGGAGCTCTGACGTATCACTCGAAATACCAGCTTGTGTCTTCACATATATTATTCTAAATGCGGGCAAATCGTTAGAACATTACATTGGCGACGAGCAAAATGGCTCAATTAGTTTCTTTACGACCTATGCCGTAATTTGATCGCGATTCTCAACTAGGAGAAAGCATTGCCTTTCGTTGGCAAACATGGATTTCAGATTTTGAAATGTACCTTACTGCAAGTGGCATTTGTAGGAAACAGAGAAGAGACCTTCTTTGGTGGGGAATACACCATGTGACTAAAAGAAAGCAAAATAAGATGGTGAATAGGCATCATGAAATCACGAAAGGCAAATAGGGAATAGTTAAGAATAATGCTCCGTAACATTTTCTCCAACGAGCTTTCTTTCTTTAAAATAATACTTCTTAAGGATCTCTGACCTACTTCCTCGAAGCTAAAAATGAATATATTTCAAGGTTTGTACAGGAGGGAGGCGGGCTCATTGGACTATTCCTATTTTTAATTCTCTTAAGATGAAGGCCTGTGAAGGTTTTTGGATTATGTAATTGTCTTGAACGTACCATAATCTGCTATCAAAGAATCGATTAATTAAAAATGCATTTCTATTTTACATATTACCTGACGTGTTAATCGAGTCCAAAACGTAGGCGTGATCCATGAACAAGTGCCATTTTGCAAGAAAAATAAGTTTTCAGATATTTCATTTTTTAGCAAGAAATTTCATTTTCTTGGAAGAAATTTTATTTTTTTGCAAGAAAATCAATTTTCAGATATTTCATTTTCTAGTAAGAAATTTCATTTTCTTGTAAGCAACTTCATTTTCTTGCAAGAAATTATATTCTCTTGCAAGAAATTTCACTTTTATTTTTTGCAAGAAAAATAAGTTTTCAGCCAAAGCACAATCGCTCCCACCTTTTGATTGTATTCAAGGGCGTTTTACACAAGGGTTCCATCTACTCGCAAAATACAGTAACCTGTGCCATGATAATTCACCTCCCAGAGCAACGTCAGTTCACCCCTTAGGAGTGGATTCAGCCCAGGTTGATAACCATGGCCTTAGAAAAATGCAAAAACCATCTTAAGGGTATTACCGTAACAATATGTCACTACATAATTAAGGTTTTCCTAAAATCATTGGGTACTTCCCCTTTTTCAAAAATCATGTTCATAATCTTCAGTAGCTTATTCCCAACCTCAGAGCCACCATATTTAAGGAACTCATTAATCATACTATCAGCACCTGGGGCCTTATTATTTTTTTGCAATCATAAAATAGTCTAATATCTTCATTTTTTCAACATACGTAGCTATTACCCTCGAAAACTAAAACTTTCTGGAAGGATAACTCTATTGTTCTGCATGCGTAACCAAAAATGGCCGTCACTTTGCACGTGTAACGCGAAATGGCGGGAAATGTAAATAGCACGCCTACGTCGATTTTCGTTGTGCAATAAAGCAGGATAAGAGGGCGCGATGCATGAACGGTGAAACCGTCTATTCAGCTAATCAAGGAAACGAAATGAAGAGCCGATAAGCCAATAAAGATGTATTCCTTAAGTCAATTGTAAACTTTGTGATCATTGATGTGCTTGTCACACGATATAAGCTCTCAAGTCCAGTTGCATTAAAGTGAATATCAAGAAGGAATGTGTTAAAAAGCATAGATACATTTGATGTAAACATTGCGTAAATAGACTGACACATTTTAAATCAGAAGGTGTAGACGCTTTAAAGTTTGTAGGGTGCTATGCATGAAGTATTTGCTTTAAGTCCAATATTTGACCTAATTTTTTGACTCAAATTGGAGAGTCACATTACATGGATAAGATAAAATAAAAAAAACGATGATTTCATTTGATGAGATGGTGTGGTGCCTGATCAAAATCTTGGGACACCAGTGTCCCATCGTAGGGAAAGGGTTAAATCTTACCCAACCGCAGAAGAGGCAATTAGGGTGACTATGGAAATTAAGTCTTTGCTGCAAAGAGGCAACTTTCACAATGGCCCAAGTATTATCACCTGACGGAGACACCGCCTTCTTCGAGATTCTTGCTGGAGTACTACAGGGGGATATCTTGGCACCTTATCTATTCATCATCTGCCTGGACTATGCTATGTGTTTAGCTACTATCAATGAATTAGAGGTTGGATTTACATTTAAAGAAGCCAGAAGACGAAGGTACCCTGCAATAACAATCACAGATGCTGATTTCGCAGTTCACGGTTTGATTGGCGCCTTTCTATTATATACGTACCTTGTTAGATAAAGTAAATCAAATACGACTTCCCTATCTTCTCGCGCTAATTCTCAGGATAAGTGACGTACTACTTATAATAAAAACCATTGGTCGGTGATGCTCCGAGGAGGACGGCAGAAACCAAGTAGAGTACGCTTGTCCTTGGGCCTGTGTTCCGCGCCAATTACACAAGTATTTTACTAAGGCTGAGCAGATAAATGAGACCATTTCATGATACTACAGGCAATGAGCTTCTCAAAGATTGAAGTTTCGAATTAATTTGGGTATGTTCCAAAAACCCTAAGGAATTACAAAATGTTGAAATCACTATAAAAAGAACAAAACATACTTTGTATTCAGCTCACTATGAAATATCAGAAAATTTCAATAATATGCAATATATAGTGATGATAAACAGATAAGTTTACCTAAGTAAGTATTGTTTGTATAATTATATGATAACGAATCATTTACCTAAGTAAGTATTGTTTGTATAATTGTATGATGGATTCAAAACAATTTACTTACCTGCTACTACAACAGGCCTTCCTGTGTATGCATATCGTGAGAAAAACTCCTCCGTTGTCAAGTTTCTTACTCGATCGATCGAGTGTACGTGATGGCAAAAACGGCAGTCCATGGGATGTTTGGACATCCTTTATTGACATGGTAGAAAACATCTTAGGCAATCGCTGGGCTGAAAACTACAAGGAGGTAGTGAGAAAGTTGTTTAAAGTCTTGGGACATACATAGGCTTTGATATTTGTACTAAGGTTTATTATTGACTTTGCCATTTGGATAAATTTCCAGAGAATTGTTAAGATGTGAATGGTTAGCCAGAAGAACGATTCCATCAGGATATCATTGAGCTAGTGAATGTATAAAAAGTAGTTTTAGACATTTGAAAGATGTAAGTATTTGTCGTTAGATAGAAGTCTTTACGAGAGTCAATGTTGCAATATTGTAGGAATAGAGATGGGGATGACAAAACTTTTGAGGAATTCAGTGTGCTGTCTACTCAGTTATGCATTCGTTGGGTAGTGGGATGAGTTATTACATTTTGGAGGTACAATATGTTTACTGTGCGTAGTTGCGATGCAAATTTTGAACTTCTATTGCAATGTTAAAGGGCCATAAAGCATTTTATTGATGGCAAAGTAGTGACTGAAAGAGAGAAGCCTTCCCCATCTGAACAGTATAACACCGTTCGTATTGTGTTGCCATTTAAGGATTAAGACCCTGTTTACACGGGTACGGATCCAAACTGGTACGGATCGGCCTCGCGTTTACACGGGACCTGGTGGATAAAACCTCATCAATGACATCCCAGTATCCCGGTAATGAGATATTTCCTATTTCTCTTTAGATACCTATCAGTTGTGTAGCAAATTCTGTTGTATCCTTAGGGATCTATTAAAGTTGTGCTGGAAAGACTCGTAGTTATCCCGTGAGCTTATAGGCACAGTTTGTTGAAGGTCTTCCTAACCTGACGGAAAACCTGAAAAGCAGTTAGACGTTTTATCATGAAATGCGTTTAGAATAGCACCAAAAGCTGTTTTTAGTGACACTTGCATGCTTGGAATGCGTACATTACTTGGTGCACAATGCGTTTAGAATAGCACCAAAAGCTGTTTTTGGTGACACTTGCATGCTCGGAATCCGTACATTCTTTGGTGCACAATGCGTTTAGAATAGCACCAAAAGCTGTTTTTAGTCACCCTTGCATGCTTGGAATGCGTACAATCCATTTTGGGTTTTGATTTGCCTAAATCTGAGCACCGCTAGCGCTTGCACCTCTACGAAATTCACGGCCTACCATTCGCGCTGCCTTACATAAAATCTACAGAAAGAAAACAGCAATGATTTAATGGAATAAATCTAGCAGTGATTTGCCAGTTTCGTCATATTTTCCTTAGCCTCCGTGGTCTATTTGAAATTTCCCTTTGAAACAAATATATAGACCCAATTTTTTGTAAGCAACTCCATATTCGGGGTCAGGCCTGGAGTTGCTTAGCAATTTTCCAAAATCAGGCCTGGAGTTGCTTGAGTAGTTGCTTAGATATCATCATGGGTTATCGTCGAATTTCGATGCGAGAGATGTCCCGCTTGTTGAAAACGATGAAATACCGAATGATGGTTGGATCTTTGATCTCTTTGCTTGACACATTGTCAACAATGTGATATGTTTGTATTAACATAATACAAAAAGCAGATTATAAGTCCATTTTAATTGGTTTCTTGCTTAATCGTCCTGACCTTGTTATAATAGGGAGGTTTAGATCCACAACGAGTACGAGTACGAGTACAAGATTACCACTGCGCACACCTTCTGCACACTTCCTGTAGGGAATCATCTTTGAAACTTGTCCTCAACAACTCGTTCAGGACGACTTTTTATGAAAATCTCGTTCGATAGAGATGTTCATCGCATATGCAGCGTATCATGCGCACCTTCGCTGTGAAAAGTTTGATACGTTTCGAAAGGGTTCGCTTCCACGCGGCATTCCATTTGTGGCCTGACAGCTCGGTGTGAAAGCTGCGTTTTAAAGCTGCAAGTGACACCTCTCATAAAGGTAAAGTCAAAACTAACAGGCAATTTTATATTTAGGATATTAATCGTTTGTAATATATTAATAACGTTTCATTGCGTCTAACTAGTACATACTTTAGTCGCGCTATAATATCTACCTCATCGGAACGGGAGATACCAAAAGTAAAATGATTCTAGTGTGGAGGATGTCATCTAAGCCTCAAAAGGCAGGTGGGACAGGCTCTTGTATACGCTATTAAACCGGAAACGCTCGTTAGGCCATAACGACCTTGGTTACGTGGTGGCAATGACATTCTTAATACGATAATTGTCTGACGTGCTTAAGAAAGGGTAGGTCTGTTATCTAAAAGAGAGCATAGGGAGAACGACAGATCTGCTGCACCTGAATTTAAGTTTAGACACTGATCTCTAAAAAAAGACTGGATCGAGTATCTATCGCTGATCACATACAAGGTCTATAAAACACAGGTCATGACACTTCCTGCCTTATGACGTCACACAAGGACAATGGGAACCATTTTGGTGCCCCTGGGAACTACTCTATGCCGATGACCTGGTCATAGCTGCAGAGACTATGGAAGACCTGACAGCCAGACTCAAAGCTTAGAAAGACCACAAGGAGGAAGAAGGTCTGCACGTAAATATGAAGAAGACCAAGATCATGTGTAGTGGAATTCCTGGACTACTGAAGGAGGATCCACAGTTCAGATACGACTGGTGCCTAAGGTTTGCAATACCGGTAGATGGTTTTTCTGTTTATTTAGGGTAGTTTCAATGTCGGGCCCACTGCTCATCAGGGGTCTTTGATTGAGAGACTGCGTGTAAGACACTGTATACACGGGTACGGATCCAAATTAATCTGGTACGTTTCGTTCTTGCGTTTACACTGGACCTGGTGGATCCGAACGTGTTTGGATCTGTTATCCTTGCCACTTTAGGCCCCCTTATGAAACTGGACCAGTTTGTTATGGGCACACGTAAAAACATTAAAATTAACTACAAATATGCGTGTCCGATTGCAAAACGATGACTCTGGTCAAAATTTTCAGATCAATTGTTGGCAATTGGAAACGGATAGCTCCCAGTAGACTCAATTTCAGGACGTATAAACCTACCTGCTGAATTCTGTAATTTAGTGACGTCCAAAAACGAATTGATTGAAAAAGTATTTCCGAATATTCTAAACATAGTAACCGAAACTCTAAAAAATGGAACTTTGATACCAATAGTTACATCAAAAGAATTGCATTTTAATGCTGATTTAAATATATAAGTTTCATCAAGATTAGTCTTACCCATCAAAAGTTACGAGCCTGAAAAATTTGCGTTGTTTTAGAAAATAGGGGGAAACACCCCCTAAAAGTCATAGAATCTTAACGAAAATTACACCATCAGATTCAGCGTATCTATTATGGAAAGCATCTGTCATCAATGAGAACAGATACTACATCCATTCCTTGCCAAAAGGCCGAGAAGCAATCCCTCAGTTGATAAGGAGCAATATTCAACGATCAACGGACATTCAAAATAAGGAATGCCGTAAATTTATTAAAAATGCTATGGAAAGGAGGTTCAGGCCATAAAGTTGTGGTTCTACAGAGAAAATTAAAAGAATATCATCTACTGCGGGTCCGTTGATAATTTTGAATTGTTCGCACCATGAAGGTGTTAATAGAATTTGGATTTATGAAACGATGTCTGTGGTTTGCAGCACGTGATCGATATTTTTGTCTTTCCTTTGAAGTTCCGAGGGTAGCTGTTCCGTACTCGAGGAAGGACACAAGTGAAATGAGCCAGTATTTTCAATAAAATTGAATCGTGTGTGGGGGACCGCAAATTTCATCAATAACCACATTTTGAGCAGAATTTGTTTTCCTTTGCCAAAGAAAATAAATGTAGCACCACAGATAATTAAGATAGCAGAAATCTACCATTCGTATGATAGACAATACCAAGGCACTTCTTGCAAAAGTCCATGGGACGTCCAGGGGACGTTTAACTACCATAATATTACTTTGAACGACCCCCCCACGTCCCCCCTTAAGTGGAAAGTGCCCACTTTTCTGTGTAAACGTAACCTTTATGGCGGCTGATTTCTACAAGTTTCTAAACGCCCTAGTGGCAAGATGTCTTTTATTTCATGGGGTTTATTTTACCGTTCCATAAAGTCAAGAATTTAAGCTGGAAAATTTTTTGAGAAATTCTGTCATTATTTTCTTGCGATCCTGCATCTTTAAGTCTATAATTTGGGCATTATTTTTTAAGAATCAGGCTAGGGCTTTGTAAATTCAATAATTTTGGCGTGGTGGACCGAATACAAGTTAGGCCAAGAGGATAGAAAGAAATCTGGAAGGACATATTTTTGTTTAATACTCTACATTTAACAAAGGTGCCGTACGTCCTCTTGATATATCATATCACTGATTTGCGAACTTTATTTATTCAGATTGCAAATAGGGGAAGGGCAACATGTGTAAGGGAGGGGGATATTTTGGACATACATTGTAGTATATTTTCCCTTCAAAAGCCATGCCCTAACGAGTTCCACTCCTCCCTTGACATGATACATGCACTCAAAACACAGCATTTGAAACTACAAAGCTGTTTCGAAACATGGTTACTGTCTCCGATTGATATTACAGCTCCCGACTGATACTACAGTTCCTAGTGCCTTTCCTAAATTTAAAAGCCTCGCAAATCCTTATCTTGACGTGGCACTTCATAAATAGCACACATAGGTGATAAAGAGCAGCAACATTCCCTACCAGTCCCCTTCTAGTTACTATGCTAGTATTGAGTTCCTTTACTATTGTCCTCGGCATTGCTTTACTTGGCACTTCTACCACTATCGCTGCCGTCCAATAGCGGCGTTGTTGCATTGCATTGAATGTACGTTTCCTTCAAAGCATTGAGCAGAGACAAAAAGAGAAGGGCTAATAACTCAATACAAGGTGACCGAGCTTCACATCGGCATTCGAACATATAAACGACATTACTTCTGGTAAGGGTCGGCAGTACGTCTTTCTTGGCAGTTGCAAGAATCTTTCTTGTCTTGTATAAAACACGTAATGCGCACCATGGGCATTTTTCAAAGGAGGATCTCGCCGCTCTTCGCAAGCTGAATGCTAACAGTGATATAAGGATCACGCGTCCTGATAAAGGCTCCGGGGTGGTGCTAAGGGGCCTATGAATACCAGAGTGCGGACCATTGCTCTACGCCACTGCACTCGAAAGTTTTAGTTAATAGAGTATTGCGCACGATATTCAAACAGTTATTCCCATGAGATTACTTAGAAATTCCTATTCAATTAAACACAGATTCACCAATGGAAAGTCCAGATTGTTGCTACTGGTGACAAAGCCTCTGTCAGAATTGCACGAAGAGGTCTCTTTCTTTTGCAAATCGCATTGATTATGCCGTACAATGATCTTCACTGGCATTTTCATCAATAGAGTAGCTTTCGTTGAAACTCTGCTCTGGTGAGAGGAAAACATTCTGATGTACTGCCTACACGATATCTGTGCATGTGTATTGTTTACCGAGTGATTGAGCAGATTGGTATGCCGCTGATTAGCCATAGCCCGTCATTAACGATTCCTGACCTTTTGTGGCTTGGCAAAATAGGCTAATAAGGCATAATTGACATAGTTTGCATACACTAGATGTGTGCATTCAATGGCGCACAAAGCATTCCAAATCAGCTAATATGGCATATTTGGCATCGTTTGCATAAACTAACTGCGTACATTCCATGGTGTAGAAAGCGTTCAAAATAGGCTAATAATGCATATTTGACATAGTTTACATACACTAGAAGCGTACATTCCATGGTGCACAAAATGGATTTTTTTTACTTCAAAACACTTATGATTAGGATCTAATAAAATCAAAGCCTATACTATGGTATTCTGGCGCTTTGTATAATGCGCTTGTAGCAATATAACGATGAAAGCTCTTTTGTACAAAGGGATCACTCCCCAGTTTCAACAATATGGACCCTAACATGGATTTTTTTACTTCAAAACACTTATGATTACGATCTAATAAAATCAAAGCCTCTACAGGAGGTGTCTTTATATCTCTGGTGCTGACTACTGCTCAGCTGCCTTGCAACTAGTTTGTTATCGTTTAATGTATGGCCCTGCTCTGTCGCCTTGCTTTGCAATCAAATTGGCATATTTTCGTTCCAGCTTGGGTCATCTCGCTTTAGCCATAACCACATGGATGCTTTCTCCACTGTCTTTTGGATCTCTGAGACTAACGTTCTTGTTTCTGGCTGGATGATCAGTAAGGGTGGCTTATTCATTACTATGTCATAAAAGTAATGATGATGATAATGATGATGATGATGATGATGATGATCATTATGATCATGATCATGACGACGATGGTGATGATGATGATCATGATGATCATGACGATGATGATGATGATGATGATGATGATGATGATGATGACTAAGATGATGATGATGATGATGATGATGATGATGATGATGATTTTGCCCCACTCTTGAACTTTAAAAATTTTTACTCCCTCTAATTTTTGCCCCCCTCCTGCTGACCCTCCAATTCGCTTCCTTTAATTTTCCTTTAATTTAAATTTTCGAAAATTAAAGGGAGACGAAATTTGAAAGGAATAAGGTACGTGCTGAACGTGAGCAGCATAGGCACGTTCATACCCTAAATTTAGCGTATCTACTTTACCTAGCACTCGAATAAGTATAGTATAGTATAGTATAGTATAGTATAGTATAGTATAGTATAGTATAGTATAGTATAGTATAGTATAGTATAGTCTACTTGCTTCTAAATAAGGCAGCAAATGTTACTAACTTCTCTTCAGATCTAGAATGCAGAAGCCATGAGCTTAACTAGTTGCATAAATAGTTTCTACAACGAATCACAGAAAATGCAAAAATCGATAACAATTGGAAAACGAAAAAAAGAAATTTAAAGAATTGGTGGTGTACCGAAGAAGGAAATCAACCTGCCATCAGGGGCGGCGCCACTAAGTCAAACGTTGGGTGCTAAAATATAATCCCCTGGCACATGGACAAATATGTCAGTTCAAAAAGCTACAAGATATGCTGCTGACTGATAAAGATGGAAGAATCTGACAGATTCAGTCAAAGTGCACCTACGACCGCTTGGCTATGGAACACACTGGCTCAACACCAAGTCAAGGGTTCAGCATCAAAAGGTTTCCATATCTTGTCCTGATGTCATCAAATTTTATAACAAAGGTATGGGTGGTGTGAATCGTTTTGACCAAAGAACTGCTGCGTATCACCTTGACAGGAAATTCTTCAAATAGTTTGTTTGTGGTACAAAATAAGAATATTGCACGAAATAGCGAAAACATTGTGTACTGAAAAGCTTTTTGTATTTGTTATGTAGAACTTTGTCCACCCACTGTAGTGGTTGCATCCACTAGTCCATGAATAGTTAGTTGAAATATGAAAAAACTTCCCGGGTACTAAGGTACTAACAGAAAATAAAACATATAAACCCGTTAATAAGGCCAAATACGGAACAAACAGTTGTCAGTTATGTAAATTGTGATAAGTCTGATGCCTTTTCGTGGTGAACAAAGTTATCCGTTATACTTGTGTGTGTCTGGCGAAAACTTGCAGTCCTTACAATATTGAAATTATCTGATACAACGCTTTGAACATCGAGGCATACCGTCATCACGAACCATCAGAAACTATAAAAGTTATTTTTATAACGATATTTTTATAATTTTTATGTCGACTTTAATCAAGATGTAGCGTTCTATTTATTTCAATTAATTAATGTAGCAAAATATTTGCTTCTTTGATGACAAGAGCAAGGGTAGATTACAAGAGTAAGGGCAGATCACAAGAGTAAGGGTAGATTACGAGAGTAAGGGCAGATTACGAGAGTAAGGGTAGATTACGAGAGTAAGGGCAGATCACAAGAGTAAGGGTAGATTACGAGAGTAAGGGCAGATTACGAGAGTAAGGGCAAATTACATGGGTAAGGGCAGATTACAACAGTCAGGGAAGATTACAAGAGTAAGGGCAGAATTGAGAATTTAGTACAATACGATCACTAACTGGGAACTCCTCGACGATAAATTAAGTTGGGAGGGGTCAACCAATCAAAAACAAGTGGCTAAGAGAACCAGTGGTTCTTTTTATTTGATTATATCGGATCCTCAAAGAGGGAACTCGTACTTTTTGACAATTGATTCTTCCTTTTTAGCTCTGTTCTTCTTGTAGTAGTGTTTCCGTTCTTCTCTTTGGACTTCAAGGTAAAATAGCATCCCCTAGTTCATGGTCGTCTGTCCTAGAGTTTTGAAATGTATCAGAGCATTTCTTAGACTTGCTGAATTCCCTGTTCAACATATCCTTTCCAAGATATCAAATCTGCCCACCTAAATTTTGAAGTGCAGTTAACTACAGACCCCTGGCTTCTACGAGTGCCCCTGCCCCGCTTTTTAAAAGGTTTCACCGGGGTTTCCCCATACATACGTGGACGTTGTGACCCAGAGGGTCTGATCCTATCGTAAACATCGCGAGGTAGACGACCTTGCTTAACCAGATTAAGTAATCGTATTTGGATACGTTGAAAAAGATGGCACTATATTCCGTACCAGCGTGTATAGAAACCCTACATTTTCCGGCCAATATATCTCCTGGAATTCGTTCTGCCCCAAAACACGGAAGATCAACCTCATCAAAAAGACCTCCGAAGCGTTGGCCAGAGCAAATCAGAAAGGAAATGCAGACCCCAATGTTAACAATAGAACGAAAGGCAATGGATCGTCGTCGATGGAAGCAAATAGTGAACCAGAAAGTGTGCCAAGATCTGACGATGATTATGCATTTAAGTCAAGTCAAGCCAAGGTAATAGCAAATCTGAAGACTTTCAAGGAATAACGAAAATACGTTTCAAATTCCAGCCTTACATCCGGTAAACATTTTTTGAGATAACTACCTTACCTTATGATACTAATAAAAACACATATTTTACCAATAATTGTTCAATAAAAACCCTTTAATTCAACTTCAAAGGTGTTGAATATTTACAACCTGAATATTAAAGCATAAAACCACGTTTTATAAAAGTTATACATGTTAAAACAGCCGCGGGCCTTGAGTATTTAAACTGTTATTTTTTGGTTGTATTAAGAACGTCGTTGCCACCATGTAGCTAAGGCCGTTATCGCCTAAAGAGCACTTCCGGTTTAGTAGCGTATAATGAGAATGCTCAGTATTACTGTTTACTTAAGTTTGAGCCGCTTAGATACACTCGACCGCATTGATAATGAACGCAGTGCTGTTGCTAACGAGTGGGCTGTATCCAGGAAATACTCAACTTTAACATGAGAAAACTAGCAGAACTCTACTGTTACTACTACTGTTACTACTACTGTTACTACTACTGTTACTACTACTGTTACTACTACTGTTACTACTACTTGTAACTACTACTGTTACTACTACTGTTACTACTACTGTTACTGCTACTGTTACTACTGTTTCTGCTACTGTTACTACTACTACTACTACTACTACTACTACTACTACTGCTTCTATTACTATTACTATTACTAGACCTACTACAGGAGTAAAATCCGTCGCCAGACAAGCGTCTGGCATGTTAAAGGCAGGTTTTCTTGCATTCGAACGCTACTACTTGGTTGTGAGAGTTAAGATTTGATTGACATATGCCAAAGCAAAAGTCTTCGGAAAGTAACAAAAAATTTTGTTCTTTTCCGACGAGTTTTCTCTAGTGGTTTCCGAGTATCACTTGAATTGCTGGCGCCTCTTCTGTTCTGACGCGGTTAGCCTATTTTGAACGCTTTGTGCACCATGGAATGTACGCATCTAGTGTATGCAAACTATGTCAAATATGGGTTATAAGTCTATTTTGAACGCTTTGTGCACCATAGAATGTACGCATCTAGTGTATGCAAACTATGTCAAACATGCGTTATAAGTCTATTTTGAACGCTTTGTGCACCATGGAATGTACGCATCTAGTGTATGCAAACTATGTCAAACATCAATGGCACTATTGAAATGCTCACATTCCAGCGTGCAGAACGCATTCCCAATATGTCCAAATAGTGTACTTACGCTCAATGGCACTATTGAAATGCTCACATTCCAGCGTGCAGAACGAATTCCCAATATGTTCATATAGTGAAACTACGCTCAATGGCACTATTGAAATGCTCACATTCCAGCGTGCACAAGGCATTCATAATATGTTCAAATAGTGTAGAAGCAAGTTACAGCTTATAATGAAATATCAAGTTAAGATTAAGGCAACGCAAACATGTCATAGCGGCGAGATAAGAGTTGGATTAGCTTTGAATGGTGCCTAGTGAAGTGTGAAAAAATAAATTTGACCCCAGCCTACTTGATCCCCCTCCACCTTACCTCCCCCCGTCTCTGGAGAGAGTGATGCGCATGCGCCAACCAGTTGTGCTTGACACTGTGCACATACTTTTAATTTTCGAAGAATTATCAGTTGGTTTTGTTTAAGGTTCGGCATTTGCGGAGAGAAGAAATCGAAAAAATTACTCGCCAAGCAATTCGCGACAGTTAATTCCCGCGACAATTAAATTTTTGAGAGTTCGCGTCATTTAATTCCCGCGACAGTTAACACACAAAAAATCAAAGCATTCGCGACTTTTCGCGACAGTTTCTTCCCGCGACAGTTAGAATAGCACCAAAAGCTGCTTTTAGTGACACTTGCATAATTGGAGTGCGTACATTCCATGGTGCACAATGCGTTTAAGAATTGCACCAAAAGCTGTTTTTAGTGACACTTGCATACTTGGAATGCGTACATTCCATGTTGCAGAATGCGTTTAGAATAGCACCAAAAGCTGTTTTTAGTGACACTTGCATACTTGGAATGCGTACATTCCATGCTGCACAAACGGTAAGTCGACTAGAGCTGGCGGTCGAGCTCGGTCGCGCGCGATGGAATCGAGGGGTGATCGAGGAAGTGGAAAACCGGCCTTCAGACAGCCTCATGCCCAGCATCATACTATGCCATCCTTGCATTACACAAAACTAATTCTCTGGATCATGACCTTTCATTATACAATGAAAGCCAGACATTGCAAAGCATTAAGAACAGCAAAAATTAAGCCAGGTGGGACAAAAACTTCTTCTTTTGTCTCGGTTCGTTTCTTTTAATTGTTCTGGTAATGGGAGAAAAATCCTTTTGCCTTGGCTTGTCTTTTGTCATTATGAATGACATATCACCGAACCTTAGTTTCTTTTAATCGTTCTGGTGCTGGGACAAAAACTTCTTCTTTTGTCTCGGTTCGTTTCTTTTAATTGTTCTGGTAATGGGAGAAAAATCCTTTTGCCTACTTTTGAAGGATTCCTTGTTGATAACTTGCTCTCTTTGACGTACCCCAGTATAAGCATTAGTATTTGCCACTTTAGTACTGCCAATATCAGGAACACGTTTGTTAGCAGTTCCGACCATGATCTGATTACTATCTTCTGAGACTTTCTGGCCTTCATCTATCACCGTTTCTCGTTCAGCTGTAATTATTTTACCTTCAATATCCAAAATTGTAGCATCAACTGATCAATATACAGAGTTTAGTGACTATTCCCTATGTGTATGCGAAAAACGTACTGGCTTAACTACAGATGCTTTTTCTTTATTGTTCTGTTAATAGATCATGCATCAAAATTTATAAGTTTTTTTCAAACTAACTTCAAAAAGTCGAAGCCCCTTTGTTTTAGTATGTGCCCCTTGTATTTGTAGGTGAAATGTCGGCTAAGAAAGATTCACCACTCATTTTGTTGACATTTTGGTGTTTCGCGCGCTTTCTGCCCTGATGAGGCTGCCATCTTGGCCATTTGAAATCGTCACGCCGAATTTGGCAAGTCGGCTCTCTTCGCCTAATTGCTCGATGGCTGGAACTATGAACATGCCAAAACACGCAAGGGATTTCACTCATAATGCGGGGGACTTCGTTCCTTTTCAGTAACCGGAAGTTAATCGGCAGGGGCCATGAAGAATAGTCTAATATCTTCATATTTTCCACTGACATAGCTATTACCCTCGAAAACTAAAACTTTTGAAATAGGAAAAGAATCTTTAATCACATTCTTTACCCTGTGCAATCACAAATAGTCTAATATCTTCATTTTTTCCAAGGAGGTAGCTATTACCCCCGAAAACTAAAACTTTTGAAATAGGAAAAAAGCCTTTAATCACATTCTTTACCATGTGCAATCATGGTTGTTGAGCAAAATATCATACATGGTCACAGCATGCCTCTTTTCTACATTAAAATCACAACATTGAGATATTTCCATTGACATATCATAGTGAGATTTCCTGCATACACTATTGACAATCTGATGAAATAAAAGGTACGGTAATATTGTCCACTGACAGACATTGTCACCAGGTATAGTCAGCCCCCCACAATTCAGTTCCTCTTTAAATTGCCCATGGGATATTTTCCGTAGGGATTTTTGCTAGGAGGGAATATTTCCTTAGGGATTTTTTCCACGGGGGATATCTTCCATTGGGGACTTTTTCTTTAGGGATATTTTCCGAGGTGGATTTTTTCCGTTAGGGATTTTTTCCGTAGGGTTTTTTTCTTTAGGGATTTTTACCTACATTCATGAAGCTTACCTTTGCTTTTCTTTTTTATGTCAGCAGATGCCTTTCTTTTATCGTATTAAAGCTCGTGGAAGTCTTTCTCATAAGAATATGGCAATATCGTTTTTATTGATATGCCTGACTTTACACAGCGATATTCAAAATATACTATTTGAGTGTCTGGTTATTGTGAAATGCTGAGTGAAATTTCTCTCTTCGTTTCTTTTCGCTTCTTACAGGTCCAAACAGCACAGGTGTTTGCTCAAATTCTTGAATATTTCATACTGAACAAAATTTTGCTATAGGGTTCTCTGATACGCCGAATGCGATGGTGTGATTTTCGTTAAGATTGTGTGACTTTTAGGGGATGTTTTCCCCTATTTTCTAAAATAAGACAAATTTTCTCAGGCTCGTAACTTTTGATGACAAAGACCAAATTTGATAAAACTTATATATTTAAAATCAGCATGAAAATCCGATTCTTTTGATGTATCTTTTAGCATCAAAATTCGATGCAAGCAAACAAACTCTTCGAAGATCAACACGAGAGAGAAAACAACCTGAACGTTTTGGAGACTTAATCCCAAGCACAGTTTTAGAAGCTGATGATGTTGTTGTCGTTAATTTTACAGCACATGCACAAGTGAATTCTCATTGCCTGTATCATCTTGCACTCACAGACGAACCAAACACTATTCAAGAAGCTTTAAACAGCAAAGAAGCCGAAGAATGGATTTAGTTTCGGGCAACATGAAAAGGAGGCCGGCTGCATGCAACATGGGGCGAAACTTAGAACTGTTATATGTTAAGTCTTTAATATGTTAAGTCTAACATGTTAAGTCTTTAATAAAAAGTAAAGAAAAAAGCAATTTTATTTAAGGCCAGTGCCGTCTTCAAGTTGTCTGGGGCGAGTGGTAAACCCACTACAACGAAATGTCGCCCATCCTATCTTGTACTATTTCTATGAGTCATATGCAAGACGTCATTTTAAAAAAGACGCGCAGTGGCCGATATTATTGTCTATTTCTATCGATATTATAATCTTGCATATGACTCATAGAAATAGTAGATAGACTAGCTAGAATCAAACTTTCACAGCTTAATCTATTAAAAGTTTTATTGATTCTAGCTAGTCTATCTACTATTGATTCTATTGACAATAGATTATCGAATTAACTGGAATAGTTGGATGAGCAATATGCAGTATCATCAATATAAATTCATTTTTGTGTGTCACTAGAACTCCATATCATTGTTGACTGGTGCACTGCCGGCGATTGCATTCCCGAGAAAAGACAACAAAAAGTAGAAGCATCCCCGCCATTTTGTTTTGCCATCTATATGTAAGCGCTGAGAATGTTTTATCTTTGAGTTCTTGCATTGTATTTGTGATAGTGTGTAGGGGCGTTTACAGCACGGAGGCTCTTTCTTAAGGAGAAATATATTGTGTTGGCTTGGCCTGCGAAGGCAATTACCTCACTATGTATAATTTGTTTTGCAGCAGTGGATCACCATTGTACAGACATCCTTATCATTTTAAAATGTTTCACCACTTCACGTTTCTTCACTCGCATTTGTATTTGTTCTTTGTAGGTCGAGTTTTTTAATTGCTACCTATCACATTCTTTACCATTTGCAATCATAAAATAGTGTAATATCTTCATTTTTTCAACATACGTAGCTATTACCCTCAGAAACTAAAACTTTTGAAAAAGGAAAAGAGCCTTTAATCACATTCTTTACCATGTGCAATCATATGTGCATTCTTAACCATTTGCAATCATAAAATAGTCTAATATCTTCATTTTTTCAACATACGTAGCTATTACCCTCGAAAAACATGTGACTAAGAGTAGGCACTTTAAGAGAGATACTTTTATACACATTTCAGGATAGCATCGTAGTTTCTGTTTTTAGTTATGTTATGTTATGTTATGTTATGTTATGTTAGGTTAGGTTAGGTTAGGTTAGGTTAGATTAGTTATGTTTAGTTGATAAAAAGATCCAATTGATACAAACCAAGCCATTGTCTTCCATATTATAGATTTCTTGTGTATCTCATCCTCTTGTGCAATAACCCCCTAGCAACCCTTCGCAAAGCCGTAGAACCTGCGATCCTTGGTTAAGTGAATTGTCGTAGCAGAATGACCCTACGCCCTTGGGTCACCCTCTTATGCAATTACCCTTGAGTAGCCCTTAGGCAAGCCGTAGAACCTGCGATCCTTGGTTAAGTGAATTGTTGTAGAAGTATGACGTTACGCCCTTGGGGCACCCTCTTATTTCTATATCTAAACTATTGCGCATTTATAACTGTGAAAGCCTTTTCAATCATTGCCTGTTTGAATGTAGTTGTGTGCTTCCGTCTGTCATGTCCCTAACCTATTGCCTTTGCCTTTTATTTCCTATCTTCCTTTTTCTATCTGAAAACTATTCCGTATTTATTTATAACTGTGAAAGCCTCTTCAGTCATTGCCTGATAGAATGTGATTGTGTGTTTAACAGCAAGCTGCCCAAAATTTGTTATAAGGATAGAAAAAAATACAAGCAAAGAAACTCGAGACTTTGTATTTGCTGGCCGTGCACAAAATTAAGGATTTAAACAAGGAAGAGCTCTTTATGAAAGCGTGGGAACTTTTAGAATAACGATTTTCTTGTTACAATCATGATGTTGCTTCATGGACATTTTGTCATGGAAAACTGACTTCAAAAGCATTAAGTTGTTAAGCATCTAGTGTATGCAAACTATGTCAAATATGCCTTATTAGCCTATTTTGAACGCATTGTGCACCATGGAATGTTTGCATCTAAAGTATGCAAACTATATCAAATATACCTTATTAGCCCATTTTGAAAGCTTTGTGCACAATGGAATGTACGCATCTTGTGTATGTAAACTGTGCCAAATATGCATTATCAGCCTATTTTGAACGCTTTGTGCACCACTCAACATAACTTCAGAGACCTGAAGACCAGGTTTATTTGTTCTATGATGAGCAGAGAGGTCTTATTTGCGTAAAACGGTGACATTTGCAAATAACATGTCACTGGTTTAAACCTCCCAAGTTAGGAAATTTAGCTGAAAATGTTTTTTTGAAACAATCTAAATTCTAGACCAATTTATTTCTAGACCACAACGCCTCCTGTTAGCCTAGTCTAGGGAGTTTGACTTTCGTGACGACCGTCGACTCTGTTGTCTTAAAATTGTTTATCATCCAAGACCATTCTGAAGACGTTTTATAGTTGTTTATGAAAACAGAACGCTTAAGTCTAAACAAAACAAGCCAAAATTTTAATTACTTCAAAAACAAAAGATCCCTCTTGGACTAGAGTGGCCTTACGTAGTTGCAACAACACGATCAATGCCCTTTTTACACTAACTGCCACAAACACGCATCCGTGATTTGTCTTCTGGCAAAAAATGCTAAATTCCACATTTTTGTAGATAGGGGCTTGAAACTTCTGTAGTCAGGTTCCCTGGTAAGCTGAATCTGATGGTGTGATTTTCGTTAAGATCGTATGACTTTAGGGGGTATTTCCCCCTATTTTCTAAAATGAGGCAAATCTTCTCAGGCTCGTAACTTTTGACGGGTAAGACTAATCTTGATGAAATGAGATTTGAGCGCTATATTTTGTTTACAGGCATTTGATGACAGGGTTACCACTTTGATGTAGTTCAATTGGGGTTCCTAGATGATTTAGGTCAATTGGGATTCCTAGATGATGTAGTTCAATTGGAATTTCTTAGATGTTGTAGTTCAATTGGGATTCCTAGAAAAAAGTTACTGTGACGATATTACTTTAGCACTCTATTCATGAAAGTGTAAATTTGATGTTGGTTTGCTCTCTCGCCTGAAACGACTCAACTTCCATGTGCTGACAGCTTCGCACAGCGGATTTATGCGCATTGCCTTTCTTCTAAGAACAATGAAGCGTGCTCTCACCGCTCTCCTTTTGTTGCACATGCCAAAGACAAAAGTCAAAACGAGGCAATCATGTCGGCCCCCAGTACTGCAATTTTAACGACTTTTACGGGCTTTTACAGAAAGTTATGTCTGTGGTGTAGAGAGAGAAGGAAGGGGTATCCCAAGGAACGAGGGACGACAAGATTGGCACCGGGGTCATACCACATGAGATGATGCTCTATTTTAATAAATATGCAAAAATAATATATATATATAATTATGTATATATAATTATGTCCTTATCACCCATGAAGTCTAACTATAGTAATCTTACGTGTGGGGAAAGAACGGCCTTGAAAAATCTTACACGATTCGTAGCTGCACGTGCTTCGTCCAACGATAGGTATCGTTGGTGGTGTGACCGCTCCTAAAACGATTTATCGGTATCGTTAAATCCATTCCATAGGACCTTTACTAGTTGATATTGACCTCTGACACTGGGGCAGCTGACATGAGCAGTTGACAATATTTAAGAAGACACTCCGAAATATCATTTTAAGTTTTAAGAATGTAATAGTTGCGAGGGGGTCTTTGAGACGTCCTTCCAACATACCTAGCATCGCACTGGCATCTAAATTCATATATAACATTACTATTTTGTTTGATTGGAATGACATCCTCAGGTTTGATAGTTCCTGTTCTATATAGCTTGGTGAGCAAATCAACGAACCGCGACCACGAATGTACGGGTTGCCCAAGACTCATAAAGTCGGTGTGCCTCTCAGACCTATTCTATCAATGGTTGGTTCGTCGTGGGATCCAAATTATGGTGTCAGTGGTTCTCCTTCTTCTCCTTCTTCTCCTTCTTCTCCTTCTTCTCCTTCTCCTCCGTCTTCTCCTTCTCCTCCTTCTTCTCCTTCTTCTCCTTCTTCTCCTTCTTCTACTTCTTCCCCTTCTTCTCCTTCTTTTCCTTCTTCTCCTTCTTCTCCTTCTTCAAAACTGTACTAAAGTAGACTCTACTAAGTATTGTCATTGTTGACCGTTTAAAAGCACAAGCCTCTATAGTCTCCAATAGTTTTTATGTGCGTTACAGAACTGTTCCTGTACTTACTTAGCTCCCTTTATTTGTTACAATATGGAACATGGCATCCTTAGCAGAGTGGCAATGGCGCAAACGCCAAGAACCATAGTTGTTTATAGTGTTACAAAGGAGGTTGAACTTTAATTCTTGCATATCAGTTGATAAGTAGGGTGATTTAGCCGGTCTCAGGGCTTGCTTCTCTGCCTGGTAGACTAAATTGAGGGGCGTTGCGCCTGGACACCTCAGCTGCCCTTTATTTATTAGTTAGCCTGTTAGGTGGCTCTTATTTATTTAAGGTAGTGCTAAAATCGGCCTTTTGGCAAGGAATGGATGTAGTATTTGTTCTCATTGATGACAGATGCTTTCCATAATCCGCGAGAGGCGGTCCTATTGCCCCAGTTGCTACACAAAGGTACACAACAGCAAGTGTGCGGCATTTTAACAATTAGTGAAGAGTGAGATTCTTTGAATTGATACTTGAGATCTAGCTTTTCATCGATAAATAACCATGTGCTTCACCCCCAAAAAATTTGGCGAAAGTCTTTGACCCCTTAATGCAATAGAGGCCACTCTCTTGACTTTCCTCATTGAGGCAATTTTACTTAAGTGAAACTATTTGAACATATTGGGAATGCGTTCTGCACGCTGGAATGTGAGCATTTAAATAGTGCCATTGAGCGTAGTTACAGTATTTGAACATATTGGGAATGCGTTCTACACGCTGGAATGTGAACATTTCAATAGTGCCATTGTGCGTAGTTACACTATTTGAACATATTGGGAATGCTTTCTGCACGCTGGAATGTGAGCATTTCAATAGTGCCCTTGAGCGTACCTATTTATTTGTCTGACTGATTGACTGACTGACGGAATGACTGGAAGATTGGCTTGGCTGACTGACTTATTGGACGATTGCATAACTGATTGGTTAACTGATTGGCTGACTAATTGACTTACTGACTGACTGATTGACTGGCGGGCTGACTAATAGACTGACTAATTGACTGACTGACTGACTGACTGACTGACTGACTGACTGACTGACTGACTGACTTGCCCTCACAGCTGCACACGAGACACAAATAAGATTCATAATATACAACCTCACTTTGATACACCCTCGTTTCCAAGTCCTAAGAAGTTCGACTTCATTTCTGCGATAATCATAATTTCAGGGGCGATTCTACGGGGGGGCAGCAGGGGCCATGCCCCCCAGAATTTTGCTTGGCCCCTCGCTTGGCCCCCCCAGATATTTTTGAAATTTGGAAATGTATGGTTGTTTTATGTTTTTGTACTGTTATCATGCGAGTATACTTGATTATGTATTTAAATATCAATATTAGAGTTCTGTAATTAGGTTTGTACTTCCTAAAATTCTTACTGTCCCCATTTCAGGTTTTGACGGGTGAAAACAGTAAGAATACGTTGTAAGATGGTATGTATGTAAATATATATGAAATAGATTATTATTATTATTATTATTATTATTATTATTGATGGGGTTTTCTAGTTAAGGTCTAAGTGAAGGTGTAGAATTTTGGCAATTTTGTTTTAGTTTTGAATTCCTTTCTTTCATCTTTTCTTTCTTTTGTTCCTTTGTTCTTCCTTTCTTTCATTCTTCTCTCTTTTTTCCTCGTTTCTTTCTTCCTTCCTTTCTTTCTTTCTTCCTTTGTTCCTTCTTTTCCGCCTATTTCTTTATCTGGTATATACATCTGCTAATATGGCATATTTGGCATAGTTTGCATAATCTAGCTCCGTACATTCCATGGTGCACAAAGCGTTCAAAATAGGCTGATGAGGGATATTTGACATATGTTACTTACACTAGAAGCGTTTATTCCATGCTGCGTAAAGCGTTTAAAATACGCTAACAATGCATATTTGACATAGTTTGCATACACTGGATACTTTCATTCCATGGTGCACAAAGCGTTCAAGCTTGTTTGTAGGAATCAAAACATAAGGCAGGAGTCGCCCGTTATAACATATTTTGCTTTCCGCTTAAAAATAAAACATCCACATAAGTTAAATGGTTGAACAAGACTTTCTATGAAAGGAAATAACTGTCGTCAAATTTATTTTAACTAAAATTTTTTCAATATTCAGAGCTCAACATAAAAAGTTTCTTTTCCCCAATTGATTTACTTCGGAAAGCAAACATTTCGATCATCATTTCGATTCAGGCAAATAATTTCATCATTTCGAGTGTCAGTCTGATTTTTACAGCGTCGCTTTTGCAGTGATTAGTTTTAGAGCAAATATGAGGTTTGGTATCCTGTAAAGACTTTAGCTTAATCGATAAATTTGTAACCCTTTTCTTGTTTGAGTTTGGTTCAAAGTAGATGAAATGTGTATTCAATAGCATATAATTTGGTTTTGCTAATAAGGCATATTTGACATAGTTTGCATACACTAGATCCGTACATTCCATGGTGCACAAAGCGCTCAAAGTAGGCCAATAAGGCACTTTTGGCATAGTTTGCATACACTAGGTGCGCACACTCCATGGTGCACAAAGCGTTAAAAATAGGCTAATAAGTCTTCTTTGACATAGTTTGCATACACTAGATCCGTACATTCAATGGTGCAAAAAGCATTCATTCAACGCCATCAATGTCTTCGACTCTTATGTAGTCCAATGAACCGTCGCTGAATGAAATGTTGTACTCTCCGAGTTGGTTGTTACAGTACATGATTTCCCCCTCAAACCAACCATTTTCATACAGACCCCAAACTCGTTTGCGTACAAGAGGCAGCTGTCGTAAGAACAAAATAAGAGCAAATGAGCCTGCTTGCAAACGAAAAAATAAGAACACTGAGATTATTGCCAAGTATGTTTACAAATCAGATCAGCTGTGACGCAGCAGTTAATTGTTACTAAAGTTCGCTGTGTGCCACCGTCAAACAATGACTACAATAAAACTCACACAACATATTCCCCCCTCGGAAAAATAGGGTCCATAGGGAAAGGTAGCCGCTTAATTACAATAGTCAATCATAAGTATACAAGATAATAGGAAGGTGAATTGGGAACTCTATTGGCAGAATCGTAGTTCAGAAAAAGACTTCGACTCGTTACATTATAAACTCTCCCATGTACGATTGATGTTGTATGTTAACTTAAGTAGATACTGATGCCTTTATGGAGTCACCTCGGAAACTTCAACCTTCTTTGCCTGCAGCCTCCTTTGCCTGCAGCCTCCTTTGCCTGCAGCCTCCTTTGCCTGCGACCCCCTTTGCCTACGACCATCTTTACCTGCGACTTAGCCTATTTTGAACGCTTTGTGCACCATGGAATGCACGCATCTAGTGTATGCAAACTATGTCAAATATGCCCTATTAGCCGATTTGGAACGGTTTGCGCACCATGGAAAGCACGCGTCTAGTGTATGCAAACTATGTCAAAAATGCCTTATCAGCCTATGTTGAACGCTTTGTGCACCATGGAATGTACGCATCTAGTGTATGCAAACTATGTCAAATATTTATCACGGAGTGGAGCATTACCACAATAGCTTGCTTTCTTTTTTCACTAATGGAGCTGAGGGGATTCGAACCCCAGATCCATTTGTTTGAAAACCAACACCTTAACCATTGGACCATCAATGCCCAATAATTAAGGTGAGAGATTTTCAAGTCAATCTTGCCATGTTTTCGCCTCACTTCAGTGGGTAAGGGGAAATTCATTAATTATAATTATCAATTCAAAGGAATGCATTTTCTCATTTCCGAGCAACCTTCCACAACAGTGGTCTTCCAAAGTATAAAAACTAAATAGCTACAACAATGTGAATTGGCACTATTTTTCTCTTCTCGTGGTGTTTCGCACACACTAACGGTTCCCAAAGTGGTACTTTCCTAGTTCCAAAAGAACTACTCTCCCTCGACTTCCCACGGCTTATCTTTATGCAGGTTTATGATTTTCTAATGTACGCATCTAGTGTATGCAAACTATGTCAAATATGCCTTATTAGCCTATTTTGAAGGCTTTGTGCACCATGAAGGTACGCATCTAGTGTATGCAAACTATGTCAAATATGCCTTATTAGCCTATATTAAACGCTCTGTGTACCATGGAATGTACGCATCTAGTGTATGCAAACTATGTCAAATATGCCTTATTAGCCTATTTTTAAGGCTTTGTGCACTCAACGCGCCAAACTTGGATAGGGCGAAGTTCCGTTCTTTCACCCTTGGACGCTCTCAAATCAGTGACTCACCTGGGGCCAATGTTATAAAAGTATTTACACGGGTAATTTACCAGTCCAAAGCCAATATTACAAGAGTACTGTGAAACTGAATGTTATAAAAAATCCAACTACTGCTGTAGAGCTACCACTGTAGCTAAACTCGCTTACTTTACCCGTGTGCACTTTTCCTGGTTACGCATGCTAGTGAAATTATTTCGTGGCAAATTTCCGAACAATTTAGAGTTAAAGGTGAATCGGAACCACTTTCCGGCACTGCACGATTTTCAAGAATCAAGTTGGAGTATGGTATATCTTAAGTTATGTGGCAGTAGTAGTAGTAGCAGCAGTAGCAGTAATAGTAGTAATAGTAATAGTAGTAATAGTAGTAGCAGCAGTAGCTGCTTGGAATGCGTACATTCCATGGTGCACAATGCGTTTAGAATAGCACCAAAAGCTGTTATTAGTGACACTTGCATCCTTGAAATGCGTACATTTCATGGTGCACAATGCGTTTAGAATGCGCTTGCATGCTTGGAAGGCGTTCATTCCATAGTGCACAATGTGTTTAGAATAGCACCAAAAGCTGTTTTTAGTGACACTTGAATGCTTGGAAAGCGTACCTCACGAAATATCACTTGCCGTTCAAATGGTCTCAGACACTCTGACATAGCGACTTCCGAGTAGACGTAGGCTATAAAACATCTTTTCTACTTAAAGAATCAGTGTAGTACAACAACGTATTACCTTAGAGAGAGTACTGTTCTTTCTTTAGCCCTTATGCATCTGCGATATTAACATCCTACCTTGAAATTAAGGCTTTAGAATTGCCACTAAATTACGAGCTGACTGTTAATTTAGATATGATCAGACTCGTTTGAGGTAATTCTATACAATAGAATGATACCGGAACAAATACTACGGGCAGCGAATGAATCCCTGCCTTATCAAATCACTTTATCCACAAGCAGTAACCGTAAACTTTTAATTAGTATCTAATAGTTTGTTTGTGGTACAAAATAAGAATATTGCACGAAATAGCGAAAACATTGTGTACTTAAAAGCCAATTATAAATAGGGCTTTGACCAATGATATTAAAGTAAACAATTATATGCAATGATTGGATGTGAATGTTCTGAAACTATTAGACTCGTTTCGAAAGTCTATGCAGTATAGTTACCACACTAACACGTCATACGCAAACATTACAGAACAGTGATTACAGCCTCCACGTCGGCGTTTTGCGGATCATGTTGACTCAACATGAACGAATGTAATCCAAAACAGTGTTCTTTTCAAACTAACATTTCAAACCCTCTCTTCTTGATGATATTTTTCTAATATTCAATGGGCTTTGGACCGTCACGTACCAAAGCTGGAAGAGCACATACTGCTATAGCGTCGGTCACGGGTTCGATCTCTGGTAGTT
Organism: Alatinidae sp. Z8VKAUB7J3; assembly: GCA_010016025.2. Lineage (NCBI taxonomy): Eukaryota > Metazoa > Cnidaria > Cubozoa > Carybdeida > Alatinidae > Alatinidae sp. Z8VKAUB7J3. Next base: position 256,481,497 of record JAAAKM020721499.1, read on the forward strand.
ACATATTTTACATTACTCTAGTGTCTTTTAAAAAACAAAATAAACTGCGGCAAGGCAACCAAAACTGCAATACTTTCATTTAGTATATCGGTTGAAACAGTCTTTGCGTTTAGGCTAAACCATGTATTACAAAGAAAATGCATTTGTAAAAATAAGTCAGATAATTGGGAACATGTTTCTGGAAGGTCCCACTTTTCTGTTATATGTGTTTTTTCTCTGACCTGAGTTTATCATCACTTTGCATTTTTCTAGATTCCCATCATTCTTCTTTTCTTGCTTGTTCTAGATTTTCTCCTGAAGGCATATTTGACATAGTTTGCATACACTAGATGTGTACATTCCATGGTGCACAAAGCGTTCAAAGTAAGCTGATAAGGTATATTTGACATAGTTTGCATACTCTTGATGGGTACATTCCATGGTGCACAAAGCGTTCAAAATTGGCTAATAATGCATATTTGACAGAGTTTGCATACACTAAAACCGTACATTCCATGGTGCACAAAGCGTTCAAAATAGGACGAAGAAGAGGAAGAAGAAGAGGAAGAAGAAGAGGAAGAGGAAGAAGAAGAAGAGGAAGAGGAAGAAGAGGAAGAGGAAGAAGAAGAGGAAGAAGAGGAAGAAGAAGAGGAAGAAGAGGAGGAAGAAGAAGAAGAAAAAGAAGAAGAAGATGAGGAGGAGATAGAAGAAACAGCAGCAGCAGCAGCGGATTTTAAATGCCCTCCTGTGGCAAGTACCTGTTGCCCTCACAGCTGCACACGAGACACAAATAAGATTCATAATATACAACCTCACTTTGATACACCCTCGTTTCCAAATCCTAAGAAGTTCGACTTCATTTCTGCGATAATCATAATTTCTTGGGCGATTCTACGGGGGGGCCAACAGGGGCCATGCCCCCCCCAGAATTTTGCTTGGCCCCTCGCTTGGCCCCCCCAGATATTTTTGAAATTTGGAAATGTGTTTTGGCGCTGTCGCTCCACGCGTAGTTTATACAACCAAAAAAGCACTATCAACCAACCACAAAGATCGTGTGCCGTCCACAAATTCTAGCTCTGTAGTTTATTAGTTTTCATGCCAGTGTGAGGCTGGCTATGTTTGCCGTACGGCTTTGAGGTTGGTTGACCGAATTAAGCAGCATGCACGGTCGTTTATTCGCCAAACATCGATTCCTATAAGGAAATGTGAACAAGACTTGGACGTTGACGAGGCCAACGTCAATATCAAACGTGACGTCGTCGGCTTGCTCTCCATGTGAATAGGGTATAATAACTTTCACAAAGACAAATATGAATATTGAATGCATTATGCTTGACGTGATTCATTTACGTAAATAGTTGTTGGTGTTTACTGCAGCTTAATTTCCCATATTACAGAGATTGGACCATACAAATTTTGGAAGATTTGGACTTGGAGAACGGAACGATAGAGGAACGCAGCTGGTGCAATTTGCAACATCCAAGAACCTAAGAATCGAGAATACCTTCTTTATGAAAAAAAAGAACAAGAAGTGGACATGGAAGAGTCCCAATGGATTGGTGATGAATGAAATTGACTATATCCTGTGCAACAAGAAGGTCGTCACGAACGTCGACGTCATTCAGAGAGTGAACATTGGAAGTGAGCACTGTGCGGCATGGTGGAATTGTGCTTAGCGTGACATAAACTGTACTAACTGTGCGGCACTGGCGGAACTGTGCGACATGGTAGAATTGTGCTTAGCGTGACATAAACATTACTCAACTGTGTGGCATGGTGGAATTGTGCCTAGCGTGACATAAACTGTACTAACTGTGCGGCACTGGCGGAACTGTGCGGCATGGTAGAATTGTGCTTAGCGTGACATGTTTTGGTGCCGCTGACCCGAAAGTGGTATTTACTAGCCGCCCACTCCACCCATCCAGCAAAAAGGATGTTCTGCCAACCCTTGCAAAAAGTAATGTTATTTACAAATACCAATGTCCCTGTGGGGAAATGTATGTAGGCCGTATGTCTCAAAGGTTGGCTGACCGGATCAAGCAGCACGTGCCACGTCAACTAAGGGAAAAGCTTGTGGCAGTAAGAAATAAAACGAGGAAGGCCATACAAGCGCTGGCGCGACAACGTTTATACTTGGTCTCAGCTAAACGTAAACCAACTAAAACGAGGAAGGCCATACAAGCGCTGGCGCGACAACGTTTATACTTGGTCTCAGCTTAACGCAAACCAACTAAAACGAGGAAGGCCATACAAGCGCTGGCGCGACAACGTTTATACTTGGTCTCAGCTAAACGTAAACCAACTAAAATTAGCTCATCCCTGGTCCCAATCCTTATCCCATCCCTGGTCCCAATCCTTATCCCATCCCTGGTCCCAATCCTTATCCCATCCCTGGTCCCAATCCTTATCTCATCCCTGGTCCCAATCCTTATCCCATCCCTGGTCCCAATCCTTAGCTCATCCCTGGTCCCAATCCTTATCCCATCCCTGGTCCCAATCCTTATCCCATCCCTGGTCCCAATCCTTATCCATAATCCTATAAAGAGTTGTCTCTTTTTTCGGTATTTCCCTGGGGCTTTAATGTCAATTGCAGAGTTGTCTCTATAGTCCAATAAAGAATTGTCCTTTTTTCGGTAATGCCTGGTGATTTCATGTCAATATTGGAGTTGTCTCCATAATCCTATAAAGAGTTGTCTCTTTTTTCGGTATTTCCCTGGGGCTTTAATGTCAATTGCAGAGTTGTCTCTATAAAAATTCAAAGAAGGGAGAGACTTTATATGGGAGAGACAGTTAACCCTGAATGAAGATGACGATGATGATGATGATGGTGATGATGATGATGATGATGATATTATTGTAAAGATAAAGAAGAAGAGTATTTTGAATAAAGCTTTCGAAGTTATTATTAGCATCATTACTATTGGTTTGCTGTCACTGGTTTTGATCAAGGAATGAATTACTTGATTTGTGGGATTTTGAACCTATTTTCATAGTCTATTTTACGCAGCCGTTGAAGCAAACGAATTTCGTACCATCAATTTTCGTACCTTCAACGACATCATTCCTCAGTAAGTAAGGCTATGCATTATTGTTCAGTATTGTAAGAAATATCATAGATTTTGAACCTATTTTCATAGTCTATTTTACGCAGCCGTTGAAGCAAACGAATTTCGTACCATCAATTTTCGTACCTGTCTCTATTCAGATTCCTCATTCTTGAAGCTATAATATCGCTATTCAGATTCCTTGTTCTAGAAGCTACAAAGTCTCTATTCAGATTCATCATTTTAGAAGCGATAGTGTCTTTATTCAAATTCCTCATTCTAGAAGCTATACTGTCTCTATTCAGATTCCTCATTCTTGAAGCTATAATATCGCTATTCAGATTCCTTGTTCTAGAAGCTACAAAGTCTAGGAGAAAAAATACCCGCACATCTGAACAGAAAGAAGCCCAATTGGGCTGGAAAACCGCCCACCTGGCAACACTGCACGAGAGGGAGAGTTGTCATGTTTATGTGATAATTCCGTTCTCTCTGACAGGGGATAATGGTATGCATTTGGACGGGGGATCGACAGGTTTAAACATCCGATTTACTTGAGGAATATGCTCTGTTAAAGACCAACACTGAAAATTGTTTGGGGTGAAGGACAAGATCAAGAAAAGAAAGCTCGGATATTGTGGACGTCTGGTGATAAGAGAAGAACTACAGAAACAGTTGCTGAAGGGAAAATGAGCACAATTTGCACAATTTTTGAGCACAATTTTTTGTTAAGAGCTCAATTTTTTGTTAATACTTCTATAAAGGGATCATTATGGAAACAAGGTCTTCTGAACCTTTTTAATGCTATCCCTGCGCAATGCAACTTACGTGGCTGGATCTGTAGATTATATTTAATAACGGAATCATTAGTGAAATGCCATTGACCGTTTTTCTTGCACCCTCATCAGAATGGCTCATGCAAAGAACGAGTTGGCTGGATCTCTGGTTCTAATGGACGTCTCATCTATTGTAGCAAAGTTGCCTTTTATACAGAGAAGATGGTTGTAGAACAATAGCCTCCCTTGAAGACCCAACCACTTTACAATCGGAGACGTCAACATACGGGGCACAGAAGGACTATGCCCTCAATAGTTTGATCAATATTACTTTGCACCCCTCCTAAAACTTTAAGCTTATGAATTCCCAATCCAAAAGTTGAAGTTTTATTATGTAAACTAAATTACACAACCCTTGGTCGTGATAACTCTTGATCTGAAAAGTTGTAAATACGTTTTTGCCAGGGATAACATGATCTAAGCCAAAAAAAGAATTAATATACAAATTTCATTTTAATAATTTATGTGCGGAGAGCCAAAACCAAACATGCATTAATACAAAAACGTTCAGAAATTAAATAAAAAAAACTAATTTTTTTAGCTGAAAGTAAGGAGCGACATTAAAACTTTAAACGAACAGAAATTACTCCGTATATGAAATGGGTTGTCCCCTCCGCAATCCCTCGCTCTTTACGCTAAAGTCAGGTTCAACTAGCAGAAAATTCTTATGTTAGCATATTTATTACTACTAGAACTGCAACTTAACGTAGATTAGCATTCTGGATACCTAAACGTATCTGGTTTGGGCAAACATGATGGCGCATGAAAATGTAGTCAGGAAATATGGACAAATTTCAGCTCTAACTAGCAATAAATTCTTATGTTAACATATTGATTACTACTAGAACTGCAACTTAACGTGCGGCAAGATGAAAAGGAGATCTGGCTCTCGCTAATACCACAAACGAATCCTCTTGATAGTCGTCAGCACATGACGGGTTTTCAATCAAATGCTGTCCTATTGCCGAGTCTGGTTTGGGATCTGTTGACTTGGCTATGTTTACGTGATTAGGTAAAGTTTTGGAAACCTTACTGCGTCTACTAATGAAGGCTGGCACATGTTGCGCGATTCTGTCATGTAACTATGGACCTAAGAAGTGCCCAGTCTATTTAAGGTTGCCGTATATAGGGCAAGTGTCTAGCAAGTTCGAGTCCCAGATGCTAGGTATGTTGGAAGGACGTCTCAAAGACTTACAGATCGTATGTCGTAACATATTTCACCCGCGATGAGAAATATGAAGGCCGTTCGTGAACGTCAACAACCCGAACGGAAGTGTAAAGCAAATGTGAGTCTGATAGATTGTGTGTACCATGGAATGTACGCATCTAGGGTATGCAAACTATGTCAAATATGCCTTATAAGCCTATATTGAAGGCTTTGCGCACAATGGAATGTACGCATCTAGTGTATGCAAACTCTGTCAAATTTGCCTGATTAGCCTATTTTAAAAGCTCTGTGCACCATGGAAATTATGCATCTAGTGTATGCAAACTATGTCAAATACGCCTTATCAGGCTATTTGAACAAGTCGATTCTTAAATTTTTATGCAATGAATCTATTGTATTTTTTGTTAGAAATTAAGCTGTTGATTGTGGGTAGAGAAAAATGTATATTGGCATTTTTAGTGTAGAGAACAGGTTGATTTTCAATAAAGCGAACTCCTACGACTTCGTCGCTTCATAAAAATGTATATGAGAAAATCTTGCCCTAATTCTGATAAAGCTCCCCTGCCCTCAAAAAGTTCCATCCAGTGTATGCAAACTATGTCAAATATGTCTTATTAGCCTATTTTGAACGCCTTGTACACCATGGAATTCACGCGTCTAGTGTATGCAAAATATGTCAATTATGCCTTATTAGCCTATTTTGAACGCTGTGTGCACCATGTAATGTACGCTTCTAGTGTATGCAAACTATGTCAAATATGCCTTTTCAACCTATTTTGAACGCTTTGTGCAACATGGATGTCTGCAATTCCTACATAGACGTTTCCTATCGATTTTAAAGCGTCTAAACTTATATGAAAACTCGTCTTGTAGAAGCTGCGCACTTCCTGCAGGGAATCATCTTTGAAACTTGTTGAGGGCAAGTTTCAAAGATGATTCCCTGCAGGAAGTGCGCAGAGGGTGTGCGCAGTGGTAATCTCGTACTCGTACTCGTACTCGTCGTGGATCTAAACCTCCCTATCTTCACTGGTTCTAGATTGAAGGTCTCTTCTGTTTTCAGAAGGTGTTTACGGTTACGTCGCAAAACATTTCCAGACCCTGTTCGTACATGATAGGAACGTGGATGCAGGGGCGATTCTACGGGGGGGCCAACAGGGGCCATGACCCCCCAGAATTTTGCTTGGCCCCTCGCTTGGCCCCCCCAGATATTTTTGAAATTTGGAAATGTATACTTGCTTTCTGAAGCATTGAACAGTATCTTGACGAAATCAAAATCTGTAGATATTTATTGACGGTCCGTTGATAATTTTGAATTATTTGCACCATGAAGGTGTTAATAGAATTTGGATTTATGAAAGGATGTCAGTGGTTTGCAGCACGTGATTGATATTTTAGTCTTTCCTTTGAAGTTCGGAGGGTAGCTGTTCCGTACACGACGAAGGGCACAAGTGAAATGAGTCATCACTAGATGCGTACATTCTATGCTGCACAAAGCGTTCAAAATAGGCTAATAAGGCATATTTGACATAGTTTGCATACGCTAGATGCGTACAATCCATGGTGCACAAAGCGTTCAAAAGAGGCTAATAACGCATATTTGACATAGTTTACTTACACAAGATGCGTACATTCCATGGTGCACAAAGCGTTCAAAATAGGCTAATAAGGCATATTTGACATAGTTCAATAGTGCCATTGAGCGTAGTTACACTATTTGAAGATATTGGGAAAGCGTTCTGCACGCTGGAATGTGAGCATTTGAATAGTGCCATTGAGCGGAGCTACACTATTTGAAGTTATTGGGAATGGGTTCTGCAAGCTGGAATTTGAGCATTTCAATAGTACCATTGAGCGTAGTTACACTATTTGAACATATTGGGAATGCGTTCTGCACGCTGGAATGTGAAAGTTGAGCAACTTCTCCGATTGCGTAGGTCCTGGTTCGAATTTGTATTTTAAAATCTTCACTTGTCAAGCAAATTCCACATATTATATTAAAACCTGCCATCCCTACCACCATAGTATACAACAGACTTTACGTGAATTGGTTTGTATCCCATTTATTTGCTCTTAGTGTATTATACTGACTATACGACGCGCTTTTCTACCCCGACCTTATTTTTGTTCACAACCGCAGCCCCGGCCGGCAGTCAAAATCGGCGTCGCGCATGACGCCGCCTTTTGTTTTTAATTATCGCGACAGACTACATGAAATTCATGGCATCTACCTTGACAATAACCTGCGTGCAGACTATCCTAGTTGAAGTGGGTACTACGTCAGTAGTGTCTGTCTTCGCGCAGAGTACCTTGTCAAGTGTTGACTTCGGTCTCTTTGAAGTCCCCCTTGTGTAAACCTGACAACAATGGGATCATTCTCGGATGGACTTATTGCCAAGGCGTGGTCGTATCAACCAGTTTAGGAGGGGGAGGATGTTGAAGTGGACCAACGGAAATTTACAGAAGAAAAAACACGGGCAAAGGGTTGAAGTGGCTGTACATTTCCCAAAGATACACATGTTTTGGATGTTTGGTCACTACAAGCTCTATTTCTTGTGTACGGCTAGATTTTCTACCTAATAAAATTAGGTATCAGTAAAATCAGTGAAAAATTTGAAACAAACAAGGAGTTGAAAGATAAGTTTTACTATAGTCGTTTCTATAACATTACGTTTTTAATCCTCGATAACAAGTCATTTTCAATAATATCATCGGTTACAAGAGCGTGGTCACAGATACTGATACCATTGAAAATAGCGTTAAAAATTGTATATCCCAGAATTAAGCAAATTTGCAGTGGCTTGCTCTACAGTGCCTTGCTCTGCAGTGCCTTGCTTTGCAATGCTTTGCTCTCCTGTGCATTGCTCTACAGTGGCTTGCTCTGCAGTGCCTTGCTTTGCAGTGCTTTGCTCTGCAGTGGCTTGCTCTGCAGTGCCTTGCTCTACAATGCCTTGCTCTACAGTGCCCTCTCTACTGTGCCTTCCTTCTTAGTAGCTTGCTCTTTGGTGGTTTCTTTTATATGAATAGTGAATAACTGTACATGGATGATTGATAACATTTGTACACAATACACAAAATTTAAACAAAAAATTTGGCTCGGATTGAGTCCGTTTGAACATTCAAAGAAATCATTACAAAGAAATGATTACGGATATGATACGTCCCTGCCAATCACTCCAAGGCAGTTACAATGACAACTTGCCAACTTTTCTGTGCCATAAGGACTTTTATATTCAGCTGTTATTTTAGGTAAGTTTAGAGGTTAGAAGGTTGGTATCATCAGTGTTTATGTTATTAATATTATTGCCTGCAATTTTAGTATCTTCAGATACTATGAGAATTGAACCGCCATGTCTAATATTGACTGAAATGGGAGGTCAGCTGTTATTTTAGGTAAGTTTAGAGGTTAGAAGGTTGGTATCATCAGTGTTTATGTTATTAATATTATTGCCTGGTCCATCTCAGATCTTTTATCAAGTTCAGAAAGAGTTAACATTTGATGGAGGTCGTATGTAGAGAAGGGAGCTAATTCTAGAAAATCTCTTGCACGAAAGATGTGCACTGTTTTGATTTTCTTACAGGATGTTGAATAAGGGATTTTTTTACATTCAACCATGGCGATGACAGCATAGTTTCACATTTGCTGATAGAACATGCCAGAACCACGTGGTTTGACAATCGCACTGATCCAATGTCAACACAGCTTTTTTATGACCGGACTATGAAGACAGATCATCTATGCAATCAAAGAAGGTACGCATAATACCAAAATTTGAATATTGCGTTGAGCAACGGATTTATTCTGCTAAACGTTTTCGCCATACACTGATCACAGCAACCGTATGGAGTGAAATGAGAAAGCTAATGCGATGAATCTATAGGGAAGAAGACGTCCAGACGATCAATTTCATAGTCTTGAGAATTTCTAGCAAATAACCTAAGTTCCTCTTGTCCAAATTCTTCATCTACTGAGTCTCTTTCATTTATATCTGTTGCCCTTTCTGTATTATTGATTGTACCGTTCTCTTTTGTACTCATAGTTTCTCCTTACGTATAACTTTGTTGTTGAATGAATGTAGTATGCACGCATAAGAAATACCGACGTAAGGGTTGTTGAAAGTTTATTTCTGTGTTTAAAATGGCATATGAGTTAAAAATTACCACAAAATAAGAACTGCTGACAATAGATATCTGTTTTATGGCTAAAAACAAAGCCTTGGAAACAAATGTTATGTTTTGAGTTTTCTTTGTGAATTTGACGTGTGTTGATGATGATACAGGATGAAAAGCTCAATGGTGAAAACGTAGGACCACGACGAATCGAACCCCGTCCTTCAGTAGTAGTAGTTGTAGTAGTAATAGTAGTAGTAGTAGTAGTAGTAGTAGTAGTAGTAGTAGTAATAGTAGTAGTAGTAATAGTAGTAGTAGCAGTAGTAGTAGTAGTAGTAATAGTAGTAGTGGTAGCAGTAGTAGTAGTAGTAGTAGTAGTAGTAATAGTAATAGTAGTAGTAGTAGTAGTAGTAATAGTAGTAGTAGTAGTAGTAGTAGTAGTAGTAGTAACGCTATTGAAATAGGAAGGATAATTCCTTGCAATTCTCACAATCCCGCCCTCCCAACTTCAATTTCTTTCATTTAGCTACTCGTCCCTAGTGCATCCTCTCTTACATTTTCCTCATTACAACCCTTTCCCTTTCGGGTCGGTATTTGTTCTAACACGTGACTCAGAATAGCTCTGATGATCATAACGAGATATATTTAATACCTGGTATACCTAATGGTTGTCCGTTGAAAAATGATGATAAGGATGATGATGACGACGACGATGGTGACGATGATGATGACGATGATGATAACGATTATGATGATGATGATGATGATGATAATGATGATGATGATGATGATGATGATGACGAGGATGATGATTATGATAATGATCATGATGATGATCATGATGGTAGTGGTGGTGGAGGTGGCAGTGGTGGTAGTGGTGGTGGTGGTCAGTAAATAAACAGTAGTTCTTTTCTGTACTTTACAAATCTTTTAAGCTAGTTGAACTTCTGAACATATCATTGTAAACATCTGAACACATCTTTGTAAACAGTACTTACAAATCCATATTTTGGTACATGCCGTTCCTTGTCTAACGAAACTAAATAGCGACAGTTAATGCAACTACAGACTAAACTATAGATTGATGTAAAGTTTACAACCATGATAGTATTTGCTCACAACACCAGCGTCAGTAAGCTTGATCTGACTATTGAGAAGACAGACAATTATATTTCACTATCTGCAATTGGTTGACCAAATGGGTTGCTCATGTTGCACGAGCATCAAATGAATGCCTGACAAAAAGACTTATGTTTGTGGATGAAAAGTTTACAAAAGTAGGATACCACCATAAGACTGTGTATGAGTGTGTGACAAAATCCCAAGAAGATCTCAGAGTTATTAAATTAAGATCTAAAGTTGGATCAATAAGGTCGTTTTTAAGATCCTTATACTTGTTTTGTTTGTACTGTTTTGATTTGATTAAGTTTGTCTCAAAACAAACTGTGAGTTCAATCACCGTGAGCGAGTTTTCTTCAACGGAAGTTATGGCTATATCCGGTCGTAGCGTCTTGAACAAACCGCAGGGGTTTTTGTATCCAGGAATATCGGCAAAGAGCCTTTAATCATATTCTTTACCATGTGCAATCATAAAATAGTCTAATATCTTCATTTTTTCAACATACGTAGCTGTTACCCCGGAAAACTAAAACTTTTGAAATAGGAAAAGAGCCTTTAATCACATTCTTTACCATGTGTAATCCATAAAATTGTCTAATATCTTCATTTTTTCAACATACGTAGCTATTACCCTCGAAAACTAAAACTTTTGAAATAGTGAAGATGTTAAAAGTAGAATAGCTAAGGCTCAGGGTGTTTTTTCACAGTTAAAAAAAGTTTGGAAGAATAGAAATAATTTTGGTTATAATACTTATAATAATAAGTATTATACCAAACTTATAATAATAAGTTTGGAAGAATAGATAATTGGAAGCTACAGTGATGACAGTGGTCAAATATGGCTCATTAAGCATGGGCGCTCCGAAAAGCAGATGAAGTAGTTACACTATTTGAAGATTTTGGGAATGCGTTCTGCACGCTGGAATGTGAGCATTTCAATAGTGCCATTGAGCGCAGTTACACTATTTGAAGTTATTGGGAGTGGGTTCTGGAAGCTGGAATTTGAGCATTTCAATAGTGTCATTGAGCATAGTTACACTATTTGAAGATATTGGGAATGCGTTCTGCACGCTGGAATGTGAGCATTTCAATAGTGCCGGTAGCCACACCGTGACTGACGGCACACACCACAGTCTCAGCACATGCACAAGCCCTGTCCCGAAGGACCACACCATACCAAACTATACTCACATAAAAAAAACAACCAGAATATAAAATATACTAAAAATATAGAGGGTGAACAGGACTGGCACTAATGAGCTCTTTAGCCTCCATCTCGTCACTAAATACAAACCCTGCGAATGTTCTATCGCGCAAAAGTTTAGCCTACACGGACTCCGATTTAGCTAGCCTGCCCAGCAGGTTGCAGTCAGAAATTTGTTATCTGGGTCACCCTAATTCCAATTGGAATAGAACTGATGACCAACGCCAAGACCTTTTCTCCTGTAACTTTCCGTTTTTCGGCTGATGGAGTATATCTCCATGTTTCAGAGTTGACGTTGGTGGATCCCTGGTGTGGTAACACAGTATAATATTTATTTTACAATTGTATTTACTGGTTCCAGTGTAACTTTTTCACTTGAAAGTTTCTTGGCCTTTACCATAACATCTGGCAGAATAATTTCTTGCGTTAAAAGGCAATTTCTAATGCTTTTAAGTAGATGAGGGACATCTGCTACAAAGAACTGTTGTTGATTGGCCTGTTCTGGGAGGGGTAAGCTATTTGTTCTGATCTCCCTGGAGACCTTAACACCAAACTGGTTCAGTTTATAAAGGAAAAATAAGAATGATAACCGTTACATGCTATGATCATTTTGATCTCTGCGATCTGTAATTAGGAAGGTAAGCCCGGCGTTAAGGCGTTTCGTGGCGGGTCAGACCGCCGAAACGTATTAAATGCCTCCACAGAAGTTATACTGAAACCTTTTCTGACGTCAAATTTACCCATTTAAAGTTTGCTGACATGCAAAGTTTCAGTATGTATTGAGCAAATTAATAGAAGCTCCATAAAGTAATATTCAGCCAATCTGCTAATTTATTGGAACCTGCCTTACGCATTAGGCATAGAACGTGGTATAGATTAACTTCATAAATATTTAAAGTGATTTCCTTATCATTATTAACTATGTAGGGTCCTTTGAGAGTGTATGAAATTACTTTGGCGGATGGTTTTTATAGTAACAGCAATTATTAGCTTGTAAGTTGCGCCTCAGGAAAAGTTAAACTTCCTCTATTGGCTGCACCACCAGAGCCATTGAAGACTTTCCTTACTGGAAATACATCAGAATCTAAGCGTTTTTTGTCACAAGTCAGAAAATACAACTCATGTTTCCAAATGACGTCGAGCAGGTCCCTTCTACCATTCTCAGGCGAGAATCATAAATTTTTACAATTGTACTTCATCAGTGATAGAAATTCTGAATTTTTAAAAGATTAAAGGAGAGTTGAAAATGGATTCAAGTCAACAATCTTTCAGTACTTCAGAATTTTCATATCAAAATTTCCATCTTCCTAAAAAGTATAGCAGACCCTATATGTCCTGAAAATAAATCTGAAGCAGAGTTCAAAAGTAGAAAAGTAAATGCGATAAAACTGTTAGCAACACTGATTTACAGCGCCTTAAATAGGCAAAAATGAAAAAAGTAGGAAATGTTTCAGGTCCCCCCGAATTTTCAAGCAGCTTGTTTTTCAACGTACAAAGAATTCATCACATACTAACCATACAGAGAGGATTACTTTAAAGGAAGAAACTGTCGCGGGAAGAAGCTGTCGCGAAAAGTCACGAATGTTTTGATTTTTTTTGTGTGTTAACTGTCGCGGGAATTAACTGTCGCGAACGCTGGAAAATTTAATTGTCGCGGGAATTTACCTAACTACTCTATCTGCTCTAACTAACTACCCTACCTAACTACTCTATCTACACGAACTAAGTACTCTACCTACCTTGCCTAACTAACTAATCTACCTATCTTACCTAATTACTCTACCTCTCTACCCTTACTACATACTCTACCTAACTACTCTATCTGCTCTAACTAACTACCCTACCTAACTACTCTATCTACACGAACTAAGTACTCTACCTACACATTCCATGGTGCACAAAGCGTTCAAAATGGGCTAATAAGGCATATTTGACATAGTTTGCATACACTAGATGCGTAGATACCATGGTGCACAAAGCGTTCAAAATAGGCTAATAAGACGTATTTGACTAAGTTTGCATACACGAGATGCGTACATTCCATGGTGCAGAAAGCGTTCAAAATACGCTAATAAGGCATATTTGACATAGTTTGCATACACTAGGTCCAAAATCCCAAGTTGTTATCAAGTTGGCCAACTAAGTTGTCCGGAAAAGTTGTTCGTGTGTGCCTAACTTAAATCCATGATAAATCCATGACAAATCCGTCGTCTAAAGCCAACAGTCGGATTTGTGTTAGATTTGAGTAAAATCCATGATGCTATCATAGATAATCTAACACAAGTTCGAGTGACTTTAGACGACGGATTTGTCATGGATTTGTGTTCCAGGAAATTCCAGGAAATTCCAGGACCTGTCGAAACTTTGCGGATAAAATCTATGAATCAACTGAACACAAGCCTTACGCCTTATTTCTATAATACTAGTGAAGACATCCGAGGGGAGAATGCTATGAGCAACAAGAAACGTTATTGGATAGATGAAACGTAATCATCATTTTCCAACCGGGACCCGCCCTAGTGTGTTCAACAGCGCAATGTAAACCTTGTATGTATTTATGTATGTATGTATGTATGTATGTATGTATGTATGTATGTATGTATGTATATATGTATGTATGTATATAGGTTTGAATCCAGTCACCGCCCTTAAATTGCAAGCTATTGTGGTAATGTTTGTGTGTATAATATATACATGGTTTCACCCCCCCCATGATTCTGGGGGGACCTAACTTTTTGAAATCTCTTATTTTATGGGGGGACCTACGTTAATGGAGAAACATCTTGAAGCAACAGAACTTTGGTTTTACAGAAGAATGCTTCACACTTCATGGACTGAACGAAAGACAAATGACCCAATTTTACAAGAAATCGGGGAGAAAAGATCCTTAATGAAAACAAATTACGAAAAACCAATTTAAGTTTTTAGGGCATGTCACTCGGAAATCTAGTTTGGAAAATTTAGTATTAACTGGGAAGACGGAGGGCATTTCTTGTTCTTGGATTAAATACCCTGTAACCTTTGCTTAGCTGGTCGTAGCCCATAAAATAATGTTTAACGCTCTTCGGTTGCCATTTACTTCTCCTCTCTTTCGGAACATGTACGAAACAATCACACCCGAAGGTTCTTAAATGCCTTACTGTAGGTTTTCTACCATAAAAGGCCTCATAAGGTACTTTGCCATCTACAGCACTCGTCAGAGTAGAATTGTTCCTACACATATAAGTAATTGAAGTTTCTTCGAAGCCATAATTCCAAGCTGATGTCAGGTCAAATTAAATTTTTGTCAAATAAAAATTGGACAAAACTGATTCAGATGTGATTGCACAAAAATATAATAACTGACACAACATAAAGTGTACCTCCAGTGGTCAAAATTTTTTGATATTTTGTTCAACATGCTTGACTGATATGCCTCTGCCCATTCGTTTTTTGAACGCTTTGTGCACCATGAAATGTACGCATCTAGTGTATGCAAACTATGTCAAATATGCTTTATTAGCGTATCTTGAACGCTTTGTGCACCATGGAATGTACGCATCTAGCGTATGCAAACTATGTCAAATATGCCTTTTTTGCCTATTTTGAACGCTTTGTGCACCATGGAATGTACACATCTAGTGTATGCAAACTATGTCAAATATGCCTTAATCTTCTCCTCGCCACATTTTGAAGTTGGAATGCCTGACGAAAGTACGCCAAGTTGCTGTTAAAGAATAAGTTATCCATCCTTCTTAAGCCGTAGGCCCTTAGGAATAACTTTAAAATGCTTACGAACGGATAAAAAAACAAAATGTTGTTTACTACCTGAAGAAAAGTTTTGAAATTTCCGCGTGGTTTCTACATCATCACCCTTTATGCCTAAATTTCTTTTGTTCTCTGTTTTCCTGGAGCCCTTTTTCCTTTAATTTTTCCTGTGACAGCTATATTTTCCAATTGTTCTTTTCTCCAATACATAATAAGATATGTGAAAATATGTGCTTTTGTAAAAATGATCCTATTTACAATACATATGCACCAACACCTTCAAGCTGCAGTCTTTAAAAACTCAAATCTATGTAAGCTCCACATCTTCATGTATTAAGCACTTCAAGTTACCCTTTCAGCCAGATTCATCGCAAATCTGTATATTGATTGATAGCATGCGTCTTAATCTTTCATTCTCGCCGCTAACTTTCATGTCACTTGTCAAATTGACGCTTGCCGATAGCTCATAAAGTATTTGTTAGATTTATTTGTTTATACGCCAATCACTCATTCTGATAACGAGGTCAATCATCCTTGACACATTGTAAACGCCCACATCCGGGTTATTAAATGGGATTGTGTCGAACTGTTAACATTCATTTGCAAGGTACTTAGGGCCAAACTTACTTTTGTATACAAAGCAAGAAGAGCACTACAGAAGGGCTAAAACTTGTGCCACTGCGCCATATAAAAACACTGGAGGGCCAGGCGCTACGATGTTGTGCATCCATTCCAGTACACTGCCCTTAAGAACAAGATTTGTTTCGCTATCGTTTGATGAACAATAGGCGTATCACTTAAGACAGTTGTTCGGTTTTTCGTAGATCTTTTGATTCGTCAGCTTGGATTGAAAAGTAACATGTTTCTTTAATACTTTCTGTTATTTCTTCTGAGGCCATTGTAGCAAATGTCTCAACAATTTCGTTTTGTACGGAGTAACAAGTGTATTTTTCATTCTTTGGCCCATTTTTTATACGATCCGCAACAACAGGATCATGTTTGGCAGCGAGTCTTGATACCAATATTCTTGTGTCTTTAGACCAATATTCTTGTGTCTTTAGACCATTATTCTTGTGTCTTGATACCGATATTCTTTTGTCTTGATACCAATATTCTTGTGTCTTGATACCGATATTCTTGTGTCTTGATACCGATATTCTTGTGTCTTGATACCAATATTCTTGTGTCTTGATACCAATATTCTTGTGTCTTGATACCAATATTCTTGTGTACTACTACTACTACTACTACTACTACTACTACTAATAATAATAATAATAATAATAATAATAATAATAATAATAATATCTCCATGAAAAAATGTCTTTAGTATAAAAGAAGGGCAGTGTGATGCCTCTAGGTTGTGCCTTCAAGAACCAGTTATAAATGAGCCAGGAGAGAGATATAAATGTCAATGAAATCTGATAATAACATGAAACCTATAATACATATTTTGTTATGTTTTAATGTTTTGTTACGTAAATTTCCTAGTTAATTATAATATATTTGAAGTTAATTTTC
This sequence comes from Alatinidae sp. Z8VKAUB7J3, assembly GCA_010016025.2. NCBI lineage: Eukaryota > Metazoa > Cnidaria > Cubozoa > Carybdeida > Alatinidae > Alatinidae sp. Z8VKAUB7J3. The sequence goes on from JAAAKM020721499.1 coordinate 256,498,219, forward strand.
ATGTTTTCATGTTCATGTTTTATTTAAAATCTAATTACAACGATTCCCTATTAACTTTAGCTCACTACTGTATGACCAAAATTACATATAATACACAAAAGCATTTTATAATAAGAGTTTAGACGAGAATTTCAATATCTTCATATTAAGGGAAAATAGAAAATAGAAAATAGAAAATAGAAAATAGAAAATAGAAAATAGAAAATAGAAAATAGAAAATAGAAAATACAAAATACGAAATATAAAATACAAAATACAAAAAAATCAAAACAAATACAAAATTTGGTGGTGGTACGCTTACCTTCTTCAGATCAAAAACACTTTCTCCTGGTCTCGCGTAAAACATTCCTAGAATTCCTTGAGCTTTTAGCGTTCAGAGGAGAAACCTTTTTATGTTCCTCATCACAACCCAGTATGTTGAAATTATCAGAAATAATTTTATTCACCGTCCCATTAAAAGCTTGGTGATAATACAATGTTAACACCTCCCTGGAGTTTTCATTACAATCCTTGGGAGTCAGAAGTTCTTGACGATCTACCGCCCTTGCCCGTTCTAACTGCGAGTGAATCAATTTGGGATTATACCCACGAGACCACCCTATTTACACAGAATTTTATCTTCATCTTCCACCACAAAACAACAAAAATCAGAAAACGAACACTCCGTTATGGGTCATGGCTTTTGCTGTAAGAACGAACTCGTGATCACCCCTATCGAATTTGCAGACGTTGGAAAATGTTTACTAAAATCATCTTTCCTGTCTTTTCTGTTCGTTAATTGCCAAAGATACAAAACGGATGAGCGTTATTCCAGCTTGTAAAATTGGAAAGAAACATTGACTTTACAATTTAAAAGCCATTATATTTGTGAAAGTACCTCAATATATATATATATATATATATATATATATATATATATATATCTTTACGTTGAAAAGCACAAACGAGTATTATAAGTTTAAAATTTCATTTTAATAAACTGGAAATATAGTACATAAACGTTATATTTACATCATAATGTTGAAGTGCAGCAAGAACGGCCAAGCTTATGAAACAGTCGATTTTATACCTTCTTCTGCGTTGATCATTTATTACGTTAAGTGTTGAATGCTCTTGTTATTACTCAGTACGCGGTTTTATTGCTCTTTAGGTTGTCAATGTTCCTTTAGGTCAAGAAACCTTAATTGTAGAAGTAGAAATGTACAAACTCGAAGTCCACTTTTTGATCGATTAAAGCTAAAAGCAATAAAATCTTGAGTGTCATAAACATGACGCAACGGCCGATGGACCGGTGTATCGCACCCTTGTTAGAGTGACTGCAATGAGTTGCTTAGAACGTATCGATTATGCTAAACACCTGATGTTGATTTGGTTCACAATTGATTTTGCTTTGCCAGTTGAAGCTATTTGCTTTAGAAAAGAACGATGGACATTTTATGAAGCACTGTACTGAGGGAGTCGACCATTTAACCAGCCATTGATGCTACAATTTTGGATATTGAAGGTAAAATAATTACAGCTGAACGAGAAACGGTGATAGATGAATGCCAGAAAGTCTCAGAAGATAGTAATCAGATCCTGGTCGTAACTGCTAACAAATGTGTTCCTGATATTGGCAGTGCTAAAGTGGCAAATACTAATGCTTATACTGGGGTACGTCAAAGAGAGCAAGTTATCAACAAGGAATCCTTCAAAAGTACATGATCTTTCTATAGAATAGACTGAAACTTAACGTTAAATCAATCAATCTATGAATCAATCAATACATCTTCATCGTCGTCCATATCATCATCTAAAAGCGTAAACTCTGGAGCTGCTGCATCCACTTCTTTGGTATCCAGGCGGAACGTTTGCAACAGTATAATCTAACAAGTTCTCTTTGCACAGCTTTTGTAGCGCAATACGAAGGCTTGAAGTCTCGAGATCAACTGAATCACTATCCTGATAACAAAGGTACGGCAGCATTGATATTTATGACTTTATGTAAATGCAATTAGTTTTGAACAGAACTCTAGAGAAATAGAAAAGTATGTCACCACCGGGGATCGAACCCGTGACCCACGCATTCTGTACCTCTTACACCCTTGGGATGGACAGCGGGGGCATCAGAAGTTGCTGATCATTTTTCCGGCTAAAGAGGCCTTATCTGTCTCTTTTCTGATTTTGTTCTCTGCTTCTACTCGTCTTCTCTTCTTCTCTGCTTTTTCTTCCTGTGTTCCTCACTTCCTCACTTCCTGTCTTTCAGTCTTCTTCTCTTCTTCCCTTTTTCCCTTCTTCTCTTCTTCTCTTCTTCCCTTCTTCCCTTCTTCCCTTCTTCCCTTCTTCCCTTCTTCCCTTCTTCCCTTCTTCCCTTCTTCCCTTGATTTCTGGGGGGAAACTGGAGAAAACTGGGGGGAACTTGAGAAAACTGGGGGTAACTGAGAAACTGGAGAAAACTGCAGGAAACTGGGGGCAAGGGCTCGCCTCGCCAGGGCCTCGCCTCGCCTTGAAATTTTTGGAGAGATCTGTTTCTAATTTTGTGTTGTATAGTTAAAAAAATAATATTTCATAACTCTTCTGCCAATCAGTATGGTTAACTATTGTCAAATATGCGTCATCAGCCTATTTTGAACGCTTTGTGCACCATGGAATGTACGCATCTACTGTATGCAAACTATGTAAAATATGCGTCATAAGCCTATTTTAAACGCTTTGTGCACCATGGAATGTACGCATCTGGTGTATGGAAACTATGTTAAATATGCGTCATGAACCTATTTTGAACGCTTTGTCCAACATTGAATGTACGCATCTAGTGCATACATGAGTATGAGTACCAGATTCTCACAGCATGTTTCATTCAAGTTTTAAGTAATTAACATCCTCTAAACAGCTGAGTTTGAGGTGAGTGTCGGAGTAGAAGGAGCTGAAATAAATCTAGGTTTACTATCTTATTTGCAATCTTTTTGGCTTTACGATATTCTACATAAATCTGATCATTTCGTACATCTTGTTGTTATCATCTTTGCTCAGGCTGATTTCTTCATAGGTTCCACATCCCTTGACATACTTTGCGGAGCCAAGATCGCGGACCACTGCCATGTAGAAATTAGTTGTTTCTACAATTATAGTTTGGTTGCCTAGGCTTGTCACTTTTTCTTTCTTTCTTTCTTTTTTTTTTTTTTTTCAATCTACAGTTATTCTTTAAGGAAGATGAAGAGCCAATGTAATTTGGAAAGCTCCTGTATATCGTTATTATTATTATTGAATGTACGCATTCCAAGCATGCAAGTGTCACTAAAAACAGCTTTTGGTGCTATTCTAAACGCATTGTGCACCATAGCATGTAGGCATTCAAAGCATGCAAGTGTCACTAAAAACAGCTTTTGGTGCTATTCTAAACGCATTCAGCACCATGGAATGTAGGCATTCCAAGTATGCAAGTGTCACTAAAAACAGCTTTTGGTGCTATTCTAAACGCATTGTGGCGCACATCTACCTACACATCACATCTACGCATCACATCTACACATCACATCTACACATCACATTTACACATCACATTTACACAATACATTTACACATCACATCTACACATCACATCTACACATCACATCTACACATCACATCTACACATCACATCTACTAATCACATGCACACATCACATCTGCACGTTGCATCTGCACGTTGCATCTAAACATCACATCGCGTTCTACATGTTGGCATGTGGCTATTTCAATAGTGATATTCCGCTAGGATCCACTATATGAACATAATGAGAATGAGTTCTACATGTTAGGATGTGACTAATTCAATAGTGCTATTCTGCTAGGATCCAAGATATGAACATAATGAGAATGCTTTCTACATGTTGGCATGTGGCAATGTCAATAGTGACATTCCGCTAGGATCCACTATATTAACATAATGCAGCAATCATCATGTATGTATGTATGTATGTATGTATGTATGTATGTATGTATGTATGATGTATGTATGTATGTACGTATGTATGTATTATGTATTATGTATTATGTATGTATTTCGTCTTTTTAAAAAATGTAGCAAAAATCATTTCAAAATTACAATATGTGAAATACAAACTACTTAGAAATATTAAACAGAAAATAGTAAAGGTGCTTTAGAGAATCCATAATCGTACACCCGGAATATGAAGTGTTTCACGTTGTCGCAGTCACAACTTTGTTACTGCCGCGATTCGAAACCGAGACTCACGCTACGGCGACATGTTGCTTTACCGTCTGAGCTATGATGACATCGGCGGCGACTTATGCATGGTTTAGTAGTCACCACATAAGCTTTGACATTTTCTCTTATACCATTTTCGAACTTGAGCATCTGAAATCTATCTTTTAAGTGTTTGACCGTCAGCCGAGGGATTAATACCACGTGACTTGCTTCCTCGGTTGACTGCCTGTGGTCTACTTCTTGTACATGTACGAATATACGCCTTGTGCCGGGTGAGGTGTTGCACACAGTTATTGTTTAAATTATTTCTAGCTGTTCAGCAAGCAATGAAAACAAAGCGCCTCTGTCCTAACAATGCTTCTGTCATCGCTTTCTTTGTTGTTATGGGACCGCCCCGCGAATTTGGATGCACTTCCGCTCAACCAAAAATCACCGGTCAAAACAGCACGATACTCACATGCCTACTATTGTAGAGATCATAGTTGTTGTGGAAAGTAAACCGTAATTAAACATTTGTAAAAATTTGGGGGATACTCGTTTAGTGCTTTTTCCATAAACTGATCCATTCAGAAATCACTTTGTTATTGACTAGGCCTATTGATGGGGTAACCCTTAAGCAGCTGAAAAAAATTGTCCTTCTTTAAGAACAGTGGCTAATACTTTTGAACGTTCTGTTATACCAGGGTCTTTGTAAAGTATTGTCAGGAATCGCCGCTGTTAGTCTATTGTTCTGTGAATTCGATGTCACGACGAAAATTCTTTCTAGTGACGTCACATTCTGAGGGGACGCTTGACAAACATTTGCAAAGATGAGCGCAGTAAACATTTAAAAGTTGAAGTATATTATTCTTGGCATTAAACAGGTAATGAGAAACATGTTGTCGCCTGTATTCTGTCATGCGAATCTTCGATCTTCATTCGAATCTAGGCTAAATGGCACATAGGAGGCCTCTCATGAGAAAGTCTATGGTGTTGTCAACCGAGTAGTTCCTCTTCGTTTGCGAGCTTCAGCGTGGAGGATCCCCACAAACAGGTAATCAGCATTCCATGTAAACAGGGTCTTAAGTAACAATTATACTGGTCCATGTCTACTGCTGATCAATCTTCACTCATTAATGACTCTCTTATGAGATTGAATGACCACGCAGCTGATGAAGAAGGAGGCAAGAATCAGGTTAAGTTATATCAGAAATTATCAATTAGATACACTTCTGAACTTTTCTGATTTGGTGATAGAATCGATCACAACAACTGGATCAAAACCAAGTCAGAGGGAGGAGCACCTCCATGGCTGGCCACGACCTTCCCTCTCAGACCTTTATCAAAACAATTAGCTCAAGCTTCCAGTTTTTCTGCAAATGTTAAGCCTTAGAGTCAAATATTACACAACGTCCTTTAAAGTTTGCAGGAGTGTATCTGCCATCGAAGAGATTTTTATTACGACCTCAAATCAGGGAAGACTGCCCTCTGAATTTAAGCATATTAATATACTTCCTTACTTCCTTCCTTACATACTTACTTACTTACTTACTTAACTACTTACTTCTTTACTTCCTTCCTTACATACTTACTTACTTACTTACTTAACTACTTACTTCCTCACTTCCTTCCTTACATACTTCCTTCCTTATATACTTCCTTACTTCCTTCCTTACATACTTACTTACTTACTTACTTAACTACTTACTTCTTTACTTCCTTCCTTACACCATGGTGGAGCGTTGGGTCTAATTCTTAATCAGTTTTACATCTGTTGTTCCCCATGGTGGAGCGTTGGGTCTAATTGTACTGAAAAGTCCTTATGTGGTCTGTGAACCCAAAGGTTGCAGGCCGTAAGAGTCCAGTGATAACGCAAAGCATTCTTTCCCTTGTAGTTACTTCGATCGAACTCACAAGCTCAGAGTGGATCAGAGTTTGAAGAAGATGAGAGCATAAAGGAATGGCGCTTTTCAAATTTTATATATCATGAAAAGAGAAATCACCAATGCTACAAAAAAAAAAAAAAAAAATTTATAAGAAATGTTGACTTTACTTTTACTCTCGACAACAAAAATGAAAAGAAATTTGTTTATTGCATAAAGGAATGGCGCTTTTCAAATTTTATATATCATGAAAAGAGAAATCACCAATGCTACAAAAAAAAAAAAAAAAATTTTTCAAACTAACTTCAAAAAGTCCTTTTAGATATGTAACGCCTAGAATCTGAGTAGTAAGGAACTGCTTCGATACCCCCTCCTTTTAGTATGTGCCCCTTGTATTTCGGCTAAGAAAGATTCGCTACTTATAGTTATTAACGCCTACTAACAGTTTTGGATTTTGCCTGGCATCCATTTGTTTAGTAGATATTTCTGGAAGCATTCAACAAATTTAAGGCCAATGGTTTGTCTTTTATGACAGGAATGTGCCACAGAGATCTATCAAATCGTTACAGCAAAGATACAAAGTTGATCAAACTCAGCCAGGCGGCAGGGGTCCCGAAATGATTATTGAAAATGTCGGACACACAAGGTACCAGTATAGGTTACGTGGTTGATGTAAACCTATAAGACTTCTGAGCGCAATGATAGCGGCAAGGCTGTTTATATCCGCGGCGTGTCAGATATTATTTGGCAAAATGATACCGGGTTGACGTTTGGAATTTTTGGTAAAAAATATACCTCTGTAAAACTCAAAGTATTTGTCTCTCTGAAATAAATTACAAGAACTAATTTCCTCATGTTGTTCTTACGTTCGAAATTTTTTTCACATTTGTTTCCCTTACCTATCACAGGGACACCAGTGTCCCATTGCTTGCGTTGGAGAAAAGGGAAGGGTTTAGAATAGCACCAAAAGCTGTTTTTAGTGACACTTGCATACTTGGAATGCGTACATTCCATGTTGCACAATGAGTTTAGAATAGCACCAAAAGCTGATTTTAGTGACACTTGCATATTTGGAATGCGTACATTCAATGGTGTAAAATTCGTTTAGAATAGCACCAAAAGCTGTTTGTAGTGACACTTGCATACTTGGAATGCGTACATCCCATGGTGCACGAAACTACCGTATTTCCTGAAATTATAGATCCCCTCTAATTATAGACCCCCTCCAATTATAGACCCCCTTTTCGCATCCTGTCAAGTAATTATAGATCCCTTCTAGTTAAAGACCCCCTTTTTTGCCTTCAATTATTTACAGTCCCCTTCTATATCTATATGGAAGCGGTAGATATGGATTTTGTCTTCTTGGGACAGTCTTTCCACGAAAATAATTGTTCATCTAGTTTCATATGTTCTTTTTTGTTTCATTTGTTAAGCACTGAGCACACTTTTCTCTCGTGTACTATCTGCTTCGATACAATTCAGATGAAGAATCGTGTCCGTAAAAGTGCACCCCCAAATAAGCGCAACCCTAAAAATTTGCTTTAACAAGTTTTTTACTAAGCTGATTAATTAGTTGAATCATATAACCATGTAATTACACGGGTTTTAGTGGTTTCAGTATTATGTACCATGTTTTAAGCCCCACTCTGCCTCTGGCCCTCTCGAATCACCATTACCGCGACTTTAACAGAATCAAAACGCCTTTCAAAAAACTTATGTCCATACGTTAATCAATTGTAAGCAGTGAATTGTAAATGAGGTCTTTTGGCCAGATGTGGTTGAACGTACTTATTCATTACATCATTGCGCAAGATCGTTGAGAGGCAGTCCAACTAATGGTGCACAAAGCGTTCCAAATAAGCTAATAACGCATATTTTTCATTGTTTGCATACACTAGATGCGTACATTCCATGGTGCAGAAAGCATTCAAGTTAAGCTGATAAGGCAAATTTGACATAGTTTGCATACATTAGATGCGTACATTCCATGGTGAACAAAACGTTCCAAATAGGCTTATTACGCCTATTTGACATAGTTTGCATACACTAGATGCGTGGGACTGCGAGTTGTGGAAACGCTAAAGGTCAAATAACAGCAACATAGAGTTTTGAAAAGAACACTAGAGAAATAGAAAATATGTCATCACCGGGGATCGAACCCGTGACCTATGCTTTTGGGGGAGGAAGACGACACCTTCACGAGGATTACCCTCTTCCACGTCTACCTTTCTTCATACAAGAAATTGTACATGCTAGATGTAATGGGCATCGCATGTAGCAACAAGCTTAGCAACTCGAGGCCTCAAATTCAGGAGGGACAACTTTTAAAGCGCCTGAAAAACAAATCAAGAAACGTGTTCCATTAAGAATTGATTACAAACTGTTGATATGTAACAAATATCACACTGTGGATAATGTGTCAAGCAAAGAGATCAAGATCCAACCATCATCTGGTATTTCATCATTTACAACTGCCAGGGGCTGCATTTTGTCAACCGTTAGAAAGCTCTGTGTATACCACAACGCAATATCCCTGCAACAAAGCCCGCTAACGAGCTACGAACATGAGTTTCCAATGGTAGCGTCGGCTTCTGCAATATTTTGGGCAATTTCAAACCCAATTTTTCAAACCCAATTTTAAACCAAAATTTATATCAAAATGTCAAAAATTGTCATTTTTTCTATTTCTCTAGTGTTCTTTTCAAAACTGACACTCTTCCATCTAGTTACGCAAATTACTTGAAGAATGTGAAAAATTAAACGTTACTCGAATTGCTATATAAGAAACAAATCTCTAGTCCTTTAAAAATCTTGTAATAGTAGTAGTAATAGTTGTAGTTGTAAACGTAGTAGTAGTAGTAGCAGTAGTAGTAGTAGACATTGTTGTAAAAGTAGTTATAGAAGTAGTTATAGAAGTAGTGGTAGTAGTAGATGTTGTTGCGTCCGTCTAGTTGTGTTGGCCAAGTGTAACCTCAGGGTTTTTATTACTTACATACAGATTGTGAAGGCGTCCTCTTCGTTGTGTTGGCCAAGTGTAACCTCAGGGTTTTTATTACTGACATACAGATTGTGAAGGCGTCCGTCTAGTTGTGTTGGCCAAGTGTAACCTCAGGGTTTTTATTACTTACATACAGATTGTGAAAGCGTTCGTCTAGTTGTGTCAATAGGTAAAACTTGCCAACATTTGCCGATACATTTCGTGGGAAGATCTGCAAACCGGCCTATTTACTTGCCGACCTATAAAACATAGGATGATAGGGGTATTGGTGACTCAGGAAATCCTGACCAGGTTGACTAATTGGAGCGAAGGGCTAACCAAGTTAGGTGGGTTCAGGGTAGAAAGATCGTATTTCCCATACAAAGTAAGCAGCCTGCGTAAAATTGGATAAAACCGCAAGACATAATCAAAAAAAGTAGAATAAACACTCCAAATTTCGGTAACTGATAAAGTTTCTTTTTTCGTGCGCAAGTAATATACACCAAATACAGTAAACGTCCTCATTTAAACTTTACTTATTTAGAGAAAAAAATTTGGGTAGCTTGCCTGCTTAAATTAGCAGATGTATACTATATCTCTTTGAATATGCTGTATTATACATTGTAAAAACAAACAAACAAATAAACACGCATCCGTGATCTGCCTTCTGGCAAAAAATACAAAATTCCACAATTTTGTAGATGGGAGCTTGAAACTTCTACAATAGGGTTCTCTGATGCGCTGAATCTGATGGTGTGATTTTCGTTAAAATTGTATGACTTTTAGGGGTTGTTTTCCCCTATTTTCTAAAATAAGGCAAATTTTCTCAGGCTCGTAACTTTTGATGGTTATACAGTACGTGAGTAGAAGACACCAACTCAGAATGTGGTCACCTCAATTGTGGTATTATTTATATTCAATAAAAAGGTTCAAACTTTAGTGATTTAAGTCAAAGTACTGTTAGAATATTTTCATTTCATAAACAATTATTTTACCTTGAAATTTATGAGACCTCGTACTAGAAAATAGTTTTAGGTTGTAACGTTCTTTACCCACGGCTGCTATATGCCATGGAATGTACGCATCTAGTGTATGCAAACGATGTCAAATATGCCTTATTAGCCTATTTTGAACGCTTTGTGCACGATGGAATGTGCGCATCTAGTGTATGCAATCTATGTCAAATATGCCTGAGTAGCCTATTTTGAACGTTTTGTGCACCATGAAATGTACGCATCTAGTGTATGCAAACTATCTCAAATATGCCTTATTAGCCTATTTTGAACGCTAAGTTCTCTATTTACACTTTCAAGTCACTTTTTGCTATTCTTACCATTTAATTCTCCGACGAATCAAATTCGAGGAGTTCATATACACGATTCGGTTGCACAATTCTCAACGACGTCTTGTGGCATGGTCAGCAATCCAGCAACGAATTCAGCCAGACTGGAGGAGCTAAATCCAAAACTTTTTACTCTATAAGTTTGGGCTCCCTAGCATAAAGTAGCATTAAGCGCACTGATCTTGTGGAGATGATCTGCTTTAAGACAATTGCTACAAGAACCTATGGTTTCTGTCACTATAGAAGCCATTCCATTCCGTCATGTACATGAACTTCATCTTCGTGTTGTGAAGAATCCATACAAAATGTTGGTAGAGCCATGCATCGACCTCAGTTGATCTTGAACTTGTTTCGTAGGAATTCCAGAAATAGTGCAATATGGGCTGTCAAATTACAACAGGTTCCAGTTCTTGCCAAGTTTTGGTTGAAATTGTTTCGTGGCTTGGAAAGGAGAAGAATAAAATTCAAGCATACACATAGAAATAGCCATGATGACGCTTAAAGTAGATGCACCGTTTTCCCTCTAACAATCGCCATGGCGTTTATTGCACGCTCTAGCTTTTGAATGCGGCACTTAATAGAGGGCAGCGTTTAACAGAGGGCGGTGTTTAGAATTACATTGAACGGTTCCAAGAGATCAGATTATGATCAAGATTTGTCATGAAATGACAAGTGTTATTAGCAACTTTACTCGCCTGCTTGTATTGACTGTTGTGATATTTCATACGACTTAGATAGAAGTCAGAACTTGGGCCAAAAAGAAAATAATGTTTTATCATTGAGATACCAATAAACGTACAAAGAATAAGCTCATTTGTGTTGTGGTTTAAATTCAAATTCCTTCCATTAAGAGTAGCATGCAAGTATTACCTGTGTTAACAAGAAAGTCGTTTGGCCATTAAAGTATGACCTGTGTAATTTACTTCATAGAGTTTCAATCGTATGTTATGTTCAAACAGTCTGTAATTTAATAGATTCGTTTCAACTTCTAAAATAATAAACTACAATTGAATTATAGGCCTACTGGAAAGTAGAAATGCATCAATTATAGCTGTCATTCAACCAGATGAAAATAGGGAATGCAACAACGCGTCAATAAAGTTTCAAATACTCCCTGTGGTGCGCAGCCGCTGACAAATATAGATATCAGCCACTTAAGGTGGATTTTCACTTGAAGAGGCATTATCGGTGTCATTTAATAGCAGTGTTCTTGCGATTTTATTGCCTTTTATAGGGGATACAGAGTGTCATTTATGAAGAAACAAGTAGCCCTACCTGGTCCTGGTTATTGGAAATTGAATACGTCCGTTCTCCGTGACCAGCAGTTTCTAGAGGCTATGGAGACTCTTTTGCACAGGTGGCAAACTAAAAAGACAAATTTTATGAACTTGTGTACATGGTGGGATTTAGGTAAAAGGAAGATCAAACATTTATGTATTAAACACTGTAAGAGACTGAGAAGAGGCCAACGCTTGCAAAGGTCCTCCTTGCAGACCACTGTATGGCCATGACCAACAGTTTTCCCACAGTACAGCCATGTGTTGTTTATGGTTCCCGGACACATCCCATCCCGGACATTTCCCATCCTGGACACATCCCATCATCGAACATTTCCCATCCCGAACATTTCCCATCCCGGACATATCCCACCTTCGCAGAGCCCTCCATGTGATCACATTGTCCTGAATTCCACAAATATGAATAGAAACTTGTGTATACTTAAGACGATGCAACCTTTACGGGGAGTTTACATTACTTTGAACTGCCGTTATTTTTTATAAAATATGTGTGTATGTGTGTGTATGTGTGTGTATGTGTGTGTATGTGTGTGTATGTATCTGTGTGTGTATGTGTGTGTATGTGTGTATGTGTGTGCTTTTGCGCGTTCGTGCGATTAGGAGATCGTCCGTATTTTTGGTCACTTCCGTTCAGCTGTACATTTTTGTAGATAGGAGCTTGAAACTTCTACAGTAGGGTTCTCTGATACGCTGAATCTGATGGTGTGATTTTCGTGAAAGATTCTAGGACTTTTAGGGGGTGTTTCCCCCTGTTTTCTAAAATAAGGCGAATTTTCTCAGGCCGTAACTTTTGATGAGTAAGACTAAACTTGATGAAACTTATATATTTAAAATCAGCATTAAAATGCAATTCTTTTGATAACTACGCTCAATGGCACTATTGAAATGCTCACATTCCAGCTTGCAGAACGCATTCCCAATATCTTCAAATAGTATTACTACGCTCAATGGCACTATTGAAATACTCACATTCCAGCGTGCAGAACGCATTCCAAATATGTTAAAATAGTGTAACTTCGCTCAATGGCACTATTAAGATGCTCACATTCCAGCGTGCAGAACGCATTCCCACTATCTTCACTTTGTGCACCATGGAATGTACGCATCTAGTGTATGCAAACTATATCAAATATGCCTTATTAACCTATTTTGAATGCTTTTTGCACCATTTAATGTACGCATCTAGTGTATGCAAACTATGTCAATTATCCCTTATCAGCTTACTTTGAAAGCTTTGTGCACCATGGAATGTACGCATCTAGTGTATGCAAACTATGTCAAATATGCCTTATCAGCTTACTCGGTCACGGAGCTGACCCTCTAAGAGAGGGGGCCGGTTGGGATTTCCAAAATATCTCCGGAAATAATCCTAACAATAGCATCTATTCAATTTTATATCACATTTGGTTACATCGATACAAAAATGTCAGAGGTGTGTAAATTCTACTGAAAGTGGCATTGTATAGTCTAAATTCTAGCTGGGACAAGCTAAGCCATTGGTTGAAAGTCGTGAAAAAAGTTTTTTCTAACAATTTTCAAACGAGAACGTTGCTGCAAGGTTATCTTTATTATAACTTGGCCTGTCTCTTTACGTGGGATTGTTGTTAGGCGTCTCAATGTCCAAAGCCGGCTAGTTTTCCAAGGAAAACCCTCGATGGGCTTCAGTTTGTTGTAAATCATGCGCTCGTAGAGTATGTATATGCAATGCATGCAATGTACAACAAGTTAAATAAGCGGTGGTTAAGGGCGCTGTGGACGCTAGGAAAGTAGTTCGATTGGGAGGAAGAGAGTATCTTATGAATTAATAGGTCGCTGTGGACGCTGGGCAAGTAGTTCTATTTGGAGACAGAGAGTATCTTATGAATTAATAGGTCGTTGTGGACTCTGGGCAAGTAGTTCTATTTGGAAGAAGAGAGTATCTTAATGCTTCATGTCAACCACCTGTCACAGAAGCAGTCTTTTTACACAGTTGTGGCAAAGCTACCATCTTAGTTGTGGCAAATGGCGGCCTCCATACTACCCCAAAGAAAATGAATGAGCAGCAGCCTCGTTTCCATTCTAGTGTATTATATTAATTCTATGTTCAAAACCGATTCCGGGAACAACTTCGGGAACAACTTTGGGAACAACTTGGCCAAAGACGGAAGATGGCATGTCGAAGCTGCGGAGACCAAATGGCTGATTTCAAAATACTATCGCTGGCCAAGATAATCGTAGGCTTAGGTGTCTCCATTTGCGTCTTTATAAAATATCACCTGCTCTAAATATAATGAGTCTTCAAAGTGTATGGGTCCTACTTCAGAGGTTAGGCTTTTTGACGTAACCCCGATATAAAATCACCGGTTAACCTAATTTTAGACATTCTTTAGATTCTTATCCCGTAACTTGATTTGCATCACTCTACCTTCAGTCATAATCGTCTAGGTGGCGTATATGTCTCTGTCTTGTCCCTACACTTATTAAAATATGGACTTAGATACCTGTCTTTTCCTTATCCGTATAGTTCCATCTTCGCCAATATCTTTCAATTAATGCCTCTTCTGAATCAAGCATAATAGTCTAGGTGGCGTATATGTCTGTGTCTTGTCCCTACACTTATTAAAATATGGATTTAGATACCTGCCTTTTGGTTGTGCAACATTGAGAAATGTGTTGATATTCCGTTTGGTGCAGAAGGCCCCACACAACAATGAAAGGTCAGTTGCAGTGAACTTTTCAACAAAACAATGCGCTTGTTGAAATTATCAACTCTTTGTGTCAGGTCCCTCCAGGATATTGTGCTTTAGTCGTTTATACTTGATGAAATTGGAGGCCTACTTCTACGATTGTGCTACATAAGTTTTGAGTAACTTAGTCAATGGAGAGTTCTAACTTGCATATTAGATGTAAAATAAAAGTATGAGCAACTTGAGAGGAAAATGAGGCTGTTTATTTATCCTTTTATTTGGTGTTGTCATTATAACGTAAGAAAAACAGTAGACAATGTTATTAGCTGTTGGAACCTGCTAGCTGTAACTTGGACAACCCTTTTACTCCTTGTGTAAATTTACCCCCTTCAAAATCTCTAATAAAGGCTTTGACCCCGATAATAAGATGGAAATGTTTATCATGCACGTATCCAGGCACGCCCATCAAGGTATATGCGGGGGGATGAGCTATCAGGGGCAGTGGGTAGTTAATTAGCTGATGGAAATTAAAAACTTTAGGTAATATCTGAGCTGAAGACTTCTATCGAACATTCTAGGAAAATCGTATTATGATTCATTGGCGAAATGAAGAGAACTTTCTTGGTTTTTTACTTGACGCGAAGTCCCATTTCCGACGTTGACATGACGTCATACTGACGGAGATCCAATGGCAGTAGGACTTACGCAAAAGTAACGCCGTAGGCTTAGCGTTTTTCCAGCCTTTTGGTTGGAAGAACTAAGTCGAATAGACGTCAATTCGATGTTATTTCGACCAAACATCCACATCGAAACTACGTAGGACTTGCGCACTTAATGCAGTATGGTGTAGAAGTTTCAAGCTCCTATCTACAAAAATGAGGAATTTTGTATTTTTTGCCAGAAGGCAGATCACGGATGCGTGTTTATTTGTTTGTTTTTTTTTTTCCCCAGGGGTGATCGTATCGACCCAGTTGTCCTAGAATGTTGCGAGAGGACTCATTCTAACGGAAATGAAAAGTTCTAGTGCCCTTTTTAAGTGACCAAAAAATTGGAGGGCACCTAGGCCAAGTTAAACTTCCTCTATTGGCTGCACCACCAGAGCCATTGAAAACTTTGCTTACTGGAACTACGTCAGAATCTAAGGGTTTTTTTATCACAGATCAGAAAATATAACTCATGTTTCCAAATGACGTCGTTTGGTGCCCAAATAGAAAATCCAGATCAATTTATGTCTACTTTCAAAGTAAAAGGGCAAATTTATCATAAAGCAGGGTCCCTTCTACCATTCATCCTTACACAAAATAAAAAAAGTTTATTTCCGAAGAAAGAATTTCGTAAAATTTATAAGAAGGAATATCCTGCTTTACGCCGCCGGTCGTCTACACGCAGGCTTGTCGTCTAAACGCTCGCTGGTCGTCTACATGCACGCTTGTCGTCTACACACACACTTGTCGTCTACACGTACGCTTGTCATCTGAACACACGCTTTTCATCTGCACACACGCTTGGGTGGAGGAAACTAAAAAAACATCTGACTCAACAAATGTTGCCTCAGATGTTTTTCTAGTTTCCCCCGGCCTTAAGCAGTTGATTTAGTGATGTAATCGCTTAATAGAAAGTTAACACTGAAAATGGAGTTTGTCGATATAGGTGTAACCTAACCACTGTGCTGTACCCTAGTGGTACATACTTTTAACAATTTATCAATCTGAGAATGAGAACACAGTCTACTACAGAGCTTGAATTTGTGGAAGGCACACAATCTTTGTGGTTGGTTGATAGTGCTTTTTTGGTTGTATAAACTACTCGTGGAGCAACTGCGCCGAAACACTTCCCTATGGCCTTTTTGATCTAGATGACTTAGCACGTCTTAGCACGACTTTGAGGTTGGTTGACCGAATTAAGCAGCATGTACCATCGTATATTCGCCAAGCATCTACTTCTAAAAGGTTCTATGTTGACAAAAGTAGTAGCATGAGTACAAAGAGAATTTATACTAATTGCTGCAAACAATAGTAAGGAGGGATATTAATAGAAACTTTATACACTATTTTGGTAACAGAATTACAATGGGGGTACTATAAAAATGGTCCTCATAATAATCACTCAGGAAATATTTTGACAGCTAATTCTTATAACATATAACTATTGGTAAAATAAGGAACAGATTAATCAGGATAACTAAGTAATAGGTAAATTACTTTTGCCAGAAAATTCGAAAGTTCTATTTGGAAAAAAGTATATTGAAGCGACACAAGATACTAAGATTCGAAAATGCGTATAACCAGCATAATTGACCTTGAAGAGCTATCGATAAGACTAATGCCGGAGTTACATATATCCGAATCGAGTCGACGCGACACTGTACGACGCGTCGGATGGGAATTAAACTATTGCCAAACGCTTGCTCGAGGAGCAGATCTCGCAATTGTTACTTTATTATTTAAAATTGTTGGACCCATTCATTAGCTCTGATAGAAGTGTTGGACTTTTAACTATATGCAGGGGATTTAGAAAGAACTTTGACAACGAAAACATGCTTTCGTTTCCGCGAATTCTGCTCGTTAGTAATCCATTGAGGAAAGACCTAAAAATCGGTGAAAGTCAAAGTGAATACCGTATTTTCCTCAAAAATAGGCCGACCTTCGAAAATAAGCCGATTCGAAAATAAGCCGAGATATCTTAGTGGACACCACAAAAATAGGCCGACCTCGAAAACAAGCCGATTCAAAAATAGGCCGAGATATCTTAGTGGACACCACAAAAATAGGCCTACCTCGAAAATAAGCCGATTCAAAAATAGGCCGAGATATCTTAGTGGACACCACAAAAATGCAGGACAAATGAAAGAGGTTACTATTTTATCAGATATCAATTTCTATCAGACATTCTTTAAATAAGAAAGAAAAAACTAAATGATGGAAAGAAGCAGTTGTGGCCTTCCAGCCCTCCTGTCTTCATGTGGAGCCTAATGGAAAGTAATATTAAGTCTTTCTTATTTAAATGTAATATTAAGTCTTTCTTATTTAAATGTAATATTAAGTCTTTCTTATTTCACATTCTTCAAAGGACAACAGACAGTTTGTAAACGTAATGAAAGCTATTTGTCCTAAAATTGGAGTGCACGGCGACTAACAGTTTTTTGCAAAACCCCCAACAGAAAAATTAAGAGAATGTGCTAATATTCAGAAATTTTAAAGCTCTACTAACACCGGTAAGTAACAACAGAGAACTTGTTGGGAACTGAGCTACGAAATTTATGACGTCGGTGTGTTTATTGTGTTTGTCAGGAACAATCAGGACCGGATTAAGGGCAGGGTCCAAAGCCCCTCGGGCCACCCACCAAGAGGGGTCTCCCACCAGTACAAGGTTGGTATATTAAACTCGCCAGGCATGACTGTCTGCAGTCAGAAAGCGGCCGCGATAAATCATGGTTTGGGGAGTTGTAATCGAACAGCAAAATACGGTTTAAAAAGTTTCTTACATGTTATTGATGTGGAAAAAATTGGTCAACAAGAAAGGTCCTTCAATTGTGATCTATATGTGTTTATTATGTAAATTGATGGCCTAGATAGCTTTTCCGCGTGAAATTAGTGCCTTATTGCGTATAGTTAATAAAGTAGAGTAAGAAATGTAAGTTGACAGTGTAATGGTACAAGATGGTTTACGGGTTCTAAAGATCCAACAACTAAATAAGCACTCAAATGATTCAAATTGCTTTATCATAATGTATGCAATGCCTACGTCATCGCTTTGTCCACAGACTCAGTTATCGTGCTTAAGCTGTTATCAAGTGGCGAAGCAAACTACCACAACTTGTGTATGTGGAGGAGGGGGGGAACGGCGGAAGGGGGCCATTTCTACTGCTTCTCGGCCTTTTGGCAAGGAATGGATGTAGTATCTGTTCTCATTGATGACAGATGCTTTCCATAATCCGCGTTGTAACCATTCCTGGAGCTGATCTTCAATCATAGAGCAAGAAGTGAGTGGGTCTCTTCATTGTACAAAAATTTGATAAGGTGCTTTTCAATCCAGTCAAAACGCTTAATTTTTCTTATCTGCAAGCGGTATAGTATACCTATAGACTAAGGCTTCTCTACCCTTTGCATTTGATCATAACATTCATTTTATTGCTTGAAAAGTTTACCATATCGTCATTTTTATAGGAAATGAGATGACCAAAACACGTCGTGGAAAATAACAATCACGAGAGTGACACCTTTTCAGCCACTCGCGTTATTGAAAAAGGTGTAAAAAAAACGCAAACAAGTTCTTTTCGTTGACAGAGTACCGGCTTCTTTTTAAGATAAATGCGGCTTCTAAAGCGGCAACATAAAAAGAAATCGGGCTGTGGCTAATACCCTAAACGAATCCTCTTGATATATGGTAAGAAATGTAAGTTGACGAGAGAGCCTGATTTCTGGCATTTCTTCAAGCACTAAGGCTTGGAAAAGACGATAAATTAGGTCAAAAAAAAAGGTCCGTGAATTCTGATCTTTATGTGTTTATAATGTAGATTGATGGGCTAGAAGAATATTCCGCGTGAAATCAGAGTCTAATTATCTGTAGTTTAAGAGATATGGTAAGAAATGTAAGTTGACGCTGTAGCTGCAATTCTTTATAAAAATGAAAATTACTTTTGTAGTGTAGTGTCTTTTCTAGTATGAAAGTACTGCTATAATTTAAAAACAGTGTTTCTGGATCTCTCAGTGTAGCCCCCTGATAAGCAGTGGGGCCATTCCCAATGGTGTCTGTTTCCAAAAGGGAAACAGCGCCTCCTCATGGGGGGGTATCATCATTGAGATCATGTGAGTTTAACTATAAATCTGAGGCCTATTCACTAGGACTCAACAACCTCTAACTTTGATAATTTTTTGTTTTATGGCAACATACCATTGTCGAATGTCCCTTACGACATATTTTGAAAGACTTTTTTCAATAAATGGCAGAGATTTTCACTAAATTTTTTTAAATTGGTAGTTTCTAAATTTGACTCTTGGCAAATTTGATAATCCATCCCTCTCACTTTTTTGATGTATCAAAAGCAATAAAAATGTGCCTATGAAGCTCAAGAGGAAAGCATTCAATGAATGTGTTCTACCAGTGCTAACATACGGTAGTCAGACGTGGTCAATGAGTAGAACACAACTGGAAGATCTGGCAGTGACGCAAAGAAAAATGGAACGGGTTATGCTCAGTGTTACACTTAAAGACATGAGAAGATCGGCTTGGATACGAGGACAAACAAAATTAACAGATGTCATCTTTTGTAAATGTGACCCATACTTTCGCGGCGATTTTTATCTGCTGATAGGTAAGTATACGCAATAGATATTTAATACTTATGCCTTTCGCTTCCATTGACTTGATTGACCCATAAATGTGGTACTTTTCAAGCATGGTTAGTCGTTGTATCCTTTATCTGTTGAACCTGTGGCTTACATAATTAGATAGCTTTTAGTAACATATTGATGATAATGCCCAAAGCCCATTCTGATCAAGAAGTACGCCTGGGAGATTGTATCTGCGAGGGCCTCACATGGGTTGATCCCAGATTAATTTTTGATCAAAGTCGGTATAGATCCATGATTATTTCCGAAACGAGTGGAAATCAATGTTTAGAGTCAATCACATCTTCCTAAACGTAGGATAATACAATACAAACAACAGTCAGTTATTCGAAGTCATGGCAGCCTCTTACATGCCTAATTTTTTAGGAATTTTATTGTATTTAGTCTTTTATAAATATTGGTAACGGTTCCTTCAACTGTACACTTGAAAATGGTTTTTAAACCGAAAGCTTGTGAGCTGGCCTCTAGGCATTTTTTAGTTTTTATATATAAATATATATATATATAATTTATATTATTAAATTACGCTCAGTCTTATTCTTCAAACTTTATTCTTCTAAACAAATTATGTGTAAGAGTAAGATATATATGTAGAGCTATCTAAATGTTTCGGAAAGTATTGTGCATCTTATCTATGCTAAGTCCCTCCCCCAACACTATGGTGTTCGTGCATTGTCTTCATCCGAACATGGATAAATACATATTCTCTGCCCTTAAGGCCGGGGGAAACTAGAAAAACATCTGAGGCAACATTTGTTGAGTCAGATGTTTTTTAGTTTCCTCCACCAACCCAACAATGGGGTTGTGACTATACTATGGAGATTGGAAGTGGGAGTAATGATCCGGTGTGTTCATAAAACTTGGAGAAGTACTTTCAAAGGTGTTAAAATTTTACTCCGTATTGCATCACTGATCGTACACTCGTCAATGTGCTATTTATGTTGGCGTCGTAACTATTTTTGTATTAAGAGCGGCACATTAGGAGCGACGTTTGATTCAGAGTCGCTCCAAAGCCGCTCAATGACGCATATTTAACATAGTTTGGATACAATAGATGCGTACATTCCATGGTGCACAAAGCGTTCAAAATAGGCTATTGACGCATATCTAACATAGTTTGCATACACTAGATGCGTACATTCCATGGTGCACAAAGCGGTCAGAATAGGCTAATGACGCATATCTAACATATTTTGCATACACTAGATGCGTACATTCCATGGTGCACAAAGCGTTCAAACTTCTTCTTCTTCTTCTTCTTCTTCTTCTTCTTCTTCTTCTTCTTCTTCTTCTTCTTCTCCTTTTTCTTCTTCTTCTTCTTCTTCTTCTCCGTCTTCGTATTCTTCTACTTTTTTCTTCTTTTTTCCTCTACCACCGTTATTATCATCATCATCAACATTGTCATCATCATCCTCGTCATCATCACGGACACCGTCCGCCTTTTCCTCCTCTATCTTTTTTATAAAATAGTCTAATATCTTCATTTTTTCCACAGACATAGCTCTTACCCCCGAAAACTAAAACTTTTGAAATAGGAATAGAGCCTTTAATCACATTCTTTACCATTTACAATCATAAAATAGTCTAATATCTTCATTTTTTTTCACATACGTAGCTATTACCCACAAAAACTAAAACTTTTGAAATAGGAAAAGAGCCTTTAATCACATTCTTTACCATGTGATGTGTTTGAAAGCTGCTTACTGATAGTTTAATGTTAGTTATTATATAGTATAACTAAGGAGAACAAACTCACCAATTACAATATCACTGGTTTAGAAAAAATCAATTTTGCTCTGAGGCAAGAATGGGGATAGGTGTTTTTGCTAATTTGGGTGTGCTGAATTCAAAGTTATAAATAGTTTTGCTCTATCACCTCTAGTTTTCTGGCTTTTAAATAGTCTCCCAAGCGTTTACACGGGTACGGATCCAAACTGGCCCACTTTCATAAGTGGACCCAAACTGGTACGGATAGCAGATTCAAACGAGTTCGGATCCACCAGGTCCCGTGTAAACGCGAGGCCAATCCGCACCAGTTTGGATCCGTACCAGTTTGGATCCGTACCAGTTTGGATCCGTACCCGTGTAAACAGGGTCTTATAGTGTCCTTCTATCGGATGTACATGCCAAGACAAGAAAAACTGGAACAAGTACAAGTCAATTTGCACTTGCATTTCATTTTGTCGCGTATCTTGGAACAATACAACGAATTCTTGTGACAAGACTAAAATCATGACAAGAACGCTTCGTAGTACGCTTCGTAGTACATAACCAGAAGCTGTTGCAGTGAATGACATCATCATTTCTTCGACTGCTCAAAGCTTCTCCAGTGGTAGTAGAAAAGAGATGCGTACATTCCATGGTGCACAAAGCGTTCAAAATACGCTAATAAGGCATATTTGACATAGTTTGCATAGACTAGGTGCGTACATTCCATGGTGTACAAAGCGTTCAAAATACGCTAATAAGGCATATTTGACATAGTTTGAATACACTAGCTGCGTACATTCCATGGTGCACAAAGCGTTCAAAATAGGCTAATAAGGCATATTTGACATAGTTTGCACAGTGCATGTAAAGTTCTGAAGCTGTGGATTTCCTATGAACGGTGGTCTGAAAAGGTGGTATAACTACTTTCATTGTCGATCATTGTCACGGGTTCGATCCCCGGTGGTGACATACTTTTCTATTTCTCTAGAGTTCTGTTCAATACTTTCATTGTGTGTGTTAAGCGGTAATATGCAATGGTCAGTAACCGTTTTAAAAAGTATGTAGTGGATACAGGCAAAGCGTCACTAAAAACAGCTTTTGGTGCTATTCTAAACGCATTGTGCACCATGGAATGTACGCATTTCAAGCATGCACGTGTCACTAAAAACAGCTTTTGGTGCTATTCTAAACGCATTGTGCGCCATGGAATGTACGCTTTCTAAGCATGCAAGTGTCACTAAAACAGCTTTTGGTGCTATTCTAAACGCATTGTGCACCATGGAATGTACGCATTCCAATAGCCTCGTTTACAGAATTTGTTTTAACGCACTAGCAAAAGAAAATTACCAAAAAATACGAGTGCTCCGCCTTTCCTCTATTCAGTGGTGAAGCTCCGAGATGTATAAAGAAACATAACAAAACGTGCAAGTATGCTGTTACCTCTTGAATTAGATTTCTACTCCAATACGGCGGTGGAAATTACTTTGAATAAGAGAGAATTGTCTTGATGCAACTTGATTGAACATATTTGGAATGCGTTCTGCACGCTGGAATGTGAGCATTTCAATAGTGCCATTGAGCGTAGCTACACTATTTAAAGATATATGGAATGTGTTCTGCACGCTGGAATGTGAGCATTTCAATAGTGCCATTGAGCGTTGTGACACTATTTGAACATATTAGGAATGCGTTCTGCACGCTGGAATGTGAGCATTTCAATAGTGCCATTGAGCGTAGTTAGTTTATATTGTATATTCCATTTAGTTAGATATATTAGGAAAGATTTCACAAAAAAGGGATTTGTTGTTCGAGTAGTTATAAAATGAAAACGTATGCATCTATAGGAGGGACTGAATGAACGACTGAATGAACGACTGAATGAACGACTGAATGAACGACTGAATGAACGACTGATGGAATTCATTGATATTCAGAGAGGTATAACCGACGAGAGTAGAAGCGTTCCCCTCCGTTCTGTTCCCTTCCGTTCCCCTCCGTTCTGTTCCCTTCCGTTCCCCTCCGTTCTGTTCCCTTCCGTGAAAAAATCGTCCTTCCTTGAAGGTTTTGACAAGTGTTCAACGCTCCCTACATCCATACTCTTGTTTTCACAGCTCTTAAATTATACTTCTATGTTACTTCTCTCACTTTTTAGGTTCAAGTTGGCGATATTGTCAAGGTCGTTTTGTAACAACCTCTCTCTCATGTAACCTCCTCACCATGTAAAGAAATCACATTGGTCAGATATTGGAATCACTTATTGGATTGATGTCAACTCCCCAATATGTCGTGTGTTCTCTGAGTTTGTGGCAATACTAAACGTTTTACACAGCTTACTTAACGTTTAGATTTTAACGAAAAAATGTTACCGTGAACGTTATTTTAAAGCACTTGTCACCCTCACGATCGACATAACGGAAATAAACAATGGGCTTTTGGCAAGATTCAAACAGTTGAAGTTCATAAAATCCAACAAAGATATTAGCTAATGCTGGACCCAGGGGACTTCCCATGCTTACCCCGTTCTGTTGTCGGTACATTTCGTGCAATATTTTAGAGCATCTAAATTCTTGGAACATTTCAAAGTTTTAGGCCTGAAATGTTTGCAAACACAAATGATCTCCCTCATCAGCGTATTTTGAATGCCTTGTGCACCAAGGAATGTACGCATCTAGTGTATGCAAACTATGTCAAATATGCCTTACTAGCGTATTTTGAAAACTTTGTGCACCATGGAATGTACGCATCTAGTGTATGCAAACTATGTCAAATATGTCTTATTAGCGAATTTTGAACGCTTTGTGCACCATGGAATGTACGCATCTAGTGTATGCAAACTATGTCAAATTTATCTCCTTCGTACATGCAATATAATTTTAGCTCATTCGTACATGCAATATAATTTTAGCTCCTTCGTACATGCAACATAATTTTAGCTCCATCATACATGCAATATAATTTTAACTCCTTCGTACATGCAATATAATTTTAGCTCCTTCGTACATGCAATATAATTTTAGCTCATTCGTACATGCAATATAATTTTAGCTCCTTCGTACATGCAATATAAGTGACACTTGCATGCTTGGAATGCGTACATTCCATGGTGCACAATGCGTTTAGTATAGCACCAAAATCTGTTTTTAATGACACTTGCATGCTTGGAATGCGTACATTCCATGGTGCACAATTCGTTTAGAATAGCACCAAAAACTGTTTTTAGAGACACTTGCATGCTTGGAATGCGTACATTCCATGGTGCACAATGCGTTTAGAATAGCACCAAAAGCTCAATCCTGCTGTCCTATGTACCATGCCAGGAGAAAACAGCAGGAAATGTTATTGTATAATGAAGATTAGCAATAAATGCATCGAGTTTAAAAAAAAATAAATTATTATTATCATTAAGCAACTACCCTGTTGTCAGTTAGGCGTTAATTTTTGTTATTGTTGTTGTATGTGTTTCTGTAGCTTTTACCATAAAAGTCAGATATGCCTATGCAGTGAGTATCTTGCCTCGTTTCTATTATTTTTGCGCGTTTTCACAATTGTTTACCCGCGCTTTTAGCTGCGTAGCAGAAAATAGAAGAGAAGATAACGAGAGGGCTGAAAAAAATTCGAAACAAGCACTGCATGGCAAGCAACATCTCTCTTGCCATAGCAGAAACAAGCGTGGCGTTTGCTAACTATTTTCGTTACAAAAAGTCAGGAAATCGATAGTGCCAAGAAATACCCAGCACAAGGAGCGTAGGTGAAACATAATGACAAAACATAATATGATGAGCTTTAGGTGTATTCTACCGCCATTCTCGAATCAATAAATTATAATGTATGAAACGCGTTCGGTTAAGACCATAACATAAGTAATAGAATACGTTAACAACTAACAAGAGACATACTAGAAGAGGAAGAGGGGAATTGAACTTTTGTTTACGTTAAGTGAATAAGCGTGTAACCGAATCAATAAATTGATCCATCCAACGACTAGATCCATTCATTCAGTCTACCAAGTCATCAACCGAATCAATAATTTGATCCATCAAACAACTAGATCCATTCATTCAGTCTACCAAGTCATCAACCTAATCAATAAATTGATGCATCCAACAACTAGATCTATTCATTCAGTCTACCAAGTCATCAACCGAATCAATAAATTGATCCATCCAACAACTTTAGAAGATATAGTAAGAAATGTAAGTTGATAGTGAGAGGCTGATTTCTGGCAATTTAGAGGGCATCAAGGCTTCCTAAAGTGGAAAAAATTGGTCAACAAAAAAGGTCCTTCAATTATGATCTATATGTGTTTATTATGTTCATTGACGGCCTAGATAATGATTCGGCGTGAAAGTAGTGCCGATTGCGAATAGTTTAGAAAAAACAGTAAGAAATGTAGTCAATATATTATAAAAGTTATCTAAGGATTGATCCGGATCCATTTCATCAATTACTGAACTCCACCCTACATCACCTAGTGCTTCTTTCAATTTTAACAAATTTCTTTCCCCAAAGTCTCTTCACTTTGTTGACTTCTTTTCCTTATACGGGAAATATCGCAAAAAATCAGCCATAAGTATGCAGTGATCAGATGAATCATCAGGAATGACATATGTACTTGTACGCAATTTAATTAATCTTTCAGAGGATCTTAGATTTTAGATTGATAATAATTGACACGCGGAGATACTGAAACGTAATGTTTTCACAGCGCACTACATAATTTATAGGTTCACCCCCCACCCACCCGTGGTGAAATAGTTTAACGGTGCCTAACAATATCAGCTACCCTACCTACCCTTTTGACCGTTATATAATTATTGAATGGCCCCTTATATCAAGCTTAAAACAATCTAATCACAGGCATCACAAGATCTGGAGGCCGTCCTTAAAATCATGAGTCCATGTGCTTTGTGGTAGAACTATTTTTCTTGTCAATTTTGAACGCAGTTTTTAAAATTGCAATATGCTAAAAGTTACCTTTGCCCTTACTACGCCTTCACGTCTAGTTCATAACCTAAAGTGTTCTTAGTTTTGAGTGAAACTAACTGACTTTTGCCGATGGAAGCCAATCAACTTTTAGGTAGGCCCAACAACTCATTGTGAGACATGTAAAACTAACACCTTTTATAAGAAAATATAGAAAAATAGAATTTAAAATAGAAGTACCAAAATTTTCCAATTTATTGCCAAGATTCAAATTAACTAATGAAATATATCGGTAATTATAATACACTTTAGTAAACCTAATTGTTAAGGTGACATCAAAAATAGGAATACTTTTTTTAAAATGCCTGAAAAACAAATCAAGAAACGTTTTTCATTAAGAATTGATTACAAACTGTTGATATATAACAAAAACACACTGTTGATAATATGTCAAGCAAAGAGATCGAAGATCCAACCATCATTTGGTATTTCATAGGTAGTGATACTTAAGCAACTACTTAAGCAACTCCAGGCCTGATTTTGGAAAATTGCTAAGCAACTCGAGGCCTGACCCAGCTAGAAACATGTTAAAAGAACTTGGCAAGCATGTTGAAAGTGGTTTTAGTGATTGTCATAATTTGACCAATTTTTTGAGAATTGGCCAAGGCGCGCCTCTTGGACAAGGTATCATTTTAGGGTCCCTATCTTCAAAGACCTATCAAGTGCTTAAAATGCTCTAAAATCACTGGCAGTAAGCTGGAAACATGTTAACAGGACTTGGCAAGCATGTTGAAATTACGAAAATACAGGCCTCTGTAGCTCAGGGGTTAGAGCACTGGTCTTGTGAACCAGTGGTCGAGAATTCAAATCTCTCCAGAGGTTACTCGTTACACGCAGCAAGCACTCAGGTCAGGTGTCACCTATATTTTTTCCATTGGAAACGAGAACTGTTATATCTTTGATATTATATCCCTTTCAAACTCACTCATTGTCAGAATTTGGAAATTTTCACATATAAAATCTCACGAATCTATATTTGATAGGATAGAACAAAGAAACAATATTGCATAGAGCATATTTGAATCTCATGCAACTTTCCAACCCAAATAATGACTGAAGACTTTCAGTGGTTGAAAGACAGCGACACCATGCAATTATTATCCATAGCATTTTCTTCATGTAGTATAATTTGAAAGGCAACTTTCAGTTAATGAATAGAGAATCTTGCAAACAACGAATGTTCACAGTAGAAAATTTTTGACGAGTTTTTAAACAGGGAGATCACGATAACATGAAACCTGCTGCTACACCCGGCATTGGTCAAATTTCTGAGTTTTTTTGTATAGGCTTCTAACGATTTTCTACCAGGGACGTGCCGTCCGTGAATGCAACGCATGCATTGCATGCCTTGAAATTTTCATAAAAATTGAAAATTGACCTAAGCTAAGCCCCAAATCTTATCATCATCATCATCATCATCATCATAATCATCATCATCATCATCATCACAATCTTCAACATCATTATCAGCATCATCATCATCATCATTGTCAACACCAACAGTATTATTATTACCAACCATATTAATACTATTTACTTTAGTGATGGAAACAATATACAAGGCTTCTTTAAATATGCAAAGAAAACTTTTAATCATTTAAGAATAAACAAATATACACATTTTTATTGTGACATCCCCAGCTACATCTTTCAAATCGTTAGATAATAGGATGAATGGGGGTTGTGTTAGTGCAACTTTTACCGGTCCTAAAGGCAGTTTAATTTTACCGTGTTTTAACTCTAGCTTCTTTGAAGTGTTTTCGAAGGCAGTTTAATTTTACCGTGTTTTAACTCTAGCTTCTTTGAAGTGTTTTCGAAGAATACTCCCGAATATTTTTATATAGTGCAATTCGAGTTTAGGTTTTCTATCTGTACTGTAGGGCTCTGAGTTTAGTTTTAGCCAGTTTTCAGTAGTGATCTGAAGAAGTCTGTTAGACGTAACATTGTCAATAAAGTTTCTATATTTGGCGTTTTACTTTTGATAACTGTGCCACAGTGTACACGGACGATTGCTTCTGTATCAAGGTGGGCATTTCATTTGGCTGTTCTTGGGTCAGTCCAAGACTGGGCTTACTCTCAGTATATTTTATATTTTCTGCCACCAAACTTACGATTAGATATATATGCATCACCTATCTAAACTCTATATTTTTGTATGTTTCTTCAAAGCCTGATAAAATTGCGGTACCTAAGCTCTCAATGCAAATCACTTGAGTACCTCTATTTTAAGTGCAAATTTCTGTTGCTCTTACCGCTCATTGTATCTCGCAGATTATGCCTTTACACTTGAAAAAGGTTTTTAAACCGAAAGCTTGTGAGCTGGCCTCTAGGCATTTTTTAGTTTTTATATATATATATAGTGGATTCTCAAAGAGTGGAGCATTACCACAATAGCTTGCAATTTAACGGCGCTGACCGGATTCGACCCCGGGACCTCATGATTACTAAACCAACGCCTTAACCATTGAGCCATCAAGGCTCAAAAGCTAAGGTGAAGATTTTATCGTTAACAATATCACTTCAAAATCCATTCAATCTTGGCAACGTTTGACTAATACACTTCCTGTCAACATCTTCACCATTGTTCGAAGAGAACTGATCCTTGCCCTTCCCTTCAGCAACCTCTCGACTTGGAAATGCATCTCTACAAAGCTTTGCGACCTTTGCAAAGTTAAAAACCAAACACAATTTCACATCCTTTCAAATTGCCAAACTGCAGCACTGGCTCTGTCATTTGTCTTGTCTTGAGACAACATTTAAAGAGATAACTGTAAAATGTTTCTTTTACCTTTTTTCCATGAATTAAAGGCTATTTAGTTTATATAAGTTAGGTAAATGGTAGTCTTTATTTAATTATGGCAAAAGTGTACATCCGTCACGTTTTTGTTGTACGTCCGTCACAGTGTAAGGCAGGGCATAACTTCTTTGGTAGTAGTTATTTGGAACGATTTCCTGACTTTTTGTAACGAAAATAGTTAGCAAATGCCACGCTTGTTTCTGCTATGGCAAGAGAGATGTTGCTAGCCATGCAGTGCTTGTTTCGAATTTTTTTCAGCCCTCTCGTTATCTTCTCTTCTATTTTCTGCTAGGCAGCTAAAAGCGCGGGTAAACAATTGTGAAAACGCGCAAAAATAATAGAAACGAGGCAAGCACATTTTGCAAGGTCTAAACGTCCCCTTATACTAAAGGGGGTAAGGTTTTGAATATCGTTCTAAAAATTTCATTTAAAATTTGATGAAATTAACAATGGGAACAATGGGCAGCACTTCCTTGAGTACCCAGACTGTGCCAAAGTGTACACGGACGATTACTTCCGTATTATAGGAAAGGCCAGGTCTGCATTTCATTTGGCCGTTCTGGAGTCAGTCCACATAAAAGCAAGAAAACAGTGATTTTAGAGCATTTTAAGCACTTTATAGGTCTTTGAAGATAGTGACCCTAAAATGAGATTTTGTGCAAGGCGCATTACTTGGTCAATTGTCCAATGACTAAAACCACCTTCAACATGCTTGCCAAGTTCTGTTAACATGTTTCTAGCTTTCTGCAAGTAATCCTAGAGCATTTTAAGCACTTTATAGGTCTTTGAAGATAGTGACCCTAAAATGAGAGAGTTTTGACCTAATGAGCTTATTCAACTTTTGAAAGCATTATTTTTCTTATTGTCAAAGCTACCACTGCAAAAAAAACCTTATATTTCAATAGTTTGTACTACTACTTCTGCTACCACTACTACTACTACTACTACTACTACCACTACTACTACTACTACTACTACTACTACTACCACAACCACTACTACGACTATTCCCTTTCATCAAGTCAGGACTGGTTTAAATGAAAAGAACCAGCTACTTATGGATATACCCGGATATAATTCAATATTTCTAAATAGAAAGATAGCAAAAAGGGGGGGGGGGCTAGGATTTTATGTATTGAGTAATCTGGCAGTTGTAAGAAGAGATGATCTGTCTATAAACGTTGAACGGGTATTTGAATCTCTGTTCATAGAATTGGCTACTAGCTCCAATGAAAAGATAATAATTGGCGAAACAAAGGCATAAATAAATTAGCATTGTGAAGAAGGTAGGCATGTCTACTTTGATACACAAAATTACATAGGAGGCTGGTAATTTTTAAGGGGTGCGATTGTTTACACCGTCATATAAGCCGGAATTTCTTTCTGCCGTCGAAAAATGGGCAGCGGTAATTTCCGCGGTGACTTGCCTTCACCGCGGCGTTTTATGTCAAATTGCGGGGGCTGCAGTATGGGCAGGAAATGTAATAAACTGTTAGACTCTGAGAAATTTAAAGTACTAACAGACGATCCGACTGCAAGACTTGAAGGAAAAGTAAAATGCGTCAGCTTGGTAAGGATTACGAGGCACTTTATCCTACTGGCTCTAAACCTGCTCAGCTTTATGGCACCGCAAAAGTACACAAGGTTATTGGCAATCAAAATCCTAACGATCTACCGCTTAGGCCCATTGTGTCTTCGGGTTTGTGTTAGATTTGAGTCAAATCCATGATGCCATCATAGATAATCTAACACAAGTTCGAGTGACTTTAGACAACGGATTTGTCAGCAACAGTGAGTAGAGAAAGTTGGAAATTATCAACATTTTATAACGTCATGAATTTATTCAATATCAATTTATGTTGAATGAGATATTGATTCTATTGTTACTTCGATTAAGAAATTTCTTGTTATTCGCGTTGAATGCTTTGTGCGCCATGGCATGCACACATCTAGTGCATACAAACTATGACAATTATGCCTTATTTGCCTGCTTTGAACGCTTTGTGCACCATGGAATGTACGCATCTAGTGTATGCAAACTATGCCAAATACGCCGTATCAGCCTATTTTGAATGCTTTGTGCGCCATGGCATGCACACATCTAGTGCATACAAACTATGACAATTATGCCTTATTTGTTAAACATTTGTCTGTAAAGTGAAAGGATAGGAAATGAAATGAAACGATCGTATAAATATGAGCTTAATAAGAAGTATTTCAACAAGTAAATTCCGTCCGCAGAAGAAAATGATTTCATATACACCATATTGAAACTTGAAACTGTGATTTCAATGATTTCTTCCAAGCTCAAAGTGTACGAATTAAACCAATCCCCCTTTCTTTGCTTTATGTTGTATGCTTTTATGGTTTAAACTCAGTCCCATTTTCTCACTTTTTAGGACAACTACATCTAAGAGTCTCTCGAGGCCTTCTTCAAGGTCTGCAACTACAAAACTACTCGGTGTTCACTTTGACGAACATCTTTCCTGGACCAATCACATAAATCAGGTATTATCATCTTGCTACGCCATCTTACGAGTGTTAAACAAGAATAAATGCTTCTTTCCCTATCACATTCGAGAATGTGATTAAAGGCTCTTTTCCTATTTCAAAAGTTTTAGTTTTCGGGGGTAATAGCTATGTCTGTGGAAAAAAAGAAGATATTAGACTATTTTATGATTGAACATGGTAAAGAATGGGATTAAAGGCTCTTTTCCTATTTTAAAAGTTTTAGTTTTCGAGGGTAATAGCTATGTCTGTGGAAAAATGAAGATATTAGACTATTTTATGATTGCACATGCGTACATTCCATGGTGCAAAATGCGTTTGGAATAGCTTTTAAAGCTGTCTTTAGTGACACTTGCATGCTTGGAATGCCTACACTCCATGGTGCACAATGCGTTTAGAGTAGCAGAAAAACCTGTTTTTAGTCACACTTGCATGTTCGGAATGCGTACATTCCATGGTGCACAATGCGTTTAGAGTAGCACCAAAAGCTGTTTTTAGTGACACTTGCATGCTGACTCTAAGTGGTAAAACATTTTGCGGAGAATTTATAGGGAATAAGATGATTAAAACACGTCGTTAAAAACACGAAATTCAAGGAAATGTTCTCTGTCATTCGTGTTATCAAAACACGTGTACACTGTAAACAAACAATTTTTGTTAACCCTACCTTACATGGGCTTTTTGGCTCTTCTCATACATGGGGGGGGGCCTAGTAGGCCCGCGGCACTTTGACAAAATTTTACACAAATCACAAGCAATAAACGCTTGTGAAAAACACCGTAGTTGCAACTCAAAATACGAGCTCCTACGAAATCCAGATCTGCGAGATTCCATTACACTTCATGAGAATTTCAGTAACCCGAAAAGAAGAATCCAAATTCCCTTTTCCAAGAGAGAAATTTCTCAAACAAAATAATCAGTTATATACACTATAGTCAAATCGTAGTTTTGTAATACGATTGTTGATCGTAGCCTTCGATGTCATATGCTTATGTACAACATGGTAATGTCTAATTTGGGTTCTAATTTGACCTCTCATCTTATGCATAGCGCAGTAAGAAGACTAGGGCCACGAGTAAACAGTTAACTTTTACGTAATAAATCACTACAACATCACCTTCAAAACAACTAAAAATAATAGCAGGCAGCTCGATAGACAGAACGGTACTTAAAATTGTAGTCGGAAGCCTGCGAAAGCTTTGTCTCATAGTACGCAAGTCGCAAGCAAATCAGTTGACTTCACGAGTAAAAACGTTACTAGTTCTTCTATTTCCCGTGTCGTAGGCAGTTTCGTTTCCCCTAACGTCGTTAATTTGTCTCACCGAACTTTAAGCGTTGGGGAGATTTCATTACTGTCCAAAGGCCTCAAGTTTTGTGTCACACCGAAAGAGTTAGATGAACTTAACAAAATTTAATTGAAACAATTTAAAATTAGCAAAGCAATAAATACTGGTTAAAATTGCAGTTATGATCACTTTGATAACACATTTGATGACATTATTAGGAATGTCATCGATAAGATAGTCTTACATAGTCTTATTACCATTTAACCACAGTTTTTAGCATTTTATACAAATCTATAAGTACTCAGCAGACACATAGCAATTATATATTTATCTTGAACGCTTTGTGCACCATGGAATGTACGCATCTAGTGTATGCAAACTATGTCAAATATGCCTCATAAGCCTATTTGGAACGCTTTGTGCATCATGGAATGTACGCATCTAGTGTATGCAAACTATGTCAAATATGCCTGATAAGCCTATTTTTAACGCTTTGTTCACCATGGAATGTACGCATCTAGTGTATGCAAACTATGTCAAATATGCCTTATTATTTGGAGATGTTAACTTGTTTACCAATATTGTCACTAGCCTCGTCTTGAGGATCCCACCGAGAGACTAGGAAGCATCGGGCTGCTTTCAAGGTACAGAGAGGTGCTGTCATGAGGTCCCTGCCCCTGTGGGGAGGGTGATAGCACCATCAAGGTACTGCCCTTAATTAAGTAGGGAAACCGATGCCACAAGGGTCACCCCGCATGACAGGTGGCGGTCAGGTAGATCTATCTCTGCAGTAATGGCTTGGGGCTTTTTTCAAAAGTTTTATATGCTCCCTGCATGATTTAAGTTCTCTCATATCGGTGAATCTACGGGATTCCTCTTTTCGACCTCTTTCATCCCTTTTTGCAGCTCCCGTACCATGCACTTTTTTCTTCAACGCAGTTTTCACCATCTGTTCAGAAATTCCTAGCGTATTTACGAAAAACAGTCGACAGACTGTCGAACTCACGCTATGTAAGAAATTGACATCGAAATGTTTACTATTGATACATGGATCCCAACTTGCTATTAATTGCTTACTATTAACAACTCACTTACGTCCAACTTATCAAATGATCACCTGTTTCACAGAAATCTGACACCGCTTGGCAGGGAAATGATAAGCGTCCACAAGTCCATAAACATGACCATGGTAGCCTTAGTTTTTCTTTCAAACTGTCTTGTATAAACACTTATTATTCCTGTCTGTCTTGCTTTCCAGGATCTCGGGACTTTTTGGAAGATCTGCAATTCAATACTCCTAGAGAGGATATCATTTATACAATCACTCAAAGAGGAAAATTGTGCCCTCGGTTCTAGTAGCCAGCCCGGCACCCACTGTTACGATTTGGGGTGCTCCCTGGGAGCCTCCACCTTGAGCATGCGTCACAACTTACCGCAAGCGTTCAAAATAGGCTAATAAGGCATATTTGTTATAGTTTGCATACACTAGATGCGTACATTCCATGGTGCACAAATCGTTCAAAATAGGCTTATAAGGCATATCTGATATAGTTTGCATACATTAGATATGTACATTCCATAGTGCAGAAAGCGTTCTAAATAGGCTTATAAGCCATATTTGACATAGTTTGCATACACTAGATGCGTACATTCCATGGTGCATGTTTGGAATGCGTACATTCCATGGTGCACAATGTGTTCAAACTGACCTAACAAGGCGTTTTTAGTGACAATTTCATGCTTGGAATGCGTACATTCCATAGTGCACAATGTGTTGAAAATAAGCTAACAAGGCGTTTTTTGTGACAATTGCATGCTTGGAATGCGTACGTTCCATGGTGCACAATGTGTTCAAAATAACCTAACAAGGCGTTTTTAGCCTTTAAAAGATATGAAGATGTAGTATGTTTAGATGAGGTATGAATGAGTGAGACCAGAGGCATTTTTAGAAAAGTGAAAGGTAGGCTGAAAAGTCAAGATACAAAAGCCGTTAGGGTAAACACTTTTAAAGGAAGAACTGTTCGGAGATTTTACTTTCTGAGGAGTCTATAAAAGGTGAATTTAGGCTTTGCAACCAAAATGCTGCTTTTTGTGTGTTCACTGAGTCTATTGCATGTGTTTATTTGAGTTTAAAATATGATGGTGAGGGTGCCAAGTGCCTTAATATAACGTTGACGTTGACATTTTCTCGTTAAAATCTAAACGTTAAGTAAGTTTGTAGCCTAGTTCTTCATACCTTATCATTGAAAGTTGGCACAGTTGCCTATATGGATCAAGTGAGTCTATTTCATGTGTTTATTTGAGTTTAAAATATGATCGTGTGTCTTGCGTGTGCTATGATGTGAGACAATAATTCTTACGCAGATATTCGGTGATTAAGGGAAAATGGGACTTGAATCTTTGTTGATTTTTTTAATGTTTTCATTAAAGCATTAAAGCATTATTTCATTAAAGCATGTATCTTATAATTTTGAGTGAACAACAGACAAAGAAAGTCATTTTATACTCTTCAGTCTTGTGACGTCTTTTTTCACTGATAGATGTAAATACAACTTTTACTCTGCATTTGTAATTTTCATAATAGTAATTTTACTGTAAATATCGGCTTTCTACCTCCCCTTTTTTTTTTTTTTTTTTTTTTTTTTTTTTTTTTTTATTATTGTTATTATTTTACTACATTTCTTTCCTTTTAACACCTACTTTCTTTGCTTAAACAGGACACATGTTAATAGCAATGTACATAACATTGAAATGTTTATCCTGACCTGAGTGCCTATCCATCTACCTCTATCAGTGTTTTAGACCACTCTACCTTGCAAGGACTAGATTCTACCGGTTTAATGCTCAGCTTTCCTACTGATATCCTGCCACTACCCACTGCATAACTATTATTATTATTCGCACCCATTGTACTGACTGCGCGTAGACTCAAAAAAAGGACACCGTATTGTTTATGCATAAGTATAATGAGTATAGGTATAATTTGCTAATCTATTCGTTTAGCACGTGTGTCCTGAAGCCGTAGGTCATTGTAAATCTACCATTGGATGTTTTGTTACACACCAGATATTTTAAAAACGGGATAATTGGATATCCATATGCACCGAACAGGCAGGTTTAGGAGTTACTCCATGATGCACAATGCGTTTCGAATAGCACCAAAAGCTGGTTTTAGTGACACTTGCATGCTTGGAATGCGTACCTTTGTTTTAATATTTTGTTACGTAAATTTCCTAGTTAATTATAATATATTTTAAGTTAATTTTTATGTTTTGTTTTTTACTTAAAATCTAATCAGAACGATTCCTTACTGACTTTAGTCCACTATGACCAAAATTACATATAATAAACAAACGCATTTGATAATAAGAGTCGAGATGAGAATTCAAAATCTTCATATTAAGGCCAGCTTGTTAATAAGGGCATATCTCATACTAATTCAACATCTCACACTAATTCATCATCTCACGCTAATTCATCATCTCGCACTTATTCATCATCTCACGCTAATTCATCATCTCGCACTAATTAAACATCTCACACTAATTCAACATCTCACACTAATTCATCATCTCATACTAATTCAACATCTCACACTAATTCATCATCTCACGCTAATTCATCATCTCGCACTTATTCATCATCTCACAAGGGAATCGCTTACTAATACTCTCAGAATAGAATAGTATCTAATAAATTATTTTTTCAAAAGAACGGTCCCTATGAAAAGTTTAGGAATCTTGAACATATACTACTTAAGGGGGTACGTTTAAGTGGGTCCTCATAAGTAAACCCTCATAAAGCATACGTATAATGTACAACAGCTGAAAGACCACTAAGCAAATGTAATAGTGTAGTAATTGCCTGGTATAAAATTAATTTAAGGGCCAGGCCAAGAATGTTGAAAGAAAGAGACATGATGACTTTTTTCTTCTTTGAAACGGTTGGGAAAGGGTCAGCTTCGGGAACATATATTTATGATGTTTACACGGTTGGGAAAGGGTCTATTGGCATCAGACAAGAAAACAAATTTTTCTTCTCCTTATAAAATTAATTTAAGGGCCAGGCCAAGAATGTTGAAAGAAAGAGGGTGTAGCTGTGTTTGAAAACATAAGGCAAAACACATTAACTGGAAACAAAGAATTTAAGGAAAAGAAAAGAAAAGACCTTAAGGGCAAGTGGACAGAGAAAAAGTTGCATGGTCAATTCATCAGGCAACTTCCAGAGGCAGTTGACAAAGAAAAAACGTGGCAATGGTTGACAAGGTGCGATTTAAAGGTTGGAACGGAGGCCCTAATATGTGCTGCACATTGAAACTTCTACAATAAAGTTCTCTGATACGCTGAATCTGATGGTGTGATTTTCGTTAAGATTGTATGACTTTTAGATGTCTTTCCCCCTGAGATGAACTTATACATTTAAAATCAGCATTAAAATGCGATTCTTTTTGATGGAACTATTGGTATCAAAATTCCATTTTCTAGAGTTTTGGTTACTATTGAGCCGGGTCGCTCCTTACTACAGTTCGTTATTCAGCTTCTAGACCAAGGGAGGCAGTGGCCCCAAGAGTGGACAACCCAAGGTGGAGTCAAATGTAAATATGGCAAATATGGCAAAATATAAGCGCTTGAAGCTGCATGATGGTGTACTTTACCTTGAAGCAACAGATAGAAAACAAATGAGGTAATACCACGATATGGGGTATTTCGTGTCTTGCATTCTGACCAGGGGTCTAGCTTCGAGGGCAGGGTGAAGCGTATTGCATCAAGACAACGTATTGCATTGAGGAAGCGTATTGCATCGAGGAAGCGTATTGTATCAAGACAACTTATTGCATCAAGGCAACGTATTGCATCGAGGAAGCGTATTGCATCGAGGAAGCGTATTGTATCAAGGAAGCGTATTGCATCAAGACAACGTATTGCATTGAGGAAGCGTATTGCATCGAGGAAGCGTATTGTATCAAGACAACTAGTGTCACTAAAAACAGCTTTTGGTGCTATTCTAAACGCATTGTGCACCATGGAATGTATGCATTGCAAGCATGCAATTGTCACTAAAAACAGCTTTTTGTAGTGTTCCAAACGCATTGTGCACCATGGAATGTACCTATTCCTAGCATGCAAGTGTCACTAAAAGCAGCTTTTGGTGCTATTCGAAACGCATTGTTTACCATGGAATGTACGCATTCTAGTAGTAGTAGTAGTAGTAGTAGTAGTAGTAGTAGTAGTAGTAGTAATAGTAGTAGTAGTAGTAGTAGTAGTAGTAATATCAGTTGTAGTAGTAATAGTAGTAGTA